>CM035836.1:396735927-397060927 GCA_020510985.1 Pholidichthys leucotaenia
GCCAGGCATACCAGCATACCAGGCACCCTGGACCCCCCTGCAGGGGGTCCAGGGTGCCTGGTATGCTGTCCTGAATGAGGGGCAGCACCACTTTCTCGAAGCACTTCATGATGATTGGAGTGAGTGCTATTGGTCTGTTAATCATTCCGACAGGTTGGCGGGCTCCATTTGGGGAGGGGGATGATGGTTGTCATTTTGAAGCAGGAGGGGACTATGTTCTGGTTGAGAGAGAGGTTGAAGATTGATGTGAGAACGTCAGTCAGCTCGGCAACGCATGCTCTGAGGGCCCGCCCAGGTATGTTGTCTGGTCCTGCTGCCTTGCGGGGATTGATGTTTTGTTTACCTGACTGTGAGGATGGGATGTCACCACTGTATGTCTGGTTGTATTGTGTGATTATGTGGTATCTGTATTGTTGTAATGTCTGTATGATTGTTTGTTAAGATGCACATAGTAGTTTAGGATTTGTCTTTGTTAATTTGAAGGCCCTGGGAGATAATTAGTATGATTAAGAATTTGGTAAAATAATTGTTAAAGGATTTATTGCACATACCTTTGCCAACATGCTTCCTATGCGTGTCCAGGCAAAAGACTCCGTTAGGGGTTGAGGGCCTTATATAGGACACCAGCAGGGAGCAAACATGTATGGTAAGTCAGAGGGGTGGTTTAATATTTGTAAATAGGGGTTAAAGTTATTTATTGAACTATTTATATTACTATTTATTGTATGTTATTTATATTTATATTGTGTATGTTTGGGGAAAGTATTTATGTATTTTAGATGTTAATGGGTATGTGTTTAGAATAGGAATGATGACTGTTTTACCTGGGATTATGGTAGGGGCTAATCACCTCTAATTATCTCGTCCATTATATAACAGGTGTGAGCTATCGAGTGAGAGGTGGTATTTGATGATATTGGATTGCATGGCATTGTATTGCTGATTGCAAAGTGCTTTATTGCTTGATATGCTTCTTGGCTGAGGAAGTACATTTTTGTTTGAAAAGACTGTGTCAGATGATTTTTCCTGAGAAACTGGAGATTACTTGTAAGTGAAAATAAATTGGACTAATTGACAAATTGAAACTCTGGCCTCGCTTTGCTGCGCCATTGTCACATTTGGTGGCAGCGGTGGTCCGTGCTGTGGATGCCGCGGCGTTCGGTGGACGGAGGAATCCATGGCCAGAAGGAAAGTGAGGCAGGAGGAGCGGTCTGACCTGGATGCAGATATGACGGATGAGGAGCCGGGAGTCAGCGGACTGGGCGAAATCGAAGAGCTAACGAGCCTGGTGAAATCGGTGGTACGTTCGCTGACGGTCAGAGACCGGCAGATGGAGGAGGAAGCCGCTCTCCATGACCAAAGGTGGCAGGCTGTGAATGAACAAATTCGTCGGGTACAGTCGCAGGTTGCGGAGCTGAGAGAGGAGTACGGGAGCCGGGCGGAGCATGGTGGTGACGACGGCGCTCCGGGGGAGGACCCCAGGGTGACAGCCAGTCGGGTCGGCCCGCAGGAGGAAGATTTGCCGCTGCAGGTGCAGCCGAGGAGGACATCAGTGCACCACGAGCCCAGGCTGAATCCTCTCTCACCCAAGGACGACATAGAACATTACCTGACGACATTCGAGAGGATCGCTACAGTCTGCCGCTGGAGGGAAGAAGAGTGGGCTATCCATCTTGCTCCTTTACTCACAGGTAAAGTGCGGAGCGCATATGTTTTGATGGATGTGGCTGACAGACAATTATGTAAAAGATAAAGAAGCTATCTTGAGTAAATTTGAAATAACATCTGACACTTATAGGAGGAGGTTTCGTTCCTTGGACATTTATCAGGATGAAACCCCTCGCGAACTGTATGTACATTTGAAAGACTTGTTGCATAAATGGATTAAGCCAGAGACCCTACCATTAAAAGACATTATGGAACAGCTTATTTTGGAACAGTTTTTGCGCATGGTGAACCCGGAACTGGGAGTCTGGATACAAGAGCAGGACCCGAAGACTGCAGAGGACGCTGCTCATCTGGCAGAGGTTTTTCTGTCAGCCAGGTCTGGGAGCAGGAGACCTACTCTCGGCCGTGACAGATTTTTCACCACTCGGAGTGAGTTTAATGAGGGTGAAAGGGGTGGCCCAGCTCGAAATAGGTTGTATTCCAGACCCAGTCAGATCACAAACAGCAAATATGATAATAGCAAAAAGTCTCGAGTGGTTGCAAATAAGGATATACACTGTTATCACTGCAATAAAATTGGTCACACCCAATACTCATGTCCTGCCATAAGGAATCAGAAACCGTCACTTTTATGTTCAGTTCCTAGACCCACTTGTTCAGCCTCAGTGCATAGTGGAGTATATAAAACAAAAGTGTTGCTTAATGGTCAGTGTGAAGCGGCCCTGTTAGATTCAGGCTGTTTTCAAACAGTTGTGCTACCTAGTTTGATCCCTAGGGATTTATGGAATGACTCAGAAATAAACATCAGTTGTGTCCATGGGGATAAGAAATTGTACCCGACCGCTGAGGTTTATTTAACAGTAGGGGGTCAAACTTATCTCCTTCCTGTAGCTCTTGTGCCTGATTTGCCGTATCCTGTTATTCTTGGCAATGATGTTCCAACTCTGTTGGACATCATACAACAGGTTAGAGAGGAACAAACAGAGGAGAGACAGGCAGGTGGCGCTGTTGAACAGAGAGTAAATACACCTGTGGTGAAAAATTGTAATATGGTGACAACTAGGGCACAGAGGGCACAGGGGGTTGCCAATGCTCTTCGGGAATTACCTTTTTATGATTCTGAGATAGAGGTAGGCCCTATTAAGCAACACAAATCCAAGGCTCAGAAGAGAAGAGATAAGGTGTTAGTGTCAGCAAAGAATTTGGGTGAAGAAACACCACAATTAAGCCAGTCAGTAGAGTTTGACATCCCTCCTGACATAGCTAGATTGCAGAAAGCTGACCCAACACTTAAGCCCTGGTTTGATAAAGTCTCGGAGATTGAGGGTGTGAAACAGGGTAAAACTGATTGTTTGGCTGAGGCCTTGTATGTCATAAAAAAGGGCATTCTATATCAACAGCATGGTGAAGTTATGGCCATAACTTTACCACAGGACCTCACACCAAAAATTATGGAACTAGGACATGTTATTCCTTGGGCAGGTCATCTAGCATTCCAAAAAACTCTACAGAGAATTGCTAGAAGGTTTGTGTGGCCAGAAATGTATACCCAGGTAAAGGACTTCTGCACAACATGCTCAGTATGTCACATTACAGCATCTAGGGGAGTAGCACATGCCCAACTGCAACCATTACCCATTATTGGAACACCATTCGATAGAATAGGGATGGATATAGTTCAGAATCAGAATCAGAATCAGAATCAGAATCAGGTTTATTGCCATTGTTCATGTAGTACACAAACTAGGAATTTGTCTCGGTACAATGCTGCAACATTAAACATGATAAGATAAGAGAAATAAACTATACATGTAATAAAGTGTAGGATAAGATTAAGTGATACTGGTCAACAGTTAAAATATATATTAGCCAGCAGCAGATACTGTGGAGAACTATATAGTGCAGTCGGTAATGCAGGAAGAAAACAGTGATGATTGACATGAGTCTGGTTGAGCTGCTGTACATGGTGCACGAGAGTCACTTAGTGTTCAGCAGTCTAATGGCAGAGGGGAAGAAGCTGTTTATGTGACGGGAGGTTTTAGTCTGGATGGACCGAAGTCTTCTACCAGAGGGGAGGGGGGCAAACAGTACATGACCAGGGTGTGAGGGATCGGCTATGATCCGGCCAGCACGCCTCCGGGTCCTGGAGATGTACAGATCCTGGAGAGATGGGAGCTTGCAGCCGATCACCTTCTCAGCAGTGCGCACGACGCGCTGCAGCCTTAGTCTGTCCCTGGCAGTGGCTCCTGCGTACCACACGGTTATGGAGGTGGTGAGGATGGACTCGATGATGGCTGTGTAGAACTGCACTAACATCTTGGTGGGTAGCTTGAGCTTCCTCAGCTGCCGCAGGAAGAACATCCTCTGCTGGGCTTTTTTGATGAGTGAGCTGATGGTCAGCTCCCATTTGAGGTCCCTGGTGATGGTAGTGCCTAGGAAGCGGAAGGAATCAGCAGTGGTGATGGGAGAGCCTGAGAGGGTGAGGGGGGGCAGAGGAGTAGTGACTTTCCTGAAGTCTACAATCATCTCCACTGTCTTCAGAGCGTTCAGCTGCAGGTTGTTATTGCTGCACCAGGACGCCAGCTGGGCCACCTCTCTCCTGTAGGCGGACTCGTCGCCGTTGGAGATGAGCCCGATGAGGGTGGTGTCGTCCGCAAACTTGATCAACTTGACAGACTGGTGGCTGGAGGTGCAGGAGTTGGTGTAAAGGGAGAAGAGTAGGGGGGAAAGTACACAGCCCTGGGGTGATCCGGTGCTGATGCTAGTATAGTCTGAGACAGTCTTTCCCAGCCGCACATGCTGCCTCCGGTCCGTCAGGAAGTCGATGATCCACCTGCAGAGGGAGTCAGGCACGTTGAGCAGGGACAGCTTGTCCCGGAGCAGAGCGGGGCGGATGGTGTTGAATGCGGAGCTGAAGTCCACAAACAGGATCCTGGCGTAGGTTCCCGGGGAGTCCAGGTGCTGCAGGATGGAGTGGAGGGCCAGGTTGACTGCATCGTCTACAGACCTGTTGGCTCGGTAGGCAAACTGCAGCGGGTCCAGGAGAGGGGTGGTGATGGACTTGAGGTGGGACAGGACCAGGCGCTCAAAGGACTTCATGACTACAGAGGTGAGCGCTACAGGTCTGTAGTCATTAAGTCCAGTGATCCGTGGCTTCTTGGGGACAGGGATGATGGTGGAGGATTTGAGGCAGGACGGCACGTGGCATAACTTAAGGGAGGTGTTAAAAATGTCTGTGAATACAGGAGCCAGCTGTTTCGCACAGAGTCTCAGGGTGGAGGGAGACACGCCGTCTGGGCCGGGGGCCTTGCGCGGGTTCAGTCTGGAGAACTGTTTGAGCACATCCTGCTCACTGATGATAAGGGGAGGGGGGGAGGTGGGGGGGGTGCCTTAAATGAAGTAGGGAATGTGGAGGCTGTGGAGCTGGAGGGAGGGGGGGAGTTGGACACAGATGACGAGGTGTCAAAACGGGCATAGTGTTGGGACAGTCTCTGACAAAGGGCTTTGTCATCCTGACCTTTAGGAGCCTGAGGCCGATAGTTGGTGATCTGCCTCAGTCCTCTCCACACGGAAGCCGAATCATTAGCAGTGAACTGCTGCTGGAGTCTCTCTGAGTACACAGATTTGGCCCTCTTCAGCTCTCTGTTAAACCGGTATTTAACCTCCCTGTAGCAGTCCCTGTCTCCACTTTTCAGCGCTGCTTCCTTCTCCTTCCTGATCTGTCTGAGCTTAGCTGTGAACCAGGGTTTGTCATTAGAGTAACTCACCCTGGTGCGTGATGGAAGAATGTTCTCTTCACAAAAGTGGATATATGAGTTCACAGTGTCCGTGTACTCATCCAGATCATGCGTGGCTCCTTTAAGCATGCCCCAGTCAGATATTTCCATGCACGTTTCCAGCTTCTCCTCAGCATCACTGGTCCGTATCTTCGTAGTGCTCACAACAGGTTTAGTGAGCTTCAATCTCTGTCTGTATGTGGGAATGAGGTGAACCATCACGTGATCAGATAATCCCAGCGCAGCTCGAGGGACAGCGCGATATGCGTCTTTCACTGTGGTGTAACAGTGATCCAGTGTGTTTAATCCTCTGGTGGGGCATTTAATAAACTGTTTGTAGCGGGGGAGATCGTGGCTCAGATTGCACTGATTAAAGTCGCCAGCCACAATAATCAGCGAGTCTGGAAAACTCCGCTCTGTGTGTTGAATATGATCCGCGAGCACGCGCTGAGCTTCGCGCGTGTCCGCGTCGGGAGGGGCGTACACAGCGATCAGTATAAAAGAAGCAAACTCCCGTGGGGAATAAAAAGGCTTGCAGTTGATAACAAGAAATTCCAAGGCAGGAGAACAGTGTTTGGAAATTACCGTTACATCAGAGCACCAGATGCAGTTGATGTAGAAGCAGACTCCGCCTCCTGTGGTCTTGCCGGAAAGCTCTGTGTCACGATCAGCACGGAAGAGCTGGAAGCCGTCGAGGCGCAGCGCGCTGTCCGGTATATTTTCCCGGAGCCAGGTCTCAGTAAAGCAGAGGACAGCTGAGGAGGCGAGGTCCTTAAAACGCATCAGCAGTCTCAGTTCATCCACCTTGTTAGAGAGAGAGTTGGTATTGGACAGAAATATGCCAGGCAGCGCCGTTCGCGAGCCTCTCCTGCGAAGTCGTACGAGAGCGCCCGCTCGTCTTCCTCTCTTCCGCCGTCTCACTTTCCGAGCCAAACAATAAACCAGATCGGCGGCAGGGGCTAGAAAAACTGGGAGGAGGTCCGTGGGGGTCAAAGTCCTGATATTTAAAAGTTCTTCACGGGTATAAGTGCAAGCAGACACACAATTGACAAACAAAAACAAACAAAGAGCGCAGCGAAGCACCATGTCGACCGCTGTGGGCGCCATCTTGGATAGTTGGCCCCCTAGAGAGAAGCTCCTCGGGTAATAAATACATTCTTGTAATTTGTGACTATGCGACTCGGTACCCAGAAGCCTTTCCCCTGAAATCTATTAAGGCTAGGCAGGTTGCTAACTGCCTTATCCAGTTGTTTTCAAGGGTAGGCATACCTAGAGAAGTTCTGACAGACTGTGGAACAAATTTCTTGTCCAGACTGTTGCAGCAAGTGTATAAGCTGTTGGGGATTAAGGGCATTAAGACCACCCCTTATCACCCGCAGACTGATGGACTAGTGGAGCGATTTAATCAGACTATTAAAAATATGCTGCGAAAATTTGTGTCTGAAACGGGCTCAGATTGGGATCAATGAGTACCTTATTTACTGTTTGCTTACCGGGAGGTGCCCCAGGCTTCAACAGGGTTCTCACCTTTTGAACTACTCTATGGTCGTCAGGTGAGGGGCCCACTGGATTTATTAAAGGAGCACTGGGAGAGTCCACCGAGTGATCAGAACAATGTGGTCTCTTATGTCATTAAAATGAGAGAGAAACTGGATCGAATGACTGCTTTGGCTCAGGAGCACATGAGGACGGCGCAGGCCAAACAAAAAACCTGGTATGATAAGAAGGCCAGGAAAAGGGTTTTTCACCCAGGACAACAGGTTTTGTTATTGCTGCCCTCGTGTGACAGTAAGCTGTTGGCTCGATGGCAGGGGCCTTATGAAATTTCCAAAAAACTAAGTGCAGTGACATATGAACTATATATGCCTGACAGGAAGGTAAAGTATCAGACCTTCCATTTTAACTTATTGAAAGAGTTTCAGCAGCCTGGTCATCATCAGCAGCAACCTGCTCTTCAGGAGACGCATCAGCTCTTGATCTGTGTGACGGAAATGGATGAGGAGAAGGAACAGTCCTTTCCCACAAATGTGTCAGAGCCTTATTTATTTCAAGTGTCTCATTTGCAGGTGGATCAGCGGAGAGAGTTAGAGACATTACTGGATCCAGATTTGTTTCAGGAGAGACCTGGTTTCACCATGTTGGTACATCATAAGATTTATTTGAAAGAGGAAACTGTTCCACGTAGAAAATCGTATAGGATCCCGGAACGATTGGTCCCCAAAATGAAAACAGAAATTGACTTGATGTTGCAGCTGGGAGTGATTGAGGAGTCAGTCAGTGAGTGGTGTAGCCCGATTGTGCTGGTTCCAAAAAAGGATGGCTCATTAAGATTTTGTATTGACTTTAGATACCTTAACTCAGTATCTAAATTTGAGTCATACCCTATGCCCCGGATTGATGAATTATTAGAGAAAGTGGGCAAGGCTAGATTTATTTCTACTTTGGACCTATGCAAGGGGTATTGGCAGGTGGCATTGGCACCAGAAATAAAGGAACTTACAGCCTTTAAAACACCGTATGGCAGTTTTCAATTTAGGGTCATGCCATTTGGCCTTCAGGGGGCACCTGCAACGTTTCAGCGGCTGATGGACCAAATATTAAGGAGAGTATCGAACTTTGCGGCTGCCTATTTGGATGACGTGGTCATTTATAGTCAGACCTGGGAAGAACATCTGATACACCTTAGGCAGGTCCTTCAGCTAATTAAGAGGGCAGGACTGACAATTAACCCACGCAAATGTGCATTCGGACAACAGCAGGTGGAGTACCTGGGATATGTGGTTGGTCAGGGGGTCATTAGACCACGAATAGGTAAAGTGGATGCCATTCGGACCTACCCTGTACCCACCACTAAGAAGAGAGTGCGATCATTCATGGGAATGGTAGGATGGTATAGTAAGTTCATCCCCCACTTTGCTGAAAGAGCCGCAGTATTGACTGACCTCACTAAAGCTTCAGCACCGAATAAGGTAAAATGGACAGAGGAGTGGGACAGAGCGTTTGAGGATCTGAAGAGGGCTATTTCTGGGGAGAAGGTTCTCTACAGTCCAGACTTTGCTCACCCGTTCATTTTACAGACTGATGCTTCAGGGGTTGGCATTGGAGCAGTACTTCTCCAGGAGGAGAAGGGAGAGAGACACCCAGTACTGTTCTTGAGCCATAAATTGTTGGACCGGGAAACAAGATACTCTACGGTTGAAAAAGAATGTCTTGCCATAAAATGGGCAATAGGGTCTCTAAAATATTATTTATTAGGGCGTCATTTTTTGTTAGAGACAGATCATCGGGCTTTACAGTGGTTAGACAGAATGAAGGATGTGAACAGTCGTCTTACTGGGTGGTATGTGTCCCTCCAACCATATAATTTTACTGTTCGGTATGTGGCAGGGAAAACCAACCTTGTGGCTGATAGCCTTTCTAGAATACATGACTCATAGAGTACTATATTCTCGGGAAAGGGGGGAGGAAATGTGACAATGGGATGTCACCACTGTATGTCTGGTTGTATTGTGTGATTATGTGGTATCTGTATTGTTGTAATGTCTGTATGATTGTTTGTTAAGATGCACATAGTAGTTTAAGATTTGTCTTTGTTAATTTGAAGGCCCTGGGAGATAATTAGTATGATTAAGAATTTGGTAAAATAATTACCAATAATAATTATTATTATTAATTAATTAATAATAATAATAATAAATAATAATAATAATTTTAATAATAAAGGATTTATTGCACATACCTTTGCCAACATGCTTCCTGTGCGTGTCCAGGCAAAAGACTCCATTAGGGGTTGAGGGCCTTATATAGGACACCAGCAGGGAGCAAACATGTATGGTAAGTCAGAGGGGTGGTTTAATATTTGTAAATAGGGGTTAAAGTTATTTATTGAACTATTTATATTACTATTTATTGTATGTTATTTATATTTATATTGTGTATGTTTGGGGAAAGTATTTATGTATTTTAGATGTTAGTGGATATGTGTTTAGAATAGGAATGATGACTGTTTTACCTGGGATTATGGTAGGGGCTAATCACCTCTAATTATCTCGTCCATTATATAACAGGTGTGAGATATCGAGTGAGAGGTGGTATTTGATGATATTGGATTGCATGGCATTGTATTGCTGATTGCAAAGTGCTTTATTGCTTGATATGCTTCTTGGCTGAGGGAGTACATTTTTGTTTGAAAAGACTGTGTCAGATGATTTTTCCTGAGAAACTGGAGATTACTTGTAAGTTAAAATAAATTGGATTAATTGAAAAGAAGATTTTGCCTCGCCTTCTCAAGACACCACGTTCACACTGACCTAGTGAGACTTTTAATGTGTGGGCGTGTGTGGGGGGGGGGGAGTGTGTGTCTCTTCTCTGCCCTGTAGCTGGTGGTCTCAAAGTGGGTGTAATAGATATTGAGATCATCCAGTAGGCTGTCTGTGGAGCTAGTGGTACTGCTGTTGGTCCTCTTGTAGTCTGTGATGTGTTGCAGGCCTTGCCACATGTGCCCCAGGTCAGGAGTGACAGTAGAGTAGAGAGTAGACAGTAGAGGTTGTCCATCTTTTCTCTGTACTGTCTCTTGGCTGTTGTTATAGCCTTCCTCAGTCCATACTTTACAGCTTTGTACCCGACCTCACTGCCTATTTAAATGCAAGAGAGTGAGCATGCAGCATCTGACGTACCTGACTGTTGATCCAGGGCTTCTGGTTGGGGAACTTCCTGACCTGTATGGTGGGTACACTGGTATCAACGCACGTGCTGATGTACCCAGTCACATACTCAGCATATTCCTGTATGTTTACAGAAGAGTCCTCTCAGGTGGCTGTAGCTTTAAACACATCCCAGTCTGTGCAGGCAAAACAGTCTTGCAGGGTGCTCTCAGCGTCTGGAGTCCAGCGCCTAACTTGCTTAATAACAGGGTTTGTTTGTTTCAGCTTTTGTCTGTAGGCTGGGTACATAAACAGTGAGATGTGATCTGACTGTCCGAAGTGGGGGTGGGGTGCTGCTCTGTAAGCGCCACGAATATTGGAGTAAACCCGAATCAGAATCAGAATCAGAATCAGAATCAGGTTTATTGCCATTGTTCATGTAGTACACAAACTAGGAATTTGTCTCGGTACAATGCTGCAACATTAAACATGATAAGATAAGAGAAATAAACTATACATGTAATAAAGTGTAGGATAAGATTAAGTGATACTGGTCAACAGTTAAAATATATATTAGCCAGCAGCAGATACTGTGGAGAACTATATAGTGCAGTCGGTAATGCAGGAAGAAAACAGTGATGATTGACATGAGTCTGGTTGAGCTGCTGTACATGGTGCACGAGAGTCACTTAGTGTTCAGCAGTCTAATGGCAGAGGGGAAGAAGCTGTTCATGTGACGGGAGGTTTTAGTCTGGATGGACCGAAGTCTTCTACCAGAGGGGAGGGGGGCAAACAGTACGTGACCAGGGTGTGAGGGATCGGCTATGATCCGGCCAGCACGCCTCCGGGTCCTGGAGATGTACAGATCCTGGAGAGATGGGAGCTTGCAGCCGATCACCTTCTCAGCAGTGCGCACGACGCGCTGCAGCCTTAGTCTGTCCCTGGCAGTGGCTCCTGCGTACCACACGGTTATGGAGGTGGTGAGGATGGACTCGATGATGGCTGTGTAGAACTGCACTAACATCTTGGTGGGTAGCTTGAGCTTCCTCAGCTGCCGCAGGAAGAACATCCTCTGCTGGGCTTTTTTGATGAGTGAGCTGATGGTCAGCTCCCATTTGAGGTCCCTGGTGATGGTAGTGCCTAGGAAGCGGAAGGAATCAGCAGTGGTGATGGGAGAGCCTGAGAGGGTGAGGGGGGGCAGAGGAGTAGTGACTTTCCTGAAGTCTACAATCATCTCCACTGTCTTCAGAGCGTTCAGCTGCAGGTTGTTATTGCTGCACCAGGTCGCCAGCTGGGCCACCTCTCTCCTGTAGGCGGACTCGTCGCCGTTGGAGATGAGCCCGATGAGGGTGGTGTCGTCCGCAAACTTGATCAACTTGACAGACTGGTGGCTGGAGGTGCAGGAGTTGGTGTAAAGGGAGAAGAGTAGGGGGGAAAGTACACAGCCCTGGGGTGATCCGGTGCTGATGCTAGTATAGTCTGAGACAGTCTTTCCCAGCCGCACATGCTGCCTCCGGTCCGTCAGGAAGTCGATGATCCACCTGCAGAGGGAGTCAGGCACGTTGAGCAGGGACAGCTTGTCCCGGAGCAGAGCGGGGCGGATGGTGTTGAATGCGGAGCTGAAGTCCACAAACAGGATCCTGGCGTAGGTTCCCGGGGAGTCCAGGTGCTGCAGGATGGAGTGGAGGGCCAGGTTGACTGCATCGTCTACAGACCTGTTGGCTCGGTAGGCAAACTGCAGCGGGTCCAGGAGAGGGGTGGTGATGGACTTGAGGTGGGACAGGACCAGGCGCTCAAAGGACTTCATGACTACAGAGGTGAGCGCTACAGGTCTGTAGTCATTAAGTCCAGTGATCCGTGGCTTCTTGGGGACAGGGATGATGGTGGAGGATTTGAGGCAGGATGGCACGTGGCATAACTTAAGGGAGGTGTTAAAAATGTCTGTGAATACAGGAGCCAGCTGTTTCGCACAGAGTCTCAGGGTGGAGGGAGACACGCCGTCTGGGCCGGGGGCCTTGCGCGGGTTCAGTCTGGAGAACTGTTTGAGCACATCCTGCTCACTGATGATAAGGGGAGGGGGGGGAGGGGGGGTGTGCCTTAAATGAAGTAGGGAATGTGGAGGCTGTGGAGCTGGAGGGAGGGGGGGAGTTGGACACAGATGACGAGGTGTCAAAACGGGCATAGTGTTGGGACAGTCTCTGACAAAGGGCTTTGTCATCCTGACCTTTAGGAGCCTGAGGCCGATAGTTGGTGATCTGCCTCAGTCCTCTCCACACGGAAGCCGAATCATTAGCAGTGAACTGCTGCTGGAGTCTCTCTGAGTACACAGATTTAGCCCTCTTCAGCTCTCTGTTAAACCGGTATTTAACCTCCCTGTAGCAGTCCCTGTCTCCACTTTTCAGCGCTGCTTCCTTCTCCTTCCTGATCTGTCTGAGCTTAGCTGTGAACCAGGGTTTGTCATTAGAGTAACTCACCCTGGTGCGTGATGGAAGAATGTTCTCTTCACAAAAGTGGATATATGAGTTCACAGTGTCCGTGTACTCATCCAGATCATGCGTGGCTCCTTTAAGCATGCCCCAGTCAGATATTTCCATGCACGTTTCCAGCTTCTCCTCAGCATCACTGGTCCGTATCTTCGTAGTGCTCACAACAGGTTTAGTGAGCTTCAATCTCTGTCTGTATGTGGGAATGAGGTGAACCATCACGTGATCAGATAATCCCAGCGCAGCTCGAGGGACAGCGCGATATGCGTCTTTCACTGTGGTGTAACAGTGATCCAGTGTGTTTAATCCTCTGGTGGGGCATTTAATAAACTGTTTGTAGCGGGGGAGATCGTGGCTCAGATTGCACTGATTAAAGTCGCCAGCCACAATAATCAGCGAGTCTGGAAAACTCCGCTCTGTGTGTTGAATGTGATCCGCGAGCACGCGCTGAGCTTCGCGCGTGTCCGCGTCGGGAGGGGCGTACACAGCGATCATTATAAAAGAAGCAAACTCCCGCGGGGAATAGAAGGGCTTGCAATTGATAACAAGAAATTCCAAGGCAGGAGAACAGTGTTTGGAAATTACCGTTACATCAGAGCACCAGCTACGTAAGCTGAGGCATACCTATGATGAAAATTGGAGACCTCTCTCATCTTTTAAGTGGGAGAACCTGCACAATTGGTGGCCGACAAAAAACCCTTCTGCCCCACTGTATTAAATTTAAATTGTAAACATGTAAAACATCAATGTAAGTCTCAAGAAGAAAGGAGAAGGTGCTTCTATCTCAGAACCAGTGGATGTGGACACCATTCCCACCAGACTGGTCCCCTGGTTTCTGCAGCTCTCAGCTACACATCATATGTAGTCGTCACGGATCACACAGATGTTTGTTGTATGGGTGTTGGGACAGTGAAGGATTTCATAGATGGTTCCTGGTGTGATATGATTTCAAATACCTCCAGTTTAGTGGCTCCTGACAGAGATGTTCCTTCAGCTGTTCCAGTGATCACTGTATAATCTCCACTGTCAGACAAAGTCAGATTCCTGAGCTCCAGAGATCCAGTAGATCTGAAGAGAGTGATCCTGTCTTCATACCCTGGTCCAGTTGAGTTTAAATCTGTAAATGGAGTCAATATAGGTCTATCCCGAGTAGTCCAGAACACAAACCTAAATGACTTTTCTGTTGGAGACAGTGATGTCGTGAACACCACTGTGTCTCCCACAGTTTTATTCAGATCATCTGGCAGCACATCAAGTCCTTCAGTTAATCCTGTACAAGCCACAGAAATGATCAAAAGAAACGGTGATACAGCCATGATTGACCCTTTCATAAGTGAGCAACATGCAAACATGATCCAATATGCTTTTATCGCGGGTGGGAATGTCCACTTGCTGGTAATATTTGGGTAGTACAGTCCGTAAATTGCTCTGGTTAAAGTTGCCAGCAACAATAAAAACAGCATCGGGATGCTTCGTCTCTACTACACTGATGACGTCATGGAGTTTGTTTAGCGCTACTGTGTAGTTGCTTTGCGGACGGATGTAAACAACAGCTAAAAACACAGCGGTAAATTCTCTCAGTAGATAATAGGGACGGCATTTCAACATTCAATTCAGTTCAATTCAGCTTTATTTATACTGCGCCACATCACAACAGAGGCCATCTCATGGCGCCAGGGTGCAGAGAAAAACCCCACAGTCTCGGAAAAACCCAGCAATCAGACAATCCCGTATGAGCAAGCACTAAGCGACAGTGGAGAGGAAAAACTCCCATTTGGCAGGAAGAAACCTCTAGCAGAACCAGGCTCAGGGAGGGGCAGTCATCTGCTGCGACTGGGTGGGGGTGAGGGGATAGGGAGGATGGAGAGGGCAGACATAAGAACATAACAGTAAGGTGCCAAGTACATTATTGGAGGTCAACCAGCAGTATGGATCAAATAACAACAAAACAAAAGTGTGGATAAAAGACACAAAATCGCTCCTTAAACATAAGCTATATTAAAAAAGAAGGCTTTTACCCTGTTCTTAAAAACAGAGACCGAGTCTGACTCCTGGTCCCAGAGTGGTAACTGGTTCCAGAGAGAAGGAACTTGGTAGCAGAAGGCTCTGCCTCCCACTGTACTTTTGGAGATTCTGGGCACCCCAAGTAAGCCAGCATTTTGGGAGCGTAATGCTCTATTAGGATGGCAAGGTAATATCAGATCTTTTATATATTGGGGGGGGTGGCTGATTATTAAGAGCTTTGAAAGTAAGAAGAAGGATTTTAAACTTGATTCTAAATTCTATGGGAAGCCCATGAAGGGAGGACAGAACCGGAGAGATATGATCTCTTTTTCTAGAACCAGTTAAAACTCTAGCAGCAGCATTTTGAATCAACTGAAGATTTTTTTAAGGATACTTTAGGACAACCAGATAATAACGAATTACAGTAATCTAATCGAGAGCTGACAAAGGCGTGAATCAGTTTCTCAGCATCATTTAGAGACAAAATGCTCCTTATCTTGGCAATATTGCGCAGATGATAGAAGGCAGTCTTAGAAACAATTTTAATATGTGACATTAAAAACATTAAAATCTCCACGTCCGGTGAACAGTGCTTGTAAACAGTCTGTACATCTCCACACCACGAGTTGTTTACAAAAACACACACTCCCCCTCCCTTTGTCTTACCAGAGGCTCTGGTTCTGCCTGCTCGATGTGTTCAATGGGTCTGCAGTTGAATGGCGGCCTCCGGGATTCTGTCTGATACCCAGGTCTTTTATAATCAATAAATTAACAGAATTCTTCAGCAGGGGCTGAGTGCTATTTGATACTGCTGTGAACTAACTCTCTGGATGTCCTTTTGCTATTCTCAGACTCTTGTTTCCATAGTGCGTGTAACCGCTCGTTTCTGTCGGCCTTTTCCTTGAAACCCGCCTCTGTTGGTTATGTGACATCAAGCCCAGCATGCTTCTAAGGTTATTGTTGAGTTAATGTGTTGTTTACTTGTTATTAAACATTTACATATTCAAAATGCAGTGGGCATAGGCTCTAATGACCTTGTGAATTATATTGAAACATATTTTATGCTCATTTATCTCATGGCTTATTTTATTTGTATGTGTGTGACATCCCATGGCTATCATTTGCTACTCGCAATAATAATAATAGCTTAAATTTGTATAGCACCTTTCAAGATACCCAAGGTCGCTTTACAGGCAAAACAAAACAAAAGATTAACTGCCAAAGGCCTGAGAGAATAAATATCTTTTCAGTGTAGACTTGAAAGAGTCCAATGAAGTTGCACAGTGGATTTCTGATGGGAGAGCCTTCCAAACGGTTGGGGTAGCAACACTGAAGACTCTTCTCCCATAAGTCTGCTTCTTGATGCAGGGGATGGAGAGGCCTGAGTCAGAGGGTCTCAGGTTCCCAGTTGTGGTTTGCTGGTGGATAAAGCCCGTTAAGTATTGTGGAGCAAGATTGTGGAGTGACCTGTAGGTCAGGAGGAGGAGTTTATGTAGCATCACATAGGGCAGTTTGCGTGTTTGTCTCTTATCAAACATTTACTTATTTCAGATAACATTGCTTGGATCTAATAAATTTGCAAGTCACACCAAAACTTATTTTTAACTTCCAGTTGTGATCTTACTTACTTTATTATGCTTTTATGCTTGAAGCATACCAAGTAGCTGTTGTTTTAGTACGTGTAGCCTACCCTAGCCTAACCTAGCTTTCGGGTTGCTGGCGTACTCTCAGAAGTCTGTGAAACAAACCATGTCTTAGTGTGGTTCTGTGGCTTCTTTTATTATGAACTTGTGTGTGCATCCATTGATTATTGCTGTTAGTGTTCCTTTTGGCTTTTTCTGCCCCAACAGCTAATTGTCAGGACCAGCTTGCTCTTTCTGGACCCCTGTCATATCCCATTTTCAGCCCACAGGTTGCTCAAAGTTCCATTCTAGCACCTGCGACACACGGACCCCACAGTTGGAGTGGATAAGATGGCGGGAGTTGGTTTCTCCTTCACACCAAACCACCTCTCTGAGGCTCTTCTGCTGGGTGCCCCTTCCACTCACTGGAAGTCACTAAGGAAGCACAGACAGGAGACCCTCGATCGACAAAACTCAGCAGCAAAGTGCAGGGAGCCATGCCACTACTGACCATACAAACACAGCTGACAGAGCTGTTATTTGTTGTTTGCAGGGATTCTGCTGACAGAAAAAAAAGGTGGAAGAGGCTGCGGTGACAGCCCATCTTAGGAGAAGTGGCCAAGATTTAGTTTCTATTTTGGGTCATACCAGAGCTCTAGTGTAACATCGAGTGGTGGATAAAAGGACTGAGTGTTCCTTTAAAATTTGAGAAATGAATGGCATTCACTTCAACATCTTTCCAGGTTGCATGTTGTTTTCCAGCCAACAGGGAAAATGTTGTACTGTATTCTGTTGGGTCGAGACATTTGCAACATGAACAAACTTACATAGAGGGTTCAAATCCAGGTGAGGACAAATAGCACTGCCATCATCTGATGACTTCACAGCCTTGTGGATATTGTTGAGAGAGGTAAAAGCTTGGAGTAAACTCAGACATAAAATTGGGTTTGGATGTCAACTCTGGTCAGTGAGATGAAGATTCAAATTAATATTTGTAAATTTTGTTAACTTATTAATAATTTTAATTAATTCAATACAGTAAAGTTTAGTTACTTAGTTTTTTTTTTAGACTGTCTGTTTCCACATACATTTTGAGTATTCTGAATTTATTCGGGGTAACAGTGTCAGCCCAGGCTGTTTACCTGTGTACAAAGAAGCTCAAAAGCTCTTGGTTACGTCGGGGTGTATTCTTTCGGCTGGACTGAGGTACTCCAACATTGATAGTCTGGTTTATGTAAGCCTTTGGATTTTGACTGATGTTGTTGTTGATTTATTTTTGACTTGCGTAAATGATTTGTATTCATACTATGGAACATCTGTAAATTTTGTTTAGAGGCACCTTAAGGCAGTGTATGCTTCCTTGTATGGATAAATTAACAGCTAATTAAAACACAAAAACTTATATCAATAGGATAAAGAACAATACAAATAAAACCACTTTTTTTTGCCATGAATGGCGTGGAAAAAAACAAAAATAGTTTAACTGCACTGGTGAGGCTGTAAAAAAACTAAGAATGTGTTATTTGATGAGCCTGAAAAAAACATGTACTGTCCTTGTAACTTTCTGCTTATACTGATTCACTTTGACAGCTGTCTTTGGTTTTTATATAACTCTTTTTATAAAAGTTTAAGCACTAGAAAAGATTTTCCAGATGAGGTAAAAACATTTTTAAAAATTAAATCCTGCATATTTTTGCATAGACTAAATGTAACTGGAATTAAGTCCAGTTTTATGCTTTTTATTCACTGCAGTTCACTGTGTTCTGTACTCACGCTCAGGTCACATTTGCTTTGGTGCCTACAGGAGCCTTAGGGCCCTCCCAGATGGCTGATGACAGATGCCCACAATTGCCGTTGCCCTTGGTTGAAGTGCAGTACCTCCCTCCAGATATTTAAAAAAAAAACCTTAAGTTTCTACAGGGTCCCAGTTTTCCTTTTCGTCCTACCCTTGTTTTTGCTGCTAATTTATGTTCTGTCATGTTCTGGCTCACTGGATTTTGCCCTGTACACCTACTGCTTTCATCTCACTATAAATTAAAAGAAAACTCAAATAGTTTGCACTCTTTCTCAATCTCCTCTCCTCACTTCCCTCCCCATACTGCATCATTCATTTGCCCTTTACCTCTTGTGTCTTTTATTTTTACTCTCAAAGGTGCCTCAAGGGTTTTAAGAAAGGATTTTAAGGGTGTATGCTATGCTCCAGAAAAGTAGTTTATATTTTTAAATCATAAAACCAAAACACATTTCCTCCCTTCAAAGATTTGCATAGATAAACAGATAAATTATTCATTTCCATGTGGTAAAAAAAAGTTTTATTTTTTTTTTCATCTTTGCCAACTTGTTATTATTATTATTATTATTAAATAACTAATTCTTTGACCTGTCTTAAAAACTAACTAAATATTAAACTAATAATGATGAAAGTGTTTCCAGAAACTACCATACATTATGGGTTTACATCTGGATGTGTTTGCAACTGAATGAAAACGAAGTCTGCAAAGTTTTCATACAGATGAGGACAGTTGCACATTAGCCACACTTGAAGACAGTTTTTTTGAGATGAGAATTGCAATGAGGTGGAGGAATAATCAAACGGACATCCTTCACACGACTAAAATTGGAGCGCTAAGCATTTAAGGTCAGAGACTTACACCTTTTGATTACCAGGAGGCCCAATAAAAGATGTATTTTTAAAAATGTATACTCACAAAAATATCTTTTTTTTGCATTTATTTAATAGTTTTTGATGTAAAATTTCTACTCATGTTTTGAAGCACAGCAGACATCCTGCATGCTCTTTTGTCAGCATCCAGGTACACCTACAGTATACTGAAGAACTTTGAAAAATGTAAACAGTGGTATTTTTTCATGTATTGTCTTTCAGTGTACAGTGGTGTGAAAAAGTGTTTGCCCCCTTCCTGATTTCTCATTTTTTTGTATGTTTGTCACACTTAAATATTTCAGATCATCAAACAAATTTGAATATTATACAAAGATAGCACAAGTAAACACAAAATGCAGTTTTTAAATGAAGGTGTTTATTATTAAGGGGAAAAAAAAAATCCAAACCTACATGGCCCTGTGTGGAAAAAGTGATTGCCCCCTAAACCTAATAACTGGTTGGGCCACCCTTAGCAGCAACAACTGCAATCAAGCGTTTGTGATAACTGACAATGAGTCTTTTACAGCACTGTGGAGGAATTTTGGCCAACTCATCTTTGCAGAATTGTTGTAATTCAGCCACATTGGAGGGTTTTCGAGCATGAACCGCCTTTTTAAGGTCATGCCACAGCATCTCATTCGGATTCAGGTCATGACTTTGACTAGGCCACTCCAAAGTCTTCATTTTGTTTTTCTTAGGCCATTCAGAGGTGGACTTGGTGGTGTAGTTTTGGATCATTGTCCTGCTGCAAAACCCTAGTGAGCTTCGGCTTGAGGTCACAAACAGATTGCCAGACATTCTCCTTTAGGATTTTTTGGTAGACAGCAGAATTCATGGTTCCATTTACCACAACAAGTCTTTCAGGTCCTGATGCAGCAAAACAGCCCCAAACCATCACACTACCACCGTCATATTTTACTGTTGGTTTGATGTTCCTTTTCTGAAATGGTGTGTTACTTTTACAAGGGATGTAATGGGACACACACCTTCTAAAAAGTTCAGCTTTTGTCTCATCAGTCCACAGAGTATTTTCCCAAAAGTCTTGGGGATCACCGAGATGTTTTCTGGCAAAACTAAGACGAGCCTTTATGTTCTTTTCACTCAGCAGTGGTTTTCGTCTTGGAACTCTGCCATGTAGGCCATTTTTTCCCAGTCTCTTTCTTATGGTGGAGTCATGGACACTGACCTTATCTGAGGCAAATGAGGTCTGCAGTTCTTTGAATGTTGTTGTGGGGTCTTTTGTGACCTCTTGGAAGAGTCATCGCTGTGCTCTTGGGGTAATTTTAGTCAACCGGCCACTCCTAGGAAGGTTCACTACTGTTCCATGTTTTCACTATTTGTGGATAATGGCTCTCACTGTGGTTTGCTGGAGTCCCAGAGCTTTAGAAATGGCTAGAAAATTGAACTCAGCTTTCCAAAGATGTGATAAACCACAGTTAATTTACGTTTTAACAGGGGGCAATCACTTTTTCACACAGGGCCGTCTAGGTTTGCATTTTTTTTACCCTTAATAATAAACACCTTCAATTAAAAACTGCATTTTGTGTTTACTTGTGTTATCTTTGTCTAATATTTAAATTTGCTTGATGATCTGAAACATTTAAGTGTGACATACAAAAAAAAGAGAAATCATGATGGGGCAAACACTTTTTCACACCACTGTAATAGTCTTAAACTGGCTCGCATGTCTTCATTAGGTGTGGTGTGCTGCTTTAATCTGGAGTAATGGCTGTGTCCCCACTGGCGTTTGTTCGTCGAGGCCCTATGCTCCGAATGTGTGGGCAAAGAGAAGTGATGAATGGCTGTGTCTATATTCTATTCATTTTTGGAAGTATAATTTATTTTTAATGACGCATCTGCATGTCAATCACTGCAGGTAAAATGTATTAAATTTATATATTGATAAATGTTTATATAATGGACCTGAATGCTGATATTAATTTATTATTTAGTCTCGATCCTGAGGGGCAGTCCACTGAGTGTCATGTTTCAAGGAATGAGAGACACACGGCCCATCCTCAGACTAACCTAAGATTTGCTGCGTGTTAAAGTATGTTGAGGGCACGAGGGAGTGCATCCCAAAGTATGGAGTTGTTCAGATAAAATATGTAATTATTATCAAAAGTTTAGCCATCACTCTGTCTCCTCATGCCCAGGCTTTTAGAAGAGTGGGTGGGGTTTCAGATTGACTCCGTGCTGGTTGGAAAATAGAGAGCCCAAGTCATGCCCCCTCTATTTTTGCATATGGTGTGGAGAAAGGAAGCAGGAGAAGCAACGAGCTAGACTACACAAGAACTTTATTCATTCTCCAACATTCAGTACAGAAAAAGCTCCTAGGTCTCCATGCATCCTCTTTTTATAATCTTTAATTTCATGCATGAAGACCCAGGAAACCTGACCATAATCACTGTGTGGAATAAAGACATGCGTGGCACATTAACGTACCATAACGCCAGTACTGCATTCTCACATCCTTTCCTCCTCCAGCGGTCCTGGCGCTTCCTCCTCTCACCGGGGGGTGAATGGTCCTTACTGTCCTGTCTGAGGCCCCCCGGTGACACTTCTTCCTTCAGCACATTGTTCCCTCTTTCCCCCAGCTGCCATCTCTGGGTGGAGAATCCCCCACCTGTACCACCACACAGCCCCCCCCCCCCCAAACACCCAGAAAGGGCACTAATCCCCATTTTTTGGGCTTGAACCAGCACCCATAGCGGCTGTAGTGGGGGGTCGCCAATCCAGTCGAAACACCCTGCTGGTGAGGTGTACAGGAGGGCACGTCAGTCTGTGGAGGGAAAAAGGGAGGGGGGGGGCTGACACATTAGCTTCACGAGCGCCGGTTCCTACCGAAGGAACACCAACTTGCGGAGCCCCCAACAGCGGGAGTCTGTGCCGGGGAGCTTGAGACAACATCACCTGCTCGTCTGCCAACACAAAAGTGGGCTTCAGCCTGTCGATGCAGACAGTCTCTCTACGCCCTCCAAAGTCTAACACAAAATGCTTCGCCCCAGGTTCCAACACCCTGAACGGTCCGTCGTACAGTGGGCGCAGTGGGGTCCGGTGCGCATCATGCCTGACAAAAACAAAACCAGCATTCTGTAAATTCTTGGGGACGAAAGTGTGGGGGAAACGATTGTGGGCTGGGCCCGGCACGTTAAAAGCCTCCGTACTGTGCAAAAATTGTGCGGGTGGATCAGCCCCGGGCACGGGGTTTTCTGGTAAAAACTCCTTGGGGATCTGCAGCGGCTGAGGAAAAATTGAGTTCTGCCGGGGAGGCTGCCAATTCTAGACCAATTAGGTGCGGAGCACAACCCTAAAAGAACCCAGGGCAGGCAGTCGACCCAATTTCAGGTTCAGGTTCAGGTTACTTTATTTGTACCCGTAGGTAGATTTGTTTTCCAGTCAGGTGACATCCATATTTACAAACCACAATTACATTCAACATGAACACAAACACAGGCACACATGAAGCTGACTATCAACATGATAAAAGTACTCAAGGCTCCACCAATCAGGACATAGGACAAAGAGATAAAAGAAAAAACAAGGAGATAAGAGAAAAGGATCATATTAAAAAGTTAAAGACTAGTCAAAGAGGTTAAAAACTCAAAAGTCTAAAACCCAATAAAAGATTTAGAACCCCAATACAAAACCTACAAAAATAAGTAAATATAAAATCAAATTAATAAATAGGTAACTAAATTATGTGCAAAATATTGTTTATTAATAATCTGTATCCGTAAGCAAAGCTCTGAGCACTACCTTAAGCGACCTATGGAAACGCTTGCATAACCTGTTAGCCTGGGGGTCGTACGCGGTAGTATGGTGAATTTTGACCCCTAGGCTCTGGGCCATCGCGGACCAGAGTTCCGAAACGAATTGTTGACCCCTGTAGGAAGTGATGTCTGACGGGGATCCAAACTGTGCAACCCAAGCAGACAAAAAAGTGTGAGCCACTTCTGCAGACATGGTAGAAGCCAGCGGAACCACTTCAGGCCAGCATGTGGTGCGGTTCACAACTGTCAAAAGGTGCGTGAAACCTTGCAACGGCGGGAGGGGTCCCACCAAATCCACATGGACGTGGTCGAACATCCTAGCCAGGATTTGGAATGGCTCGAGGGGGGCTCTGGTGTGCTTGTGCACTTTGGCCCGCTGGCATGCAACACAAGCTGAAGCCCACTTTTTCACGTCCATGCGCAAGCGTGGCCAGACGAATTTCACCCCACTAGCTTCACCAAAGTGTGCACGCCTGGATGCGAAATGGAATGGACTGACTCAAAAATGCGGCGGCGCAAGAGCTCGGAACCACCGGGCGCGGGTGGCCAGTGGCGACGTCGCAGAGCAAGGTAGGGCACCCTTCTCACACCACCCTGCTCTCCAGCCTTAACCCAGTAGGCGCCGACTGGAGCGCGCAAATGTCCACGTCCCCGGCTTGCTCCATGGCAGAGAAATCTATTCCCATGTAGACCGGGGAGACCAATGCGCGCGACAGGCAGTCGGCCATGATGTTGAGCTCACCGGCAACGTGTTGAATGTCGGTTGTAAACTCCAAGATCGCAGCCAAATGCCATTGCTGCCAGGCCGACCACGGTTCCGAGACCTTGGACATCACATACGTCAGCGGCTTATGGTCCACGAACGTGGTGAACTTGCGCCCTTCTAGCCAAAACTGGAAATGGCGCGTCGCCAAGTGTACAGCCAACAATTCTCGTGCTGTATTTGCGTTTGTTGTTGCACAAAGTTCAACTGAAAAATGCGAGCAACTGCCACACTAGCAAGTCCACCTCTGAATGGCTTAAGAAAAACAAAATGAAGACTTTGGAGTGCCCTAGTCAAAGTCCTGACCTGAATCCAATTGAGTTGCTGTGGCATGACCTTAAAAAGGCGGTTCATGCTTGAAAACCCTCCAATGTGGCTGAATTACAACAATTCTGCAAAGATGAATGGGCAAAAATTCCTCCACAGCACTGTAAAAGACTCATTACCAGTTATCACAAACGCTTGATTGCAGTTGCTGCTGCTAAGGGTGGCCCAACTAGTTATTAGGTTTAGGGGGCAATCACTTTTTCACACAGGGCCATGTAGGTTTGGATTTTTTTCCCTTAATAATATAGACCTTCATTTAAAAACTACATTTTGTGTTTACTTGTGTTATCTTTGTCTAAAATTTAAATTTGTTTGATGATCTGAAACATTTAAATGTGACAAACATACAAAAAAATGAGAAATCAGGAAGGGGGGCAAACACTTTTTCACACTGTACGACAACTGACAACTTTAATTACATGGAAAATTATGTTTTTAAATTGACAAACATCATATGTCTAACTTGTGGAAAAATTTGATTGGGATGAGACGCCGGTGTCTCTTTAGCTTATTATTGTTAATGCTGCTCCAAGACGTGTGCTGGCCCACCTTGTTCCGAGCGTTTTTTTTTTGTTCTTTTTTTTGTGCAGCTCTTCTTGTGGGTTGTGTCATGTCAAAGTCTTTGCTTCCATCTTTGTAATAAAATTCCCATCACCCCCCCCCCCCCCCCCCCCCCAACATTTGAGTAAACTTTGAGCTCACTTCTTGCTAACTTTCAAAGCTGGCTACAAATCACCAAGACAAGCTATGATCTCACTTGACTGGGTGTTCGCTTTGCACCATCTAGTGGACTGAAACTACCATTGATTAACTGATAAGCCAAAAGTATATGTGTGCGCATTTATTTTTTAAATAAAAGATCGATCCATGCATTTATGGATCGATGCATTGTCGCCAGTGACAAGTATCACGATCCATCACTGAATCAGTTTTTCTTCCCCACCTCTGCTGGATGTCCCATTCGTTTTCAATAACTAGCAGTGTTTCTTCTGGCTTAAAGATCTTGGCGCAGTGGCAACATATTTTTCCGGGGAAAGGGGACACATGACACTATTGTAATTGGAATATGTTAATTTTATACTATTTATTTATTTTATTTTATTTTTTTAAATTTTGCACAGTAACTTTGCATATGGAACTTACCATTTGAAATATTGTACAGCCAAGGCTTGAATGTTGGAATATTGGGCCAGTTGAGGTCCCACCGAGACATCCTGTGTTTGGACTTTTAGTGGTGTCATCCTTCTCTCCTTCCTCTGCTCTCACCTCTCCTGGACCCTCTGCCTGAACACGTTCCTTGGCTACTCTCTTCTGTCTCATCTTTCCCTCTCTGAGCCTTGTCTAATTCAGGTTCTCGCTCTGTCTATGGTGGTATACAAACAGGTTAGAAAATATCAAGTGTTATGTTTTGTCCTGCAGGATTTTTGTTTTGTCATTGTTTACATAAATGACAAAAATATGTGTATTTTTTTATATTTTTATTCTAGGGTTTCTTTTTTTTCCATTGAGAGAGTAGGGAAGGGGAAAAAACATTAATTTACTCATGCATACTTAAATTATATGGTCAGAGGGGGGTATAGTAGCCAGAAATTCTACTCATGTAAAAGCAGTGCTTTGAAATTAATAATTAAAAGTAGACAACCAAAAATTTCTAGTTGAGTTAAGGGTACAAAGAGCACCTTCTTAAAAACTTGAGTATTGATTTCAGTCTTGAAAGTTTGAGTTTTTTCTCCAAAATTTGCAACAATTTCTTATTGTTTTTTTACTGTTCTCTGTAAATTTATCTAAATTTGAAACCATTTTCCTCAAATTTGTAATTTCCCCTTGTAAAATTGACTTTTCTTGTACATTTGAGGCTTTATTATAAATTTGTGGATTATTTTATGGCTAATTTTTGTCGGGTTTTTTTTAAATTACTGGGGGGTTTTTAATAAATTTGAAACACTGTGGTAATTTTTTTTACTTTTTCCTTATAACAATTTCCATTTTTGACCATAATTTTGTAGAGCCAGAACAGAACAACAATTTAACTCTGATTTCAAAGAAAAAAATGAATAAACTTGTATTTAATGAAGTAAATTAACTTAAATGACTAAAGATGCAGTAATTTCTTTTATAATATTTCTATATATTTATAGTTGGTTTGTTTTTTTTTAGAAATCTCCTCACCACCCAGGCAGCAGGAAAAACCTCCCTTATTTTGAAGTCCAAATGTTGGCACGTTTAGTTTGCCTGAAGGCTGCTGACGGATTAAAGTCATTGACTTTGTGAATTTCGGTCATCTTCACTTGCTAGGTACATAATAGCGAACATAACTTAATATTGTAGTGGCTGGTGAAATATATCCTCAGCAATTCATCAGCCCCCCTTGCCTTTCCCTTCATATGAAGCCGGCTGCATATGAATTCTAACCACATCTGTTAGCAAAGCGACTCTTCCATTATTGCTCCTGTTACCAGCAGGTTAAAACCATGATAAATGCCTCAAGTGCTTACATACCTCTTTGGATTATTTTCCACGTTTAAAGTACTTTAATAAACCTATGTACTCATGTTTCTCTTGGACAGTCAAGCTAGCGAGACACTGTGCCTGGTGACCAGGAACGTTCACATGGATGGGGCGCTTCTGAACTCCGCGCGGATGACGGTCACGTGCGTTGTTCGTGTGCGTGCTTGCAGACCGTCATTGCTTCATACATTTTTCTTAAATTTATATTTCCTCATGAGAGTGGCGGAAATTTTTCAGGGGTTGCGAGCTGCCACCGAGAATTGTTACCAGAGGAAACCCTGAATTAGGTCTATTTTGTGTTTAATATTAGTCACACAGTACATTGCCTACATATACACCTCTTTCTGTCCTACTTTCAAAGACCGCCTACATTTGGCCATGTAAAGACTGAATGGCTACCTGTTTTAGACAAGAATACTTGCTTTCTATTAGCAGTGCACTAGTGTAAAATAAATACTGGCTGCCTGGTCTCATGTGAAAGGCCGTTTCAGTTTCAGAGACTCCACCTCTGTCAAGTTGATTACTCCAACCTGCCTCAGTAGTTTTTATGTAGTAAGTAATCTTTCTCTGAATGTGTCAGGGTTGAAGTATCACCAAAGCTGCAGTAGGCAGAGACACCAGGCCAAAAACAACTGCTAGCCTCATGCAGCAGCCCCCCCCCCCCCACCACACCCATCATAATGCAACTCCCCATCTGAAGTGCACATCTTTGGGGTGCATCAAGTTTTGTAGTGCAGATCTGTGTCTGAGCAAAGAAACTGTCACCAGTGTGAAGGGTTCTCTGCAGCAGAGCCCAGGGGAGTCGCTGCCATGTAACTGTGACTCAGGCTCCTTTCATTACAAATTGTTAAAAGATAATAATCAATTACCTATGCCAACAGAGTTGCATGTGTAGGGCAGTCCGTCTGTCCATTTGCTCATTTATCTATCCAGACTGCAATTTGCGGATGAACTAGAAAAGCACTCAGAGTGCATACCTCCACCAAGGCTCTTTCTGTCCCTCATGGATCACCTCCAAAATGTAATGGGTTTGTGTGTAGGCCTAGAGCCACTTCTGGCAAAAATTGCATCAAAGTCTGTCCATTAGTTTTAGGGTATTGTTGCTAACACACTGTGTGAAGATAAGAGCCTTGGTGGAGGTATGCATTCTCAGAACATCGCCAAAATGAAATGGGTTTGTCTCTAGCCCAAGAACCACCTCTGGTGAAAATTTCATCCAAATCCATCCAGTAGTTTTTTTGTAATCCTGCTGCACAAATACAAACAAGGCCCTTGGTGGAGGTATGCACTCTCTGATCATCACCAAAATCTAATCATCTGTTCCCCGTGCCATTATACACTTTTCCTGAAAATTTCATCTAAATCCGTTAATAAGTTTTTGAGTTAATTTTTTTAACAGGCAGACAAACTAACAAATAAACTAACGCCAACAAAAGCATAACCTCCTTGGCGGAGGTAATTAAGCTAGAGTCACTAAACTTGGTATACAGGTGAACCTCAGACTTAGCATGTATTGTTATGTTTTGGGGGTTACAAGGTCATAGCTCAGGGTCACAAAAGATGAATTTTCCTGGCTGGACAGCAACTTGAGAAAGAATGAATCTGCAGCTACCAAATTTGGTACACAGGTTGACCTAGGGACTAGCAACTATGGCTAGACTTTTTTTTTTTTTTTTACTTATTTGTACCCGTAGGTAGATTTGGTTTGCAGTCTGGTGACAAGCCACCGGCTGCCGGTCGCTGCGTGCGCGAGCGCCCTAAACCTACATGTTTTTGGTATGTGGGAGGAAACCGGAGAAATCCCAGAGTAAACCCGCGCAACACGGGGAGAACATGCAAACTCCACACAGCTCACTGTTGGTCGGGGGCTGGGATCGAACCCACGATCTCATGATCCCCACGATCCCCCGGCCGAGAGTAAACTGTGCTGCCACAGTGCTAAACCACTGGGGTCAAAAGGTCAAATGCCATTTTGGCCCATAATGACTTTAAAAAATGTGTGATGGGGAACTAGGGGTGCAAAAGGTATAGGTCTATATCTGTGTTGAGGGCAATTCTAGCTTATTTTCAGATTTAAAATAAATTATTATGCCTATACTGCAACTTTAAGTGAGATACCTGGGATTTTGGCTTTTCCAATTTATTTAAATTTCTTTAGTCACTTCCAACAAAATAAAAGCATTTTAAAAAGTGGTATTCTTTTAAAAATTACATTTTGAAAGAATATAATTATACTGAATCAAAATTACCACTGTTTCTTACAGCTACACACTTTTATCATGATTAACTGCACGAGAGGGGGATGCTGCCAAGTCTTTTGTTACACCGATCACTACAACCCTGGAACACTTGTACCTCTTCTCTTCCTGGCTATTGTCCATGCCAGTTACTCAGAACAGGGTTTTCTGTTTGTAGCAAGGTGACAACATGCTGATACCTCTCCAAAGTTAAGCTCAAAGGTCACACAGAGATACCTTCTATCTCACACTATTCCTTGTGTAAAGATTTTTACATACACTTTAAATGTCGTCACTATTTTTACAGACTTTCCTGATGCTTATACAGCTACTGGCAGGACTTGGTGGGGTTCCCCAAGATTTTTTTCAATGTAAAAAGGATTCCTTGGCTCCAAAAGGGTTGAAAAACACTGGTCTGGAATACACTATTACCATTGACTCACTGTGTCCGAATGCCTTTATGTGTTGGCAAATACTATGCAATACTTGGTCAAGCGATAACAGACAGGGCTGCGTGGTCTCATGGAGTCTCCAGACATATCAGCAGAGGTGATGGTTGACATGGCTGCTTCATCTTTTGTTTCTCTGTCACACCCTGACAGACGAGTGCGATTACACTTAGTGCGCGCGCGTGTGTGTGTGTGTGTGTGTGTGTATGTGTGCACTGTATTGCTCATGTTCTGGAGACACACAGTACATCCATTTAAACAGTGATATTCTCAGGATTTGTATTTGTTTATATGACTCAAAATGTAAACCAATACATTCTAGAGACAGCATCAGCAAGATGTGATTATGGTGTGTGTGTGTGTGCGCGCGCGCGCGCAAGCGCGTGCATGCATGTGCATGCTCTCACAGTGGTCTAATTAAAGAGGTGACATGCCAGCAACCTGCTCCATCTCTTTGTCTTACATCACAGTTAATCTCTTTCTCACTATTTGTGTGTGTGCATGAATGGGTCTATGTCAGTCATCTACCGCTTGCTGTAAAGCGCTAACAAGGTGGGTGCCAAACAAGCACAGACTTTGTCAGGAACCCGAGGAGCCTTTGTTTACAAGATATTGCAAAGTTTAGTGTTGCCATCATTTGTATAACACTATAGTTGTGCAGTGTTACACTTTCTGTTGGTGGTGATACACTGATGATAATCAAATATTATTAAAGAGGATCTATCTACTGTATCTATAAATGCAAGGAATCTCTGTCTGTGTGTGTGTTTCTGTGTCTCTGTCTGTTCCTCACATCTTTCGAACTGTTTGTCAGACTCACCTAAAATTTCATGTGTTTTGCTGAGGTTACAAGGGTGTACATCCCGGAGTATGGAGTTGTTCAGGTAAAATATAAAATTATTCTTGATAAAAGTTTAGCCATCATTCTATCTCTTCATGTCCAGGCTTCTAGAAGTGTGGGTGAGGTTTAGGATAGATTCCGTGCCGATTGGATAATAAGCGGCATCACGACCACGTCACCACAGCACTCCATGAGCAAAACAAGGAAGTGAAAAGCAGCAAATTAATAGTAAAGATTTAATGCTTAAGAAATTATAATGTTGCGTAGGGCCTAAACTATAATTTGGCACGGATGAGGCACGCAAGTACACCAGGAGGAGTGGCAACGGGGACTCAGGGTTCGGCAAAGAACACCATTGGATCCAACACAGAACACACCAGAAGAAGCAGCAGAGGAAAGGGTGGACCATGGTCCTTTGTGGGGAGGCAAGGCTACACATCCTGGTCAGCTGTAGACTAGGGCTGCAACAACTACTCAACAAATAGTTGACGGCAAAATTTGTTGACAGTTAATTTAGTAGTCGACGCGTTATTAGTGATGTCATCATGTGTATCCCACGGCATGCAATGCCACGCTAAATGATGTTTCACCGTAGCCAATTGAAGTAGCTCAGAGTGAGACATCACGCTTTTCCCAGCTCTTTGGTGCGCTGACAGAGCATGTATGCTAGTGACTGGGAACAGAGCAGGGGAAGCTGAAGCGGAGCTCACGCCAAACAAACGTTCCAAAGTTTGGGAACATTTTGTATGCGACTCAGCCAATAAAACTGTTCAATGCAAGCTCTGTAAAGTGAGCCTCGCATACCATGGGGCTACTACGACTATGCACCATCATTTGAAGAGGAAACACATTTTGGAAGAGTCAGATGCCCCATGGTAAGATAATTAGCTCCCATGCTAGTAGCTAACCTATTACTGTAGGTGCATGTGTGGAGGATCATGACAGTTTAAAGAGTAATGTAATTCTGTCTGACAATTTCATTATAAAATTTATGCAGTGTAAAGAAGAGGACAGGGACCATGGATGGCTTTTTGCAGAAAAAGCAGACGTGTACGCCGCACCAAGCTACTGCTGTCACAGACTCAATTCTAAACATGATGGTCAAAGACATGAGGCCAATATACACTGCCATCTAGAACCCATTTTACTCACTTGATGGAGAAGAAATATGAGACAACCCTTACAAACGTGTGATTTTCTCTGCACGTGTGCGCGCACGCGCGCACACACACACATACACACACATTATGCATTGTTTGTTATGCACAAAATACACTTTAAGAAAAAATGTTTATTCTATTGCTGATTGCAATTATTGTTCTTCACCAAATGCTCTATTTTTTTTTAAAGGAAAATGTTTTATTTTTTGCAATAAAAAGAAATAAGAGAGATTGGGTTTTTTTGTGCCGTTCTTAATGACTAGTCGACTAGTTGTTGAAATAGTCGGTGACTAGTCAGAATCAGAATAAGTTTATTGCCAAGCACATTTACAAGTACAGGTAAATATACGAGGAATTTGACTTGACACTGAAAACGTCATAGATGACATTCTCAATGACGCGGCGAGCCATGGAGGCGCCTGTCAGCAGGAAGGGAATAGAAGGCAAGGGGGGAGGGGGAGGGGGGACACAATAGGAGAGAGAAAAAAGCATTGTTGATCAGAATAAAGTTCATATATGACCGATATTATGATTACAAGAAAAAAACTCTCAATGCACAATTAGCAGACAATAGAATCCACACAATGACACAAAGAGAGCAGTGAGTGAATATGTCTTCATCAGTATAAATGGGTCAGTGTGTGTGAGTTGGATGCAATCAGTGGCAAATCAGTTAGGTGGACAGCAATAGTCTCTTCCTCAGCAGATGTTATGACTAGAGTCTGAAGCAAAGGCACGTGTCCTTGAGCATGGCAGATGGAATAGTTTGAGCCAGACAGCTGTCCTTGAGAGTCAGATGCTGCCCGCCAATGTTATGAAAACAATTATACTGTTGATTATCAGGAGGACTGAGTGCTGAGGGTGCCGAAAAACAGGTCGAATAGCACTGACTTCAGAGAAAAAACTTTCCATTCTCTTACGGATTCAGTGCTCCAGTTCCATCATGGCCAGGCATTGAAATCGATTCGTGAACAGCTCTCAGCGTGATCGTGATGTAATCCATTTTCCTGTACAGTTCTCCATTGGCCGCTGTCAGAGTCCTGCCCAGTTGGTCAATTTGATGGGAGAGCTTTGCTGGGTCCGCTTTTTGATAAGCTCTGTCCATCTTCTTCAATTTGCGGTGCACCAGAACAATCCCAAAGCCAATCAGTAGAATTCCGATGACCATTGCTCCGAAAAGATATAAATCTTAGATATCTTCAATAGAAAGATCACACAGGCACAAGAGTTTCCAATTGCTTGTGTCCTTAATATAACCCGCAGCAGCAGTCCCTGCAGGACAGATAGGCTCCCCCGGGCCTGATGTCCTCGTTGAAAAAACTGTGTCAATTGCATTCAAAGCCCAGCTTATTAAATCCATAATTTCGTTAGATGAATCAGCAGTAAAGACACGCAGACACAGACGATAGCAAGCTGGGATCCAGTCAGTTAGGGAGGGAGAGAGAGACAGGGAGCAGGAGCGGGAAGAAAAGCGTCTGCTCTCTTTGGAGGGCGGAAGTGAGAGCTATTGAAATAGTCGTTTGCTGCAGCCCTACTGTAGACAGGAGTCATGGCTGCTGCTTCACCCGTGTGCTACCACTGTTCTTTGCAGGACCGCTCCTGCCGGTGTGCTCGTGCAGCTATCTAAAAATTATAAAGTTAATAATAATACCACCATGATTGTGGTGCAAAATGGCCAGATCAATTGCATATATACTACTCACAAAAAGTCAGGGATATTTGGCTTTTGGGTGAAATTTCAGAATGCACCTAAATGCACTATAACCTTTACAGGTGAACTTAATTTGACCTTCTCTAACCTTTTGAATGCACATGTCCAACTGTTCAAGTGTTTCAGTACTTTCTGCGTAACTTGCTGTTCTCTAACAAGGTGCTTAACAGCAAAATTCACAACAGGTGTTTGATCCGTGAATTGACCAATAAATTTTCTGGTTCAATTAGAATTGGTATTTAAACAGTTCTCTTCATCATGCTGTTCACATTTTGACATCATGAGGCCAAGATGACACCTAACTGTCATAACTCTGGCTCTCACGAGCCAGAAAGGAGATACGAGGGCGACCAGTGAGTTAGCGTAATTTATTAACAAAGCACACACTACACAAAATAACGAACAGAAAAGTAAAGAGCCACATGGGGCTAAAACACACACAGAACTAAGGGTAACATACCACCCAGGGAGAAAGGCTAGAGAGGCGGCGAGGGAAAAATACACGCCGAGTCGCAACACTTACTTTGGGTGAAGCGCCGAGGTAACGGCGGACTGAAGCTAGTCGTAGGAGCTAACAGTCGTGGGAAACACAAGGAACGTCTTCCCATAGCGAGGTCGCAGCGACGAGTAACTCTCGGCTGCTCGCTTAAATGGGGGAGATGATTTGGGAATAGGAGACAGCTGTCCCAGCGCAGCTGAACTAGACAGCTGGCAATCAGCTGGGCGCTGTCAAAGAGCGGGCCATGGAAGACCCGGCACGGACTACCCCGGAGCAGGAGCGAAACTGGACAACCTGAGCGCAGAGAAAAGATAGCGTTCAGGTCGTGACAGTACTCCTCCCCCGAGCCGCGCCTCCTGGAGCGGCCTAAACCCCCCCCCCCCCCCCCGAGGGAAGACCAGGGAGGGCGGTGGGGGCCAGATCTGGGAGAAAGGGAGGGACCAGAAAAAGGAGGCAGGGAAGAAAAAAAAAAAACCTAGATACAGTATAGGGTCAGATACCATAATAATCTTAAACCCCCCCCCCAAAAAAAACCATCACCCCCTCCCCTGCAGAGGCCAGACGGTCTGTGCAGGTGACCACAGGAGGTGGGGAGAAACGACAAGAACCAAAATGCAGAAACATAGCGACACAGTCATGGAAAAAGTTCACAATAACTTAGGGTGAGGACAATAAAAAAAAAACTCATGTCCCGAAGGCCAAAAACTACAAAACTCTGAACATATGGTTAAAATAGACTTACACAAGTAAACCCCGACCAAAACAGAATATACAAAGGATGCAAACCGGGCATAAGATCCAAAAATAGAGCCTGGAACTGCAAATTGGCATGAAGATAAAAATACAAAAGGAACAACTCCTCAAACACATATTAGCACAAAAGTGTCACTAAACAGTCTGGAGGAGGATATAAATACAGAAAAACAAGACTACTCGGAATGAGGCCAGGCAATGTGAAGCAAATGCTACTTAATGGAGAAATTAGAATAGGATCATACTGGGATTATAAAACAAAGAAAATAGTCCAAGGAAATTTTAACTGGGATAACCCCACAATAAGGACTCTAGGGCAGAGAGTTCTTTGATGTCCTGAAAAGTATTAAATTAGGGAGGACAATCAAACGCAAGGCAACAAACAGTCAGTCAATTCTTCCAGGACGTCAGCAGGTGGAGCGGGGCAGGCGATGACAGCTTGTCCGGCGGGCGGCCCGAACTCCACCAGGCCAGGAACCACAACACCAGTTCGGGTGGCCTACCCGAGTCCCAGGCTAGGAGACACAGTTTCTCCGGAGGCCGACCCAGATCACCGAACCAGCCAGATGGCTTCCCAGGCGGTCGTCCCGTGACCTCAGACCACGGAGAGCTGAGGGAGAAGTCTTGGTGCAGCTTCCTCCCTGAGGGAAAAGGCAGGAGGAAACTGACCCAGGTGAGAAAACCCCCCACAGTAGTAGGGGGAGAAGAGATGGAGGCCAGGGGCAAAGTTAGCCTGCCATCTAATGGCAACAAGGGTAGGGGGAAACTGGCCCGGGTGAGAGGAACCCCAACAGCGGCAGGAGGAGAAATGATGGAGGCAAGGGACGAAGTCAGCCTGACATCAGGCGAACACAATCCCCCAGCTCCCACACTAACCGTTACCCGGACCGGCGCAGCACCCCCGGTGGACCCCGATCGGGCCGGCGAAACACTCCCGGTGGACCCCAGCTGGACCGGCGAAACACTCCCGGTGGACCCCAGCTGGACCGGCGAAACACTCCCGGTGGACCCCAGCTGGACCGAGACAGCACTCCCGGTGGACTCCAGCTGGACCGGCGAAACACTCCCGGTGGACTCCAGCTGGACCGGCGAAACACTCCCGGTGGACCCCAGCTGGACCGGCGAAACACTCCCGGTGGACCCCAGCTGGACCGGCGAAACACTCCCGGTGGACCCCAGCTGGACCGGCGAAACACTCCCGGTGGACTCCAGCTGGACCGGCGAAGCACTCCCGGTGGACTCCAGCTGGACCGAGACAGCACTCCCGGTGGACTCCAGCTGGACCGAGACAGCACTCCCGGGCGCAGCATCTGAGGCGAACACCGTGCAGGGAACCGGAACCTCCGAGATGGCACCCAGAGCAGGTTCGTCTCCGGTGACCCTGGGGAGAGGCTCAGAGGGACAAAAGGAACCGGGATCAGGATCACCGGCAGCGGCAGAGCCCGGCGGAACAGGCTCGAGCGCAGCAGACGGCTGCACCCGGCCCGCCCCCCCGAGAGACAGGCAATAATGCTCCAGAATAGAGAAGAGAAAAACAAAATAGAGCACTTGCCTGATCTCGGGTTCTACCGCCATCCAGGACTTCGATGCTCCGGGCTCAGCGTGCAGGACTCCGTCCTCCGGCTCCAACTCGACTGCGAATGGCTCCGCAGCCGGCATGATGGTTTCCACAGTCAAACGACCTCCAAACGCCGAAGACCGCGTCGACAGCCCACCTGGCGTGGGGGCAGGAGATCTGGACTCTGCTGGGCCGAACCATTCCTCCGTGGAGACCCGGGGACGCTTAATCGTCGGCGCTGGCTCCAACAGGCAGTTCGACCTTCTCCTTTGCCCATAACGTGGCTGCGGGGCTGGGGCAAAACCCTCCAGGGCCGCAGGCCGCCTCCTCCTCGCGCAGCGGTGTACACCTGGCACCGGGGCACACTCAAGGGGAAGAGACACAGAGGACGCAGGTTCATATTCAGTTTTTGCAGCGGGAGGAGAGAGCTCAGGGGACTGTGAACCCTGAACTCCTCCCCCAGGAATCAAACAAGGCAATTCACTCATAATGGGAGGAGAATGAAAGGACACTTGCCTGATTCCCGGAGGGCCGGTGGAACCCGCTACAAGGGACTCGAGTCTCTCTTCTCCCAACCGGATAGAAGTGGGGAACCCCCCGGACAGATGAGGCGGTGCTACCCGCACCGGATCGGGACCTGGAACACCTGGAGATGAATTTGCGCTTCTCCCAGCGGCCGGAGTGAATGACAAAGAGGGGGATGAAACAGCTGAGGAGAGCTGGGGGCCCAAGGCTGACGGGACAGCGGGGAGAGCGGGCCCAGGAGCGGGAGCAGCTGATTCACTTCTTCGGCGAGACACGGGAGCAACAGCAGGCTGGGAGGCGGAATTCGTGTGGTTTCCTGGAGCGGGATCCGGACGGGACTCTCGCTGAGATGAGTGGGGAATTTGGGAGCGACGTCTTCTGAACGTGAGGTCGGGAAAACGCTGCTCCTGTGCGATGAGCGAAGCCAACAGGTCAGCGTATTCCGGATAATCGTTCAGCTCCGGGTTCTTCTCGACCAGCCTGACCGCTGCAATCACATTCTTCATGGCTACGGGGGGAACGGCGGCGGAAGAAGCGGCTGCCACTTGATCCGCAATGCGCATCGCTGTCATTCTCATCTTCTCCGGGGGAAACCCGGTTGATGTCACTCTATCCTGGGGATCACCCCTGGGTGAGGCGAACTCCTGGACTGGATCGGCGGCAGGAGCGGGATTCCGAAGCGAGGAGCGAAGGCGTTCTGTCCTCGGCTTCCTGCCGGAGTTCTCCTCCAGCCTACAGAGCCTCTCCCAGGCCACAGAGATGTCTGCCCTCCTTGCCTTAACCTCGGGGAGAAGGAAGTAGCGAGAAAAGCAGTTAAGCATACCCTCGGCGAGCTCCAGGCGCCAGCGTATCTCGCTGGGGGCATCGTAGAGGTCCGTGGTGAACAACGTTCCGTCCACAAGGTCCAGAGTCTCCGAGAGATCGTGGCCTGGGTGCCGCATGAGTCTCTTGGAAGGAGACATGATACTGGCTCGCCCGTCCCCAGAGGAAGAGAAAAAAAAGGCGTCGAGTCCTTACAGCCAACTCACGGTCGCGGCCGTCTCACTATGGCTGCGACCTACTGTCATAACTCTGGCTCTCACGAGCCAGAAAGGAGATACGAGGGCGACCAGTGAGTTAGCGTAATTTATTAACAAAGCACACACTACACAAAATAACGAACAGAAAAGTAAAGAGCCACGTGGGGCTAAAACACACACAGAACTAAGGGTAACATACCACCCAGGGAGAAAGGCTAGAGAGGCGGCGAGGGAAAAATACACGCCGAGTCGCAACACTTACTTTGGGTGAAGCGCCGAGGTAACGGCGGACTGAAGCTAGTCGTAGGAGCTAACAGTCGTGGGAAACACAAGGAACGTCTTCCCATAGCGAGGTTGCAGCGACGAGTAACTCTCGGCTGCTCGCTTAAATGGGGGAGATGATTTGGGAATAGGAGACAGCTGTCCCAGCGCAGCTGAACTAGACAGCTGGCAATCAGCTGGGCGCTGTCAAAGAGCGGGCCATGGAAGACCCGGCACGGACTACCCCGGAGCAGGAGCGAAACTGGACAACCTGAGCGCAGAGAAAAGATAGCGTTCAGGTCGTGACACTAACAATTGATCAACATTGCCTCGCCATTGAGAGGCTTCAAACAGGAAGTTCTTCGAGGGAAGTGGCCACTGAGCTTAGTGTCACAGAGTGTCATCAGCAGGTTGCAACAGAGATACAGAGAGACTGGAAGAGTCACAGAAAGGCATAGAAGTGAACGTCCTTTGACCACATCCCACACTAATGACGCTTCATTGTGAACAGTGTCCTGCAAAACCAGATGATGAAGGCCACTCAACCCCAGGCACATTTAAAGGAGTTGAGAGTCACCCAAGTGTCACGTCAGACCACTCTAAACCGTTCACATCAGTGTGGTCTGCGTGTTAGACAACCTGCAAGGGTACCTGACCACACCACCAGGCACAGGTGTCATTGTCTTGCATGAGTCAGGGAGCATTTATGCTGGACAAGTGACTGTGTGGCCTCAGTGATGTTCTCTGATGAAAGTTGATTAAGGTTGAGCAGAAATGATGGCCACCAACAATGTTGAAGACGTCAAGGAGAGCACTATGCATCAGCCACTGTTACCAGATGAGCCTTCGGTGGTGGTGGTGTTACAAACTGGGCAAGTGTGTCTAGTCAATCCAGAACTGCCCTACACCTTGTGAATGTTACAGTGACAAGCCGATACTACCTGAATAGCATAATTAATCCAGTCATTGTGACCCTGCATGAACAACACAGGCCTAATTTCATCTTCATGGACGACAATGCTCCAATTCATCAAGGTCGCATGATTAGGGAATGGCTGCTGGAGGCTGGGGTACCTCAAATGGAGTGGCCTGCATTTTCTCCAGACCTGAATCCCATAGAAAACCTATGGGATCAGCTGAGTTGCTGTGTAGAGGCTTGTAACCCTGTACCCCACAACCTCAATGACCTGAGGGCCGCCCTTCAAGAAGAGCGGAATGCCATGCCTCAGCAGACAATAAGTCAACTTGTGAACAGCAAGAGACATCGTTCTCAAGCTGTAATTGATGCTCAACGGCACATATTTATATTTATGTTATTGTGTTGTGATCCCCTCGTGCGCTTTTACGCAGCACACGGAGGAAGGAATTAAAACCCACAAGCAGGAGATAGTTGTGCGTATTTTAATGACAGGATGTGATTCAACAGTACAAAATAACAGGTGAGTAGTTTGGGATACACAGGGAAGTCCTCCAGGACGCTCTACAGAACAGGTGAGTAAAACACAGGGAAAATGTTCTGTGGCAGATGGGACTGCAGAGGAGGAACGGATAAAGTGCCTGGGAAAGGAACCACCAGACGGAACTGGATAGCAAGGGCGAAACAGTTTGTACTCACACAGCTGGAGCAGTCCGAGTAAGTCCAAGCAATATCCAAAAACGAAACTGTAGGAAAAGATCAACGTCACCCAGAGTGATGCACTACCACGAACAGCAGGCATGGCATCTAGTCATGAGTAGCGGATAACAAACACTGAGTGGAACAGACACAGTGTAGGACAATGATCCGGCAATCCTAGACTGGCAATGAGCTGCTAAAGTACCAACACTGATGGCAGAGGGAGATTGGGTACACCTGGGTGAGGAGCGTGAAAAGTAATTAACGGGAGTGGAGCCAGCTGATTGTCAAGAGAGTGGGGGCATGGTCGGACCGGCAAGCTGTCAGACAGTACCCACACAAGTGCAGGCCAAAGAAGGCTGCCTCACAGCTGCCGGCCAGAAAACAGTGGCTACAGGTACGGGGGAAAAAACTGGAAAACATAGAAACTACAAGAACACTCAAAAGATGAAACAATTCACAAATGTACAGATGAACCTGAGACACAGAAGGGTCAGAACCGAGCCCGAAGGACAAACCAGCTCGGTTCATGACATGTTGAGACATTGACATTTTTTGTTGTGGTATACCCACCACTGTTGTTGGCTTTTGTTTCAGTAATTTGTCTGAGATGTAGAAATGACCATTGCATGCTTCTACTTAAATGCCCTATTTTCATGATATAATATCACTGTAGTGTGAACTTTTTACATTTTCCATGAATTTCACCTGAAAGACAAATATCCCTAACTTTTTGTGAGCAGTGTATGTGGTCCCATATGTATGCTTTGACTAAACGGTGACTGTAATCAAACAGGACACAAAATTGCCTAAATAACAAATTAAATAATTTTATTTAAATATTTGCCGACAAATGGGCAACACTAATGCACCAGTTGCAGCCAAACGGGTCCTTCTGCTGTGATAATGTTGGGTGTTTCATCATTAAGTCAATTGATTAGGGTTTAAAAATGCTTTCAATAACCAAATATTGCTAAAATATAAAAGAATAAACTAGAATGGGTCTCAAATATTTGAAAAGTGACCTGTTATAATAAGGCCTGAGTTTGTTTATGATACACAGAAGAAATTCAATATTACAGTTTACTTCACCACTGAACAAAGTCATATAAACTAAAATAATTATAGCAATTGCTGAGTGAACAACTCCCATTCCCCAAAGTGCAAGATGAGCTGGGTTCACACTATAGCGTTTGGACCAACTTTTACAGACGTTTTGAAAAATCAGAAAAAGTAGTCCAAATGTTGGTGAAATTACATTCGTGAGCTGTTTTTTTTTTTGTTTAATCCAGAACACACCAACTTTTACGAACTTTTACAAACTTTTGCTAGCATTTGCCAGCGTTGCATTCAGCATTGGCAAATTTTTGCCAACTTAGGCTAGTGTAGCTGTTGCCAACTTAGGTTAGCTTAAGCAAACAAATACTCAGCACAGGCCAGCTGACACCAGCGTCAGGCAACGCTCATATAAAGATCAGCATTTGTGGAGGCTTCCTGCTATTCTGGACCTTTTGTGTGGATTCACGCTACGTTTGGACCAACTTTTACTGACGTTTTGGCAAACGTCTGGCTCCGCTGGCAAAAGTTGATAAAAGTTAATAATGGTTGGTGTTTGTTGGCAAACCCTGGCGAAAGTTGTATTTCTTGAAAATTTTACACATGCTGAAAATTTGCCGATGTTTGGAAATAAATGTTGGTGAAAGCTGTGCTCAGTTTGTAAAAGTTCCTGAGCACTGAGCTAAGTTATGCAGTTCGCCTAAGTCAGCCTAAATTAAGCTCCATTGGCAAACGTTGACTGAAATGCTGGTTAAAACGGGTGTTTTTAGATCAAAACTCACTTCAGACATGCACGAGCAAAAGAGAAATAGAAGGGGGAATTAAAAAAAAGAAAATTTATATACAAGAGGCCAATGTACAGTATTCGTTTGGTGATAACATGGTGTGTATGACATGTTTTTTTTTTTTACAATTTTTTTTAATCTATGTGATATATAGTCATGAAAAAATTAGGACACCCCATTAAATATTCAGTTCTTTATTAATAAATTTTCGCATATCTATGCCTAACCTTATTTTTGTTTTTATTTGCATTTTTTAACATTTAGCCTGTTTAAGTGGGAATAAATATGAGGATGTCCCAAAAAAGATGGGGGGGTGTCCTAATTTATTCCTCACTATTTGTTTAGAATTACATTTTACAGGAAATTTTAAAAAAGTCTTTTAATCATTTTTAATTTAGTTGTATCACATGAATCTCCCAGTATTTTTAACATTGATATTAAATATCCATATGTCCAAATATGTTAAAAAAAAAACCCACATAGGCTTATACAGGGTGTCCTAATTTTTTCGCATGACTGTATATAAATAACGGGCATTTGATTAGTTTTGAGTTGTTTGTGGGTTTGTTTGCTCCAGGTGATGGGTGTGGTTTGGTCGGTGGTTTGGGTTTTGTGTCTTTGCAGTGTTATTTTTCTACCACTAGGCTGTGCTGTTGTGCAAATGTGTCTTTTGCCAGTACAGATTACTGGTTGCCTTGGAAACAATAGCCGTTGGAGACACCGATCTTTTTTTTTTTTTTTTTTGGCTATCTGAAAATACAGTTAGGTCCAAAAATTTTTGGACAGTGACACAAGTTTTGTTATTTTAGCTGTTTACGAAAACATATTCGGGATACAATTATATAGTCAGTATGGGCTTAAAGTGCAGACTCTCAGCTGTAATTTGAGAGTATTCACATCCAAATTGGAGCAAGGGTTTAGGAATTACAGCTCTTTAATACGTAGCCGCCTCTTTTTCAAGGGACCAAAAGTAATTGGACAATTGACTCAGAAGGCTGCAAAAAAAAAAAAAAAAACAAGACTGCATGGGCTCTTCCCTCGTTAACCTGTCATCAATTAAGCAGTTAAAAGGTCTGGAGTTGATTCCAGGTGTGGCGTTTGCATTTGGAAGCTGTTGCTGTGAACACACAACATGCGGTCAAAGAAGCTCTCAATGGAGGTGAAACAGACCATCCTGAGGCTGAAAAAAAAGACGAAATCCATCAGAGAGATAGCAGAAATGTTAGGAGTGGCCAAATCAACAGTTTGGTAAATTCTGAGAATAAAAGAGTGCACTGGTGAGCTTGGGAACTCAAAAAGGCCTGGATGTCCACGGAAGACAACAGTGGTGGATGATCACAGAATCCTTTCCATGGCCCTTCACAACATCCACTCAAGTGAAGAACACTCTCCAGGAAGTAGGTGTATCAGTATCTAAGTCTACCATAAAGAGAAGACTTCATGAGAGCAAATACAAAGGATTCACCACAAGGTGCAAACCATGCTTTCTGCTCAGATTCAGCCAAATGCAGCAAAGTTGATTGGACGGCGCTTCACAGTACAGATGGACAATGATCCAAAACATACTGCAAAAGAAACCCAGGAGTTTTTTAAAGCAAAGAAGTGGAATATTCTGCAATGGCCGAGTCAATCACCAGATCTCAACCCAATCAAGCATGCATTTCACTTGCTCAAGACAAAACTTAAAGTAGAAAGACCCACAAACAAGCAACAACTGAAGACAGTTGCAGTAAAGGCCTGGCAATGTTATGACCCGAGCGTCGGTTCTGATCGCGCTCGGGTTAAAGTTATGTCTCGCTGCCAGCCTTGACAGCTGCGGGCGGTATTTTGGCCTCTCCGGGCTCTTATTGTGAAAGTGCTCGGAGGGGTTTCCGCCTGTCAACGGTCGGTCAGCTGTGTGTCATCTGTCATCAGTCCTGGGTTATTTAAGCTGTGTGCTGCCGTCACTAAGACGCAGCAGTGTCTGATCGCTAATGGTCACATTACTGATCGTTTTTCTGTTCACTCATCGTCACGGATGCCTGGACTAACTTCACCTCGGCTGCCTAAGGGCTTGACCGTCTTTTCACCGGCATAGTAAGTGAGCTGTATAGCCTTATTCCCTCCGGTGTAATTGGTGCTGTAAGTCCCTGCTTTAGCAGTCTAGGTGCTCTGCACTCTGTGTTCATATATTCATATATTTATTCCATCCAGCTACAATGCTCTGCACTGTGTGTCTGTGTGTGTGTGTGTGTATATATATTTTATAGTAATATGTACATATGTATATTAGCTGCTCTTGCTTGCTTGTTTTTTTCTTGCCTTCTGATTGTTGCTCTGAGTGTTGCTATCCCTGTGCTGTTGCAATCCTGGAATTTCCCCGTTGTGGGACTAATAAAGGCTTATCTTATCTTATCTTAGGTGCAATTATTACCTAGCTTGTCTGTGTGAGACTGTTTCCTGCCCTGGACCCGTAGTGTGCTGTATTGCCTATGCTTCCTGTTCTGCAAGGACTCTGTCATCTACTCAGCAGCTTGTGTAAACACCCTTTCACCGTAATAAAACTCACTAAAAACTCACTGGTGGACTTGTGTGCGTCTTATAGGTGGCTCGCAAGGGCCACCGTGACAGTACACTGCTGCCCTAACGGCGTTTTACGGTGACGCCATTTTGAGACGCTTTTTCACCAGTGAGTTGAGTTTTGGACGTTGTTTTTCCCTGTCTGGGAACTGTGTATGTGAGGAATGCCGTCACCGAAGAGTCACGTGCTGACGTGTGTCTTGGAAGCGGTTGATGAGTTACTCATCTCCGCTTCCATGTTGGACTACGACCCCGGCATACATTGGTACCTGGACGCCGCCGAAGATGTGCTCTGTAACCTCTCTCCCTGCTTCGCCAACCACCCGGAAGTCGACGTTAGGAGGGAGGACATCGCTGCCCAACGCGAACTGTTCCTGATAATGGAGGAGGAACGCGGCATGGAGCAGGTGAAGAGGCACACCTGTTTTTCGCCTAGGGATCCTTTTCGGGAGTTCGCACCATCTGGGGGCCGGCGAAGGCGTCAGCGTCACGGCCGGGCGCATCTTCGGCAAGCTCCAGCTCCAGATCCAGTTCCGGGCGGCCGGGATGACCCCCTCAACCAGCCAGCTGCTGAGTGTGAGCCGAGTCCTGCGCCGGTGGGCTCCGTTCTTGGGTCTTTCAGCATTCAGCGAGCAAGGGAAGGAGCAACGTTCGCTACAGCTGATAACATCCTCCCCCCGGGAGACAGGCAAGTCCAAGTTCACTTTTCTAGTAATAATAGTGATCTGTCTTGTCTGACTCCTGGGGGTGAAGCTCAGGGTCCGCAGCTCCCTGAGTTTCTTTCCCCAGCTGTAGCCAATTATATTAAACCTGCTGCCTCTGTGTCTCCTCCTGCGGAGCGGTCCTCGGCGTCAGTCCCACGCCGGCGAACGAGGGGGAGGCCTGCAGCTCTGGGAGACACCCCGGTCTTGCAGCCTTGTTTTGGACAGAGGAGGAGAACGGACTGCAGTGAGGAGCCAGAGCCGACGAGAGAGCGTCCCCAAGGTTCTTCAGGGATGCAGCCCGAGTCAGCAGGTTCAGGGTCCTCTGCCTTCACGCCATACGGGTTATTGGCATGGACGTCTGCGCATGAGGATCCAGCTGCAGAGAGCATCAGGCCTGTTGTGGAACCCGACACAGCTGAGTGGGAGCCCGACGACGAGCATCTTCATGAACCTGGATCGGCGAAGTCCTGTACGGCTCCAGAGCCCGAGTGCAGGCAAGTGCTCTTTCTTGTTTTCCTGTATGGTGTGTTAGAGCATTTTTGCCTGCATCATGGGGAGGCGAGTGAGGGGCAGCCGGCCGCTGCACCCGAGCTCATCTCGCTGGGCTCTGGCGCTGCCGGTGGAACTGATCCCGGTTCTTCCTTGTGTTCTGAGCACCTCCACAGCGTTGCCGGTCCGGAGCCAGTCAAGGTTACGGGACCGGGGGTTCCAGGTTCGGAGATGGAGGTCGTCGCCGGAGCAGTCCTGACCCAGTCGGGGTCCGACGTGTGGGCCGAGGTGACCCAGTCGGGGTCCGACGTGTGGGCCGTGGTGACCCGGTCGGGGTCCGACGCGTGGTCCGAGGAGACCCAGTCGGGGTCCAATGTGGGTGCAGCGGTGACCCAATCTGGGCCCGTCCTGACCCAGTCGGGGTCCGACGTATGGGCCGAGGTGACCCAGTCGGGGTCCAACGTGGGTGCAGCGGTGACCCAATCGGGGCTCGTCCTGACCCAGTCGGGGTCCGTCGTATGGGCCGAGGTGACCCAGTCGGGGTCCAACGTGGGTGCAGCGGTGACCCAATCTGGGTCCGTCCTGACCCAATTGGGGTCCGACGAGGTCCAGTGGGGGTCCAGCGCAGGTGCGGCTGCGACCCAATCAGGATTTGAGGGGGCCCAGGGTTTTGGTTGTCCCCCTCTCAGGAGCCACCAGCTGGGGGCCATTAGTGGGTTTTGTTGGACAGATCGGCGCTCTCCTGTTGTGTTGTTTTCAGGTAAGCGGCTGCACGCAATCCCTTCACGGTCCTGCTGGTTGTGGTATGCGGGTCGGCCACCCGAGGAACTGCTTGGAGCGTTCGGCATCTTGGGTTGGCCACCCAATATACTGTGTGGGTTACGGGGTGACCTGGTTCGGCCACCAGAGGACGTATTCCTGGGGGCATGGGACTGGGGCAGGCCACCTGACTGTTTCATGTACTGTGGGATTTTCTGTGGGCCCATTAGGTGCCAATTCTTGTCTTGTACTTCTTGTAATTTTTTGTTGTGTTTCCAAGTCATAGTCTTAGTCAGGTCAAGTTCGAGCAATTTTTGTTATAATTGTCTCGTGTTTCCAAGTCATAGTCTTAGTCTGGTCTGAGCAATTTTAGATTGCCTCTTGTTTTCAAAGTCATAGTCTTAGTCAGGTCTGTGCTATTTAGATTGCCTCTTGTTTTTTCTTGTTTTCGAAGTCATAGTCTTAGTCAGGTCAAGTTCGAGCAATTTTTTTTTTTTAATTGTCTCGTGTTTCTTTGTTTGTCATAGTCTTGTCAGGTCTGAGCAATTTTAGATTGCCTCTTGTTTTTTCTTGTTTCCAAGGCATAGTCTTAGTCTGGTCTGAGCAATTTTAGATTGCCTCTTGTTTTTTTTTTCTCTTGTTTCCAAGTCATGGTCTTAGTCAGGTCTGAGCAATTGTAGATTGCCTCTTGTTTTTTTTTTCTTGTTTCCTAAGTCTTAGTCAGGTCTGAGCAATTTTAGATTGCCTCTTGTTTTTTGTTGTAGCCAAAGTCACAGTCTTGATCACGGTTAAGTCCGAGCAATTTTTGTTTACCCCTTGTTTCTTTGTATGTCATAGTCTTAGTTAAGTCCGAGCAATTTTTTGATTACTTCTTGTTGCTTGTAAGTCTTTGTCTTAGTCAAGTTCGTGCATTTTTTGTTATCTTGTAAATCATTGTCTTAGTCAAGTTCGAGCATTTTTTGTTATCTTGTAAATCATTGTTTTAGTCAAGTTTGAGCATTTTTTGTTACCTTGTAAATCATTGTCTTTGTCTTGTCTGAGCAATTTGTGTTTGCCTCTTGTTACCTTGTGAGTCTTTGCCATAGTCTAATTAGAGCATTTTTTGTCTCTTGTTTTTTTTTCCTTGTGAGTCTCAGTCTTGTCTTAGCCTTGTTTTGTCATGTGTTTTCTTTTTCTTAGTCTTGTTTTTCCTCAGAGTCATGTATTTCCTGTATGGTTTTTTGTCTGGTCTTAGTCTTGTTTTTCCCCAGAGTCGTGTATTTCCTGTATGGTTTTTTTTTTGTCTGGTCTTAGTCTTGTTTTTTTTCCCCAGAGTCATGTATTTCCTGTATGGTTTTTTTTTTTTGTTTGGTCTTAGTCTTGTTTTTTTTCCCTCAGTCATGTGTTGTATGTATTTCTTGTTTTGGTCTTGTCTTGTTTTTGTTGGTTGGTTTCTCTCCCTCCGTACCTGTCCCCCTACCTCCCACCCTGGGGGGGGCGGGGGGGGGCAGGGTGGTCCCTTGGGGCGTCCTGAGTCCGCCCGTGGAGGGAGGGTACTGTTATGACCCGAGCGTCGGTTCTGATCGCGCTCGGGTTAAAGTTATGTCTCGCTGCCGGCCTTGACAGCTGCGGGCGGTATTTTGGCCTCTCCGGGCTCTTATTGTGAAAGTGCTCGGAGGGGTTTCCGCCTGTCAGCGGTCGGTCAGCTGTGTGTCATCTGTCATCAGTCCTGGGTTATTTAAGCTGTGTGCTGCCGTCACTAAGACGCAGCAGTGTCTGATCGCTAATGGTCACATTACTGATCGTTATTCTGTTCACTCATCGTCACGGATGCCTGGACTAACTTCACCTCGGCTGCCTAAGGGCTTGACCGTCTTTTCACCGGCATAGTAAGTGAGCTGTATAGCCTTATTCCCTCCGGTGTAATTGGTGCTGTAAGTCCCTGCTTTAGCAGTCCAGGTGCAATTATTACCTAGCTTGTCTGTGTGAGACTGTTTCCTGCCCTGGACCCGTAGTGTGCTGTATTGCCTATGCTTCCTGTTCTGCAAGGACTCTGTCATCTACTCAGCAGCTTGTGTAAACACCCTTTCACCATAATAAAACTCACTAAAAACTCACTGGTGGACTTGTGTGCGTCTTATAGGTGGCTCGCGAGGGCCACCGTGACAGGCAAAGCATCACAAAGGAGGAAACCCAGCGTTTGGTGCCGTCCATGGGTTCCAGACTTCAGGCAGTCATTGCCTGCAAAGGATTCTCAACAAAATATTGAAAAGTAACATTTTACTTTGGGTTATGTTTATTTGTCCAATTACTTTTGAGCCCCTGAAATGAGGAGTGTTTGTATAAAAATAGCTACAATTCCTACATGTTTAATCATATATTTTTGTTCAACCCCTTGAATTAAACCTTAAAGTCTGCACTTCAATTCCATTGTAGTTGTTTCATTTCAAATCCAATGTGGTGGCATGCAGAGCCCAAATCATGAAGATTGTGTCACTGTCCAAATATTTCTGGGCCTAACTGTACATTTTCTTGGTCCGTGGAATAAAGTTTTTGTCATGAATTGCCCTTCAGGGTGAAAGGGAGACCCAAACGCTGGCTGTGAGTTGTAAGTGGTTTAATAAAAACATAAAATAACTGAAGCAGGGATAAACTTACAGGCAGGCAAGTACGAGTAAGCAGGATAACCAGAAGAAAGCTGAAAAGCACACAGGCTAAGATGTGGGACACACATCGGATACAAAGTGAGCACAAAGATAACTAGACATGGAACATACGTCTGGGAACTAAGTGAAGGACACTCCCCCGAGCTGCAGAGCAGCGTCCATTAAATAGGACAAACAATGATAAACCAAATGATAAACAGGTGTGGGTAACAGAAGCAAGGACAATGAACTCAAATAATAACAGCTGTGACAGACTGTGAACTGAACTTGAAAAGGAAGTAAACAAAGAACGCTGTCAAAATAAAAGCACGGGAGGAATGATGCCAAAGGAAACTAATTACAAAATGAGATATAAACCAAATAATACAATAGGAGAAAATAATAACCCATCCAGGCAAGGAACAAGATGGAATACAAAACCCAAGAGCTGCTAATAACACAGTGCTAGTAAATACCAAGGTTACAAAAGAAGAACTGAAAACAAAAAGGTGGGGAAGGCTCAAATATAAACACAGCAAGATATAATATGAAATACAAAAATGATCCACAACACGTAATAATAAACAAGCCTATAATGACCACGGACACATAATATTCATAAACAGGACTATGAAAACTAAACTAAGATACCAGGAACTCTCAAACAGCCAGAAACAAACGGCAAACTCAGATAACAAAACACAGACAAGACCAAACTCAAATTCAGTAATAAAACTGAGATGGAAAAGTACAGAAAATAACTAGAAATAACTGAAAGCGTGAGCACGGATCTCCCACCGTGCTCTGCACCATGACAGTTTTTTTTCGTGTCAGTCAGTCTGTCTACTCTCTGCCTGCTACATATGTATACAGTCATGTGAATAAATTTGGACACCCCTTTAATCAGTTCTTTATTAAGAAATGTTCAGTTATCTAGGTCTAACTTTATTTTTGTTTTATTTGCATTTTTTTTAACCTTTTTAAGTGGGAATGAATGTGAGGTGTCCTAAAAAAGACGGGGGGTGTCCTAATTTATTCCTCACTATTCGTTTAGAATTGTATTTTACAACAAATTTGGAAAAAAGTCTAATTCATTTTTAATTGTTTAGTTGTATTACATGAATCTCCCAGTATTTTTAACATTGATATTAAATATCCATATGTCCAAATATGTTAAAAAACACACACAGGGTTATACAGGGTGTTCTAATTTTTTCACATGACTATGTATATAATCTCCCAAAAATGTGACAGCCCAAAAGGAAAAAAAAATCTCCCCACTGAGAAATTTACTGTTCTTAATTTTCTCCTCCATGCGTAATCATTCTCCAGGATTTATTGGTTTGGCTTCTATTGTGTGGAATCACACAGCGCTGATGTGGTGTCAAAAAGTAAATGATATTTAATGGGAGTTTATGTTATTTTAATGGAGAGAGTTGTAACAGTCAAAATATAATCACCCATCATTTTATTTATATGATGATGCACTAAATAGTTTTTTTTTTTTTATTCCAGCCACATTCACATTTTAATTGTGAACTTAGTGTTGGAGTCTATAGCATTAGTTTATTATTTTTTTAGATGAATGAATGAACAAGGGAAAAGAATATACAGAAGTAACTTCATAGGAATATAAAACAAAAATAAATACAGAAACGTATGCCCAAGGGAGATGTGTTCACTCCAGAAGAAGGTCTAGAATGGCAGGAAGCCTCCACAAATGCTGATCTTTATATAAGCATTGCCTAGCGCTGATGTCAGCTGACCTGCACTGAGTATTTCTCTGATTTTTCAAAACGTCTGTAAAAGTCAGTCTAAACGCTGTAGTGTAAACCCAGGTTTAACTTAGGCTGACTTAGGTAACTCTGTATAACTTAGCCCAGTGCTCAATAACTTTTATAAACTGAGCACAACTTTCATCAACATGTATTTCCAAACGTCAGCAAATTTTCAGCATGAGGAAAATTTTCAAAGAACACAACTTTGGCCAGCTTTACCAACAAACACTAGCAATCATAAACTTTTTCCAGCAGAGCCAGACGTTTGCCAAAACGTCAGTAAAAGTCAGTCCAAACGTTGTAGTGTGAATCCACCTATACAACACTACTATGAATACAAGTTAAGACAAATAAATGGGTTCCTGAACGGTCTTTGATGCTGGATATCCCATTCGTTTTTAATAATTAGGTCTATTCTGTATTTAATATTATTCATACAATCAAATAAATCTTAGTGCCGTTCAGTCCTGTTTATATTTGTCAAAGTCTAACATGTCTTGCCTACATTCCCTACATATACACCTCTTTATGTCCCACTTTCAAAGACAGCCTACATTTGGGCATGTAAAAACTAATTGGGCTACCTGATGTTGACAGGAATACTTACAGTACTTTCTACGAGCAATGCAGGTTGTGCAGTGGCGTCAAACTGAGGCTGGCTATGTGGAGATGTTGCAATTGGCATCCCTCTTGACTGAGGGCCCTCGCCTGTGTAGTAATGACTGGCTCTTTCACCAGGACAATGCTGCAGTTCACAACACCCACCTGATGCAGGTCTTCTTCCAGGAGAATAGCAGAATAACATCGCTCTTTTGGGCCATCCTGCACATTCCCCTGATTCCACTGAGGAATCAACGTTTGAGGATGGATGGCGAAGGAAGTTTACAAAAATGGACCTCAGTTCCAGACTGTGGATGCCCTTCGTGAAGCCATTTTCAACACTTGGAGTAACATTCCCACCAGCCTCCTAAAAACGCCTCCCATCAAGTATGCCTAAATGGATTTTTGAAGTGAAGAACAAGAACGGTGGGGTGACTCACTGCTGAGTCCTTTTTTCCAAAACGTGAGGGACGGGGATTTTCGTTGTGTATCGCTGCTTACTTTATTTCATGTTGTGTGCAAAATCATTAACCGCTTCCTGACCCAGTTATGTGGTACGACCGGCCAGCAAGGCTTCTGACGTCATCACATATGTCAGCAATACAGGCCTCGAAACGCACTTTGCCAAGTATTTCCCGGATTATTCGGTGCACACTCTGAAGCTCCGGTGCCAGAAGTCCCATCACCAGTGTGCACTCCAAATGGGTAACTTAAATGCCAATTAACTGCCAACAAAATTAAATATATGTTTAACAAAAATGTGTGTCTATTTTATATAAAAGCATGCTATGAAGTAAATGAAAAGTTACCACCATTTATTCCTGGTGTGTGGCTGGTGGGACAGACATGTTAACAAGAAAAAAAAATTTGATTTTTGGTGGAGTGTTAATTTAAGATTTTGTACGAGAGAGAGAGAGAGACATTTTCTATCCTCTCTTAAGATAAGATAAGATAAGCCTTTATTAGTCCCACAATGGGGAAATTCCAGGATTGCAACAGCACAGGGATAGCAACACTCAGAGCAATAATTAAGAAGATAATAAAAATAAAAATAAGAGCAGTGAATATACATACGTACACATAAATATATAAATATATAAACAAAGTGCGGAGCATTGTAGCAAGATGGAATAAACAGCATAACCGTCTACTTAGTTATCCTACATAGTATGAATATGTACCCATACATATTGTCACCCTCCGTAGCGACTGAAATTGTCCTAGTTGTATACTGGAGGGGACCATTTGTGTAAGTCTGTTGTGTCTTTTGCATTCAATACTATTAGGTCGTCACGTTTTTTTGCTATCTCTGCGAGCAGCCCTGCTTAGGTTATACAGTCTGACAGCTGTAGGTAGGAAGGACCTGCGAAACCTCTCGGTTGCGCACCTAGGATGATGTAGTCTACTGCTAAATGAGCTCCTCAGTGCGTTCAGTATGTCCTGCATAGGATGGGACTCGGACTCCAGCAGAGATGACAGTTTAGCCACCGTCCTTCTCTCTCCCATCTCCTCCACCGGGTCAAGGCGTTGCCCCAGGACAGATCTAGCTTTCTTGATCAGTTTGTTCAGTCTCTTCCTATCGGCTGCTGTAATGCCGTTGCCCCAGCAGACCACTCCAAAAGTGATGGCTGATGCCACCACCGTGTCATAGAAGGTCTTCAGGAGCACCCCTTGTACACCAAAAGACCTGAGCCTCCTCAGTAAGAACAGCCTGCGCTGTCCCTTCTTGTAGAATGCGTCGGTATTGTGTGACCAGTCTAGTTTATTGTTCAGATGAACACCAAGGTACTTGTAGGATGTCACCATCTCAATGTCTGTTCCCTGTATGTTTACTGGTGCTGTGAGGGGTTGTCCTTGCCTGCGGCAGTCCACCACCAGCTCCTTAGTTTTCCTCGCATTGATCTGGAGGCAGTTCCGATGGCACCAGTCCACGAAGTCCTGAATAAGTCCTCTGTACTCAGCTTCATCTCCTTTGGAGATGAGACCGACGATCGCAGAGTCGTCAGAGAATTTCTGTAGATGACAGTGTGTTGTGTTGTGTGAGAAGTCCGCAGTATAAAGGGTCTTCCGCACCATTTTAGCATTAAAATGGCACACTGATGAATATCAAGCTTTTGTTTCTTGTTAACATGTCTGTAACATCCCTTTTCGGGTCACCGGGGGGGGGGGAGGCTGGAGCGTATCCCAGCATCTTTGGGCGAGAGGCAGGGTACACTCTGGACAGATCGCCAGCCCATCGCACGGCCAACACAGAGAGACAGACAACCATTCACACTCACATTCATGCATAAGGACTATTTAGAATCCCCAGTTGATGCTAATCAACCTAACCTGCATGTTTTTGGCCTGTGGGAGGAAACCAGAGTACCTGGAGTAAACCCACACAGACACGGGAAGAATATGCAAACTCCACACAGAAGGGTCACCAATGGTCTGGGGTGGATTCAACCCACGATGGTCAGGGGTGGACTCGATCCTGTGACCTTCTTGCTGTGCTGCCACAGTGCTAGCCACTGCACCACCGTGCTGCATGTCTGTAACATGTTTTTTTATGACTTACAAGACAAATCAAGAGTGAAATCACTCTTATGTGTTGTCTGGTTTTCTGCTGTGAAAGTTTAGTTAAGCTCCTCCCCTTGGAAAAGGACAAGTTTACATGGACTGTTTTTATGATGTCACTATAACAGGTGAACCAATCAGGACTAAGCAGTGATTGTTCAGCTTTGCCAGCTTGCAGATTTGTGTGCTAATGGGCGGGATGGGGGTGAGCCTAATTAGATCCTGGTGTTTGAAGGAGGAGGAAAAGAAAATATTTTTACAAGCAACTCTAAGCCAATGAAAGTTTTTTTTTTTTAAATAAAGGGCAAAAGGTACAATTTTAGACAATGTAGATTTGTTTTTGAGGGGTTTTATATCCACTGCAGTGTGTCTTAAAGAATTTCTCCACTGTGGGACAAATAAAGTTGTTCCTATTTTTATTCTTATCTGGTTCTTTTTTATAGATTCATTGTTATGTACAACATGAGCATATCACTGTCCCATGTTACCAGTACCAGCTGAGTCCAAAGGGAAATACAGAGACTAAAAATATGGATCCTCTTAACAGCTCCCACTCACTTACCTAACAGAATGAATCACTGCATTATATGAGTGGACCATTTGCAAATGACCTTGTCACAAGAGTTCTGACACATACCAGTCATACTGTAGGATTATGCACGCCAACACAGCTATGTTTATATAGCATACATAATGTACAGACAAACTATACAGGTGCATCTCAATAAATTAGAATATCATCGAAAAGTTGATTTATTTCAGTAATTCAATTCAAGAAGTAAAGATGTCTCAAGAAATCAGGTGCCAAGTCCTGTCATTTGGAAATCAAGGTCCCAGAGTCTGGAGAAAGAGTGGAAAGGCACAGAATCCAAGTTGCTTGAGGTCCAGTGTGAAGTTTTCACATTCAGTGATAATTTGGGGAGTCATCTGCTGGTGTTGGTCCACTGTGTTTTATCAAGTCCAAGGTCAGCGTAGCCATCTACCAGGAAATTTTTAGAGCACTTCATTTTTCCCTCTGCTGACAAGCTTTATGGTGATGCTGATTTCATTTTCCAGCAGGGCTTGACACCTGCCCACAATGCAAAAAGTACCAGTACCTGGTTTAGTGACCATGGTATCACTGTGCTTGATTGGTCAGCAAACTCACCTGATCTAAACCACATAGAGAATCTATGGAGTATTGTCAAGAGGAAGACAAGAGACACCAGACCCAACAATGCAGACGAGCTGAAGGCCACTATCAACGCAGCCTGGGCCTCCTTAACATCTCAGCAGTGCCTCAAGCTGATTGCCTCCATGCCACACTGCATTAATGCAGTAATTCATGCAAAAGGAGCCCCAACTAAGTATTGAGTGTGTATACTTTTCAGTTAGCCAACATTTCTATTAAAAATCTCCTTTTTTATTGATCTTATGTAATATTCAAATTTTTTGCAAAACTGAATTTTCGGTTTTCATTAGCTGTAAGCCATAATCATCAAAATTAAAAGAAATAAATACTTGAAATATAACACTGAGTGTAATGAATCTACTGTATATAATATAGGAGTTTCACTTTTTGAATCGAGTTAGTGAAATAAATTTACTTTTTGATGACATTCTAATTTACTGAGACTAGTGCATGCCCGTAGAAAGCAAGTATTCCTGTCTGAAACAGGTAGCCCTATCAGACTTTACACGCCCAAATGTAGGCTGTGTTTGAAAGTGGAATATAGAGGTTAGCTTATATGTAGGCAATCACACATGTTAGACTTTGACAAATATGAAAGGGACTGAACTGAGATTTATTTGATTGTGTGAATATTAATTACAGAATAATAGAAAATGAATGGGACATGCAATATTAGCAACTGTTTAAGAACCGCTTGTTTATATTTTTTGTCAGATCACTTATTTGTGTGATCTTTTATGAGTTATATTCATAATAGTGTATCTTGCACTTTGGGGAATGGGAGTTGTTCAGTCATCATTATAATTTAGTTTATATGTGTAGTTTATAGTCTATCGTTAATAAACTCATGCAGTACTATAACAGGACACATTTACAAATAGTTGAGACCCATTGTAGTGCATCCTTTTATACCTTAGCAATAAGTGCAAAACACCAAACATTTTTTTTTTGTATTTGTATCTTGTATATGTTATTGATCCCCAGAGGGAAATTCAGGGCATCCACGGTATGGCGCCAATCCCTTCACCATTTACACACACACACAGCAGAATGACCCATTTGGCTACAACTGTTGCACCAGTGTTGCCCATTTGTCTGTAAATATTTAAATAAAAATTATTTATTTTGTTATTTGGGCATTATTGCGTCTTGTTGTTGTTTAGTCAAAGCATGTATATGTGTCCATAGGGCTGTCGCGGTAGAGGAATTTCCCCTGCGGTGGTGGTGGACAGTTCAACACCGCAGTATGCAGTATTATTGCAAATATTTTTAGGACCCTGTGAACTCGTAATTTAAACAGGGTTTATAACTTGTGTGGCAAATGAGGGAAGCTGTGAGAGTCTCACTGCAGCTCCGCTCTCAACTTTATCAACTTTATGTGCGTGTGTGACAACTGTGTGGCGCTCCGCTCTTTCTACAGGCATGAACTGCTGATTCTGTTTAAAAAAAAAATATATATAATTTTTATAAAGCAGTGGCAGTAGCTACAGGGTGTGTGGACTGGAGATTGCAATGACATTCAGCTTATTTAAGCAGGACAGTCTCCGTACAGGACCCTGCGTGGCTCTTGTCTCTGTGACTTTTGCCGCTGTGATTTTTGCTGCTGTCCGAAAAATAACGTTCAAACAAGCTGCTCTCAGAGCTCATACACAAGAGCATACACAGTCAGGATCATACACACTGCGCTCAGAAGGAATTAACATGCTTTGTTCCCTTCAGTGTTTACTGTCACGGCTGTATTTAACAAGGAGTCCAAACGCTTTCACCACTAATTGCCTGCTGAAGTCTGTCTGGAGAGAGTGCCCCAAACGGTGTTGTCGCCGTCAGCACCCGGTGGTGGCAGTACCGTGTGCTGTGGAAGCTTCTAGAATACTGGGTGCAAACATGCTATTGGCAATAAAAATACACTTCATTTAACAATTTATTTAATCATTAATAGGGGCACATAAGTGAACAACAAGATGTAGCCACACACAAAAAAAGTGAACACCGCGGTTGTTGCGGTTGGTCGTTTTCCTCTGCGGTAGGCATGCCCATAGTGCGATATTACATAATTGCAGTTATCGCGACAGCCCTATGTGTCCACATATATTATGCAGTTGATGTGGCCATTCTGCTCCACAGTCATGGTGGTATTAAGTTTTTAATTTTTAGATACTCGCGCGGGAAGGGAGACTTGCGGTCCTGCAAAGTACAGTGGGACCACACGGGTGAAGCAGAAGCAGGTACTCCTGTCTACTACTGGTTTTTCTTCACCATTATCTGGTCAAGTGCATTTTGCTTTTGTTGCTTATTTGTTACATTGCAATCCCCAGATTCCTTTACCATTTTTTTCTTCCAAAATACCAAGCCAGTTAATCATTTATATTTTAAATTAGTCCTTTGGCCAAATTAAAAAAAAATATTAATGGCTTCACCTAGGTATCGTATTTAAACATCAAAACAGGTATGGATTAGTCCATTATGCTAAAGTCAGAAGGTTCAGCTTGTATTTCCAATTGACATAATGCTAATTAATGATTCTAAGTTTTTGTTTTTTTCTTGTGTGTTTGTGTCTTGTTTGAGCAAACTAACCTCTTTATGGACCACTTACTTTGCTATTCATACAACTCTTTGAAGATTAAGAGGAGAGCATTGAATTTATTAGATTTTGGAATTAACATCATTCAAGGCCCAAGATATGAACACTGCTGCTGATTCAAGCTTCTTTTCCTTTTTAATACTTTGGGGCATATGTGTATTTTTCATGGTACATTGCCCTATGTAGCACAGTTGGGGTTATGTCTTTCTATAAATTCATTTTTCCATATTGCAACATAGAATACAGCTTATTGTCACATCGGCCCCTCCAGGGCATTTAAATAGACTCATGTGCAGGGTAAGTAGTGTTCATAATTTATTCACAGATTAAGCAGCTTGAGGGCTGAAAACACAAAGTGGCTGTAATGGCAGGTGACTTACAGTCTGCAGAAAATGCCAAGGTAGTGGTGTGGAAAGAAACATGTAGCGTGGCACGCAGGATACAACAAGGATGTCGCAATGAGAACAGAGGGCGGTAGAAATAAATAGAAAACTAAATATTTACATAATAAAGAACAGCCGTGATTAATTAATGGTACGAGAGAATGAAAACTCAACCAGGAAATGAACTACGATAGAGCGGATGAAAACTAAGAACACTACCAAAGTAAAAGACAACTCAGAAACGATAAGGTGAGGAATAAACAATACATGACCTTTACCAAAGTAACTGAGGATGACAATGATAATGATAGTAAAGATACTGTAAGTCCAATCAACAAAAGGCAAGGACATGGTCACGGCCCATGTCCCAATCATGATACTTATCTCTTCCAGCTTGAGATGGGCTCAAATTTTGACTTCCATTTTGAATCCATTCCAAGGTTGATTTCATTTAACTCTTTTCACTTTAATTATTCTGCTACACAGTCCTTTAACTTGTTTTAAATCCTATACAGTACAAAGTGTACATATGTAACGGAGACTATATGTGGTTAGAGTAATATATTTCCCCTAATAAGAGTTATCAGAGTGCCCTTAGAATGTAGGAGTAGTACTATGATGTAAACAGATAACACTCATATTCACCTTCAGGTCCAAATTGCTGCTACAACACACAGATGTCCAAATAAAATGGCTACATTTTTGTTCTTCCTGAAATAAATCTCCACAGTTTGATAAACTACAAAATGTTTCACTCAGTAGTTTTTTTCTGTCCCTTTATCATATTGTCAGCAATATCTTTTATTACTGTGGGACACCTTGTTCTGTACATTTGATGAAAAAAATGCACATTGATTTTACTTAACAATAATTAAATACATGAAAGAAAATACAAAAGAAAAAATCCAAACACAAGCTAAGATAAATAAAAACTAATCAAGTATTGAACCAAAAGAACATTTTTTAAAAGATTCACGAAGAAACTGCAGAGCTGTTGGTGTTATTGACAGAGCCCTTCTTAAAGCCCACGTTTCTTTATTCTCCTCTCAGCAAAGTGCAGCTTTTTCACCAATTTGCCCTTTTTTCTGCACAAATTACACTATAATTGACCTGCACTTTGTAAGAAAAAAGGTTCAAAATTATATTCACACTGGATGTGCAGGGTTGCCTAGTGACACAACTGTAATTGTAGTCCATCTGTTATTCGTTTGCTCAATTTTCCTTGTCAAGACTAGAAAATCAGTTTGATGGTCACAATAATTGGTGTGGAGTGTGTGCCATAAGATTTCAGGACTCTTGCATCTATCCTTCTGTTTGATGTACAGTAACTATGAGAAACATCATATTCCTCCACAGTCCGGTTTTTCCATTCCAGTTGGGGTGCTTCATCTGCTGTCATCTGTTGTTGATGTCATGGAACAGTGATGACAGGTGCTGTGGTGAAAGAATTTATCTGGTATAAAGCCATTTTTAAAGAGCATATGCCTGTGCCAAGACATCCCATTCACAGCTGCTTTTGTATAATTGCTGAAGGCCTTCGTCCACCTCTCAACACATCTGGGTCAGGCTTACTTTTTCTTGAAAATTTCCTTGATCGCAGACTAGAAAGAGCAGCAAAAGTTCACAAGTTCAGGAGGATTAGAAGCCTGGAGAGGTGTTGAATTTGTTCTGTCTTAATTCTTAAAGGCCAGTCTAAATAGAGGACATGGTTCTCTGAATGATATTCTTAGGTTTGCCTTGCATGTAGTTATGCGTGATTATAATGGATTCAAAAGCTTTGACTGTATAGAAACAGAGGGTAGAGGTTATGGTTAAGAAATAAAGCATTACCTCGCTGCATAGCCTTTATAATTGAATAGATTTACAGTTGTAGCAAAATAAGTGCCACAAAATATAGAGAAGTGTCATGCTAACCCTTTAGGATGATATAGGGCCATAAACCATGTGATAATTGGGTGATTTTATTTTGACATATGTGCATGTGTGCCCACGCGCACGTGCGCGCACACACACACACACGCAGTATTACACGAGCGGGAGTACAGTATCAATGAATAAATAATTGCGGTAATTGTGATATTTTGAGTCCTCCGCTTCACATTGGGCCTATGACAAATCACTGCAGTTATACTGTATATTCATACTGTACAATCTTGAGTGTAACACTGCAGTTCCACATTTCCACAAGCACAGTTTATTAAATGACAGCAATACTGAACAAAATATTATGATTTTTGTTTAATAGGTTATTTTGCTCCTCCAAGAAAAATAGTCCTTTCTGAATGTACCTAGTTAATAATTATGCTTCCAGCCCATTTCCGTTCGAAGCGCCTGAAAAAACATACCCAAACTAAATTCAGAGCTGCTCTTCAGTCCCTTACACTACCTTCATGGGGTTGGTCTCTTTCAAAAGCAAACACTAAATTTTTTAAGCAGAACAGTCAGAATCCCTCTAAGTGCTTCAGCCACTGATCACACATGATCAGTGGCTGAATCACATGATTCACATGATGAACACTGATCTAAACATACTAAATTTGAAGAAAATAAAGTTCGTGTGGGTGTCTTTTTTTAGATACAAATGCCTGAAAATAACATACAGCTGTTATATACTGGTTGGTAAACTAAATAGGAATGTAGAACCAAGTGTTATGAAGTTCAGGTAAAAATTTGGTAACAATAGGACGCGTGTTCAAACTGTGCCAAACGAAATCATGATCACCCCCACCCCCCACCCCGTGATTCTTCAGCTTACGACCAGGTCAAGTAATTAATAATTTCTTCGATGTTCTGTGTTAATTTTAGCCATTTTTCAAAAAGGTCAGTAATGTTACAATGCTTCTGCCTTGGATTCATGGACTGGTTTATGCTAGTTTTATGCACCTGCGTTACGCATGCGCTGTCGCGGGGGCAGCGAAGCTGAATGGGCCCCTTGTGACCCCTTGTGAGGTATACCTGAATTCAGAAATTAGTTGGCTAAGCCACACGTCCATCATTTGCTTACTCTGATATAATTGGCACATTGTGTTCCCGTTAGCTATGAGGCTGGACCTTCATGGACCTTTATTGCTCATTGGGTTTCCACAGCTGTCAATCAGAAAATGGAGGCTCTATTGGGTCAAATGAGCTGTCAATCTCTCCTGGGCACATCCCCCAGATGGGGGGGGGGGGGGGTCTGTTTCCGGTTCAACCTCCTGGAAGTGATGTGTTTTTATCATAAAAAGCTAACCATTTTCGGCCAATTTTCAAACAAATGCTCCTGTTTTATGGGGAGTTTTCCCCGTCATCATCAAGATGGACAATAAATCTTATTCAAATGGATCTATTGGACCTTTTGCAATACAAATGGACTGTATTTGTTGACCAATCATTCATCCAGGGACATCAAGGAGGCTACTTTGGTGAGTCAATTGTTTGAGCTCATGCTAACGCCAGCTGATTAAAAGTTCTACTTGCACACGTGGACAAAATTGTTGGTACCCCTCTGTTAATGAAAGAAAAACCACAATGGTCACAGAAATAACTTTAATCTGACAAAAGTGGTAATAAATAAAAATTCTATGAACATTAACCAATGAAAATCAGACAATGCTTTTGAATTGTGGTTCAACAGAATTATTTTAAAAAACAAACTCATGAAACAGGCCTGGACAAAAATGATGGTACCCTTAACTTAATATTTTGTTTCACAACCTTTTGAGGCAGTCACTGCAATCAAACGATTTCTGTAACTGTCAATGAGACTTCTGCACCTCTCAGCAGGTATTTTGGCCCACTCCTCATGAGCAAACTGCTCCAGTTGTCTCATGTTTGAAGGGTGCCTTCTCCAGACGGCATGTTTCAGCTCCTTCCACAGATGTTCAATAGGATTTAGATCAGGGCTCATAGAAGGCCACTTTAGAATAGTCCAATGTTTCACTCTTAGCCATTCTTGGGTGTTTTTAGCTGTGTGTTTTGGGTCATTATCCTGTTGCAAGACCCATGTCCTGCGACTGAGACCAAGCTGTCTGACACTGGGCAGCACATTTCTCTCTAGAATACCTTGATAGTCTTGAGATTTCATTGTACCCTGCACAGATTCAAGACACCCTGTGCCAGTGGTAGCAAAGCAGCCCCAGAACATAACAGAACCTCCTCCATGCTTCACAGTAGGGACAGTGTTCTTTTCTTGGTATGCTTCATTTTTGCGTCTGTGAACATAGAGCTGATGTGCCTTGCCAGAAAGTTCCTGTTTTGTCTTGTCTGTCCATAGGACATTCTCCCAGAAGCTTTGTGGCTTGCCAACATGCAGTTTGGCAAATACCAGTCTGGCTTTTTTATGATTTGTTTTCAACAGTGGTGTCCTTCTTGGTCGTCTCCCATGAAGTCCACTTTGGCTCAAACAACAACGGATGGTGCGATCTGACATTGATGTACCTTGAACTTGGAGTTCACCATGAATGTATTTCGAGGTTGTTCTGGCCTCTTTTGTTACCATTCGTATTATCCATCTCTTCCATTTTTCATCAAGTTTCCTCCTGCGGCCACGTCCAGGGAGGTTGGCTACAGTCCCGTGGATCTTATGTGCAACTGTAGTCACAGGAACATCCAGCTGCGTGGAGATGGTCTTATAGCCTTTACCTTTAACATGCTTGTCTATAATTTTCTTTCTAATGTCCTGAGACAACTCTCTCCTTTGCTTCCTCTGGTCCATGTTTAGTGTAGTACACACCATGTCATCAAACAGCACAATGACTACTTGTCACCCTTTAAATAGGCCGACTGACTGATTACAAGTTTGTAGACACCTGTGATGTTAATTAGAGGACACATCTCGGTTGAACATGTCCCTACGGCCACATTATTTTCAATCTTTTCTAGGGGTACCATCATTTTTGTCCAGGCCTGTTTCATGAGTTTGTTTTTTAAAGTAATTCTGTTGAACCACAATTCAAAAGCATTGTCTGATTTTCATTGGTTAATTTTCATAGAATTTTTATTTATTACCACTTTTGTCAGATTCAAGTTATTTCTGTGACCACTGTGGGTTTTTCTTTCATTAACAGAGGGGTACCAACAATTTTGTCCACGTTTGTAAATCCAGTGTTATCATTTGTTCTGAAATCTGTTTTAATAGCTAAATAGACAAAATTCTAAGCTTTCAAACGATGTAGGGCATGACTGCTTTCTGTAAGCATGTTTAACACAGTTCACTATGTCGCAACTGAAAATTTTAATGGGACATTTAAACTCGCTTGCCCCCAGTATCAGGAAGGTTAACTGTTGCTAAGCACCTCAATGAGCATAATGTAGAAAGGAATATCATTTCACACACATGTAAACAAATTAAACTAGAAAAGCACTCAGAGAGTGTATACCTTCCGTCCCTCATGCATCACCTCCAAAATGTAATGGGTTTGTGTGTAGGCCACGAGCCAGTTCTGGTGAAAATTGCATCAAAGTCTATCCAGTATTGTTTTGGAGGATTCTTGCTAACACACTGTGCGAAGATAAGAGCCTTGGTGGAGGTATGTGATCTCGGATCATCACCAAAATGTTATTCAAGGATTCAAAGATTTTATTGTCAGTACTACCATACGTGCAGGACATACATGAGAATTGAAATGGCGTTTCTCTCTGTCTACATTGGTGTGCATTTTATGAAAGAAGGAAATTGGGCTGGATTAAAAAAAAAGAGGAAAAAAAGAAAAACGAAAAACAAGAGACTCTGACCTCCATAGTGGTAAATGATTAGTTAGGTAAACGATTAGTGGTAATAAACCCAGCAATCCTAAATTCGGACAGCTAGAGATGAAGTGCCGTAGTGCATATCAATGCGGTAGTGTGGGTGCAGACAGTGACAGATATGATTGCACATGATCAATATTGCAGTGATATACAGACAGCAGCAGATATGGCATTTGTGCAAATGGTTGCAGTTAAAGTGCAGAGACATATAGCAGCAAAAGTACAACAGAACAACAGTATTATTTTTGGTGTGCCAGTCTTACTGTGACAACATCTGAGGTAGTTATTGTGCAGGTGTTACCGTCTGGGAAGCAGGGGGAAGTGAATAGAGTTCAGGGTCCTGATGGCCTGATGAACGTAGCTGTTCAGTAGCCTTGTGGAGCGGGCCCGGAGGCTACAGTACCTTTTCCCCGAGGGCAGGGGGCTGAAGAGGGAGTGTAGGGGATGGGAGGTGTCACCTGTGATGTTGGTGGCTCTGCGGGTGAGGCGAGTGGGGTAGATGTCCAAGAGGGGGGGCAGGGGGCCACCGATGATCTTACTGGCTGCATCCACTATGCGTTGTAGTGACTTCTGGCAGGTGATGGTGCAGCTTCCATACCACACCGTGATGCAGTTAGTGAGGATGCTCGCAATGGTGCCCCGGTAGAAAGACTGCATGATGGGGGGTGTGACTCGTGTTCTTCTCAGTCTGCGGAGGAAATGGAGGTGAGTTTGGGCCTTCTTGGCCAGTGATGTGGTGTTGTTGGTCCAGGTGAAGTGCACCCCCAGGAACTTGGTGCTGTTCACCCTCTCCACAGTTGCACCATTGATGATCAGAGGGGGGTGCTGTGTGTGACCCCTCCTGAAGTCGACCACAATCTCCTTGGTTTTTCTCCACATTCAGGAAGAGGTTGTTGTCTTTACACCACTGGACCAGTTGGCTCACCTCATTTCTGTAGCTGGCCTCGTCATTGTTGGTGATGAGGCCCACTACCGTCGTGTCATCCACAAACTTGACGATGTGGTTGGTGTTGTAGGCTGGCACACAGTCATGGGTCAGCAGAGTGAAGAGCAGCGAGCTGAGCACGACCCTTGTGGGGCCCCAAATTTAAATATTAGACAAAGATAATACAAGTAAGCACAAAATGCAGTTTTTAAAGGAAAGTGCTTATTATTAAGGGTATAAAAAAAATCCAAATCTACATGGCACTGTGTGAAAAAGTGATTCCCCCCAACCCACCCCCCATTAAAAATAACTGTGGTTTATCACATCTTTGGAAAGCTGAGTTCAATTTCTTTAGCCACACCCAGGTCTGATTACTGCCACACCTGTTCTCAATCAAGAAATCACTTAAATAGGACCTGCCTTAAAAAGTGAAGTAGACCAAAAGATCCTCAAAAGCTAGACATCATGCTGCGATCCAAAGAAATTCAGGAACAAATGAGAAACAAAGTAACTGATCTATCAGTCTGGAAAAGGTTATAAAGCCATTTCTAAAGTTTTGGGACTCCAGCAAACCACAGCGAGAGCCATTATCCACAAATGGTAAGATAAGATAAGATAAGATAAGATAAGCCTTTATTAGTCCCACAACGGGGAAATTCCAGGATTGCAACAGCACAGGGATAGCAACACTCAGAGCAACAACCAGAAGGCAAAAAAAAAAAACAAGAGCAGCGAGTATACATATGTACATATAAACATAAATATATAGACACACGATGCGGAACATTGCAGCTAGATGGAATAAATATATAGATATATAAACACACAGTGCGGAGCATTGTAGCTAGATGGAATAAATATGTGAATATATAAACACACACAGTGTGGAGCGTTGTAGCTAGATGGAATAAATATATGAATATATAAACACACACAGTGCGGAGCATTGCAGCTAGATGGAACAAACATGCAAATATATAAACACACACACAGTGCGGAGCATTGTAGCTAGATGGAACAAATATGCAAACACATAAACACACACAGTGCGGAGCACCGTAGCTAGATGGAATAAATATGTAAATATATAAACACACACAGTGCGGAGCACTGTAGCTAGATGGAACAAACATGTAAATATATAAGCACACACACAGTGTGGAGCATTGTAGCTAGATGGAAGAAATATGCAAACACATAAACACACACAGTGCGGAGCACTGTAGCTAGATGGAATAAATATGTAAATATATAAACACACACAGTGCAGAGCACTGTAGCTAGATGGAATAAATATGTAAATATATAAACACACAGTGTGGAGCATTGTCGCTAGATGGAATAAATATATAAATATACAAACACATACAGTGCGGGGCATTGCAGCTAGATGGAATGAAACAGCATAACCGTCTACTTAGTTATCCTACATGGTATGATTATGTACCCATACATATTCTCACCCTCCATAGCTACCGGTATTTTCCTAGTTGTATACCGGAGGGGACCATTGTGTAAGTCTATTGCGTCTTTTGCATTCAATACGATTAGGTTGTCACGTCTTTTTGCTATCTCTGCGAGCAGCCCTGCTTAGGTTATACAGTCTGACAGCTGTTGGTAGGAAGGACCTGTGAAACCTCACGGTTGTGCACCTAGGATGATGTAGTCTGCTGCTAAATGAGCTCCTTAGTGCATTCAGTGTGTCCTGCATAGGGTGGAACTCGGACTCCAGCAGAGATGACAGTTTAGCCACCATCCTTCTCTCTCCCATCTCCTCCACTGGGTCAAGGTGCTGCCCCAGGACAGAGCTAGCTTTCTTGATCAGTTTGTTCAGTCTCTTCCTATCGGCTGCTGTAATGCCACTGCCCCAGCAGACCACTCCAAAAGTGATGGCTGATGCCACCACCGTGTCGTAGAATGTCTTCAGCAGTGCCCCTTGTACACCAAAAGACCTGAGTCTCCTCAGTAGGAACAGCCTGCGCTGTCCCTTCTTGTAGAGTGCGTCAGTATTGTGTGACCAGTCTAGTTTATTGTTCAGATGATCACCCAGGTACTTGTAGGATGTCACCATCTCAATGTCTGTTCCCTGGATGTTTACTGGCGCTGTGAGGGGTTGTCCTTGCCTGCAGCAGTCCACCACCAGCTCCTTAGTTTTCCTCGCATTGATCTGGAGGCAGTTCCGATGGCACCAGTCCACAAAGTCCTGGATAAGCCCTCTGTACTCAGCTTCATCTCCTTTGGAGATGAGGCCAACGATCGCAGAGTCATCAGAGAACTTCTGTAGATGGCAGTGTGTTGTGTTGTGTGAGAAGTCCGCAGTATAAAGGGTGAACAGGAAGGGAGCCAAAACCGTTCCCTGTGGGGCCCCCATGCTACCGATGATCGTGTCGGACACACAGTCCCGGGTTCTCACAAACTGTGGCCGGTTTGTGAGGTAGTCCAGGATCCATGATGACAGGTGCTGGTCCACTCCTGCGCACAGCAGCTTGTCCTTCAGGATCATCGGTTGGATGGTGGTGAAAGCACTGGAGAAGTCAAAGAACATGATCCTCACTGTATTCCCGGGCTTCTCCAGGTGGAACAGAGAATGGTGAAGGAGGAAGATGACCGCATCCTCCACCCCAATACCATGCTGGTAGGCGAACTGGAGTGGATCCATCGCTGGACCCACCAGGGGGCGGAGGTGAGCAAGGAGCAGTCTCTCCAGGGTCTACATCATGTGGGACGTCAGGGCCACTGGTCTGTAGCTGTTCAGATCTTTGGGGTGGGAAGTCTTTGGTACAGGTACCACACAAGATGTTTCCACAACTGTGGTACCCTTCCCAGCTTCAGGCTCAGGTTGAAGATGTACTCCACAATCCCACACAGCTGGTCTGCACAGGACTTGAGGAGCTTTGCACTGATGCCGTCCGGTTCCGACGCCTTCCTCGCCTTGATCTTCCTCAGCTCCGTCCTCACCTGGGTCTTAGTGAGGGTCAGGTTGGGGGGCTGTGTGTTGGGAGTGGGGGGGTGATGGTGGAGTGGGGAGTGGGCAGCAGGACTTGATGTCTTCAGTGGCAGCAGTGGTTGTTGTGCAGTCGGGGGGGAAGGCGGTTGGTCAAACCTATTAAAAAACAGATTCAGATTGTTCGCCCACTCCCTGCCCCCCGTGGCCTGGTGGGAGGTATTCTGGAGCCCAGAGATGGCTTTAAGGTTTCTCCAGACCCCGCTGATGTCGCTCTGTTGCAGCTTGTCCTCCATCTTCTTCCTGAAGCTGTCCTTGCCTTCTCTGATCTTTCTCCTCAGCTCCCTCTGTACGGACTTCAGCATCTCCCTGTTCCCCGACCTGAAGATCCTCTTCTTCTCTCTCAGAAGTGTTTTTATCTCAGGGTTGATCCAGGGTTTGTTGTTTGAGCAACACCGTATGGTCTTGGTGGGAACGGATTTGTCCACACAGAAGCTGATGTAGTCCGTGATGGTGTGAGTGAGGCCATCGATGTCCTCACCATGTGGATCGCAGAGCTGCTCCCAGGCGGTGGTTCCAAAACAGCCCTTTAGAGTGTCCATTGCCTCCTCAGACCATAACTTCACTGTGCGCATGGCCAGAGGTTGTCTGTGTACTCGGGGTTTGTACACCGGCCGGAGATGAACCAAGTTGTGATCCGATCTACCAAGTGGGGGGAGTTGTAATGAGGTGTACGCCTCCTTAGTGTTTGCGTAGAATAAGTCCAGTGTTTTATTGTCTCTAGTGTGGCATGTGACATACTGGGTAAACGTGGGTAGAATGGGAGACAGTGAGACATGGTTGAAATCGCCTGAGATGAGGAGAAGAGCATCTGGGTGTTCTGTCTGCAGCCTGCCAGTTACTGAATGGATAACGTCACGCGCTGTCCCAGCGTTCGCCGTCGGATTTGCATAAATAACAATGCAGATCACGTGTGAGTATTCCCTCGGGAGATAGGTAGGCTGCATGCTAACAGCTAGCAACTCGATGTCTTTGCTGCAGGGTTGTTGTTTAACAGTGATGTGTCCCGGTCTGCACCAGTTGTTATTGACATACATCATCACTCCACCGCCCCTTGCTTTGCCACTGTCTGGTGTTCGGTCTGCCCGTATCGCGTGGAAACCCTTCAGCTCAATGATAGCATCTGCTACTAGTTCAGATAGCTGCAACTCGGTAAACAAAAGGAGGGAGCATTCCCGGTATAAGGTGTCGTAGCGGGAGATAGCCGCTAGCTCATCTACCTTTCCCAATATAGAACGTACATTCCTCATAATAACGGATGGGAGGGTGGGTCTGTACCTTATACTCCTTGTCCGCCGTCTAACACCAACCCGACAACCACGTCGTTTTCGTCTTATTTCTCCCGGTACGTCGAGTTTTTCCATTAGCACCGAGTGGCGATTAAGTGCAAGCAGCTGTTCCCTGCTGTACCGTCTCCTGCTGTAAACAGTGGAGAAAACATGGAATAGTGGTGAACCTTCCCAGGAATGGTCAGCTGACCAAAATTACCCCAAGAGCGCAGCGACGACTCATCCAAGCGGTAACTAAAGACCCCACAACAACATCCAAAGAACTGCAGGCCTCACTTGCCTCAGTTAAGGTCAGTGTTGATGACTCCACCATAAGAAAGAGACTGGGCAAAAATGGTCTGCATGGCAGAGTTCCAAGACGAAAACCACTGCTGAGCAAAAAGAACTGAAATTTAATCTTCACATGAAGAAGATTTCTAAAACAGTAAAAAAAAATTTGAGACTTCCGGTTATGGCTGCCACGTAGGACGGACGTGTCTCGCTCTGCTCTGCTCCTGGAGAAAAAAATCGGCAAATAACTCTCTCATTTGGGACAGAACGTATCCCAGCATTTGGGCGAGGATATGTCGGCGAAGCCTAAGGCTGGAAAACCAGGAAAAGGAAAAAGCGAGCCGCCGAAACAGTCCAAATTAACGGACTTTCAGGTCTGTGACGCAGCAAACAAAACTCCATATATGGCGGAGGAGGCTGGCAAAGGTGCGATATCTGCGGGGAATGGCGCAGATGCGCTGATGGCTGCCATGAGTTCAATGAGAGCGGACTTTTCCTCTAGATTTGATGGGATTATGACAGCGTTGGAAGGAATAAGAAAGGAATTGGGTGACTGTGTAGAACGAACGGCGCAGATGGAGCTCCGTCTCGCTAGTGCTGAAGATGACGTCACCCGTCTTCAATTAAAGGTGCGCACTTTGGAAAAAAAAAATAAATCTCTGGAAGATAATATTTTGGATTTGGAATCTCGGTCGAGACAGAATAATTTGAGGCTGGTGGGTCTTCCAGAGGAATCAGAAGGTCGGGACGTATGTTCCTTTCTGGAAAAGTGGATTCCGGAGGTGCTGGGCAGCGAGGAGTTGCAATCAGCAGTGGTTCTGGAAAAAGCACATCGTATTGGCCCACGGAGAGATAAGGGACCGCCGAGGACCTTAATTATGAAGTTTCTAAGCAACAGAGACAGGATGAAGATCTTCAACGCTGCACGTGCTAAAGGAGAGATTAAACACCAGGACCAGCAGGTGCGGTTCTACCCAGATTTGGCCACAGGAATCCAGCAATTGAGGAAGCAGTTTGATCCCGTACGAAAGGAGCTGCGCAACCTTGGGATTCGTCATGGTGTAATCTATCCTGCGAGACTGCTGACCACGTATGAGGGCAGAACCCACATCTTCAAGACCCCAGAGGAGGCGCAGGAGTTCATCAAGAAGATCAAAGAAGAAGAAGAGACTGGTGGGAGCTAAGCATGAACAAAATATAAGGTAGAATAATTAAGCATTTGCACAGGCATCTGACTGACTTGAAGTAAATAGTAAGTTTACAAAATATAGATTGTATTATATATTAAAAAAAACAAAACAAAAACAAAACAAACAAAAAAAAAAAACTATGATGTACAAAGTTGTTAAAAATTTTGGAGTTAAGTTGGAAAACTACAGAGGAGAGTTAATGTTACGTCATTAAAAGCAGTAGAGTTAGGGTGATTGGGAGGATGAAGAAGGAGTGGCTTAGGCTGTTCCCCGTGGGTGTGGAACGGTCGATGGCTATATCGGGAGACAGAATTTTTCTTTTGATTTTGGGGGGTTCGCCACAAGTGTGGGAAGGGGAAATTTGTTTGTGTGTAGTTTGTAGGATGAATGTTCAACCACTCATGTTTTTGCTTCTCTGTATGAGCATGTTTACACTGCAAGGTAATCCCAAACTCTCTATTGATCATGGACCAAAGTGTTAATCTTAATTTAACTTCATGGAATTGCAGAGGTCTACAAAATTTAAAAAAACTTAAACAAGTTATGAATAAAATAAAGGACATGGGTTCAAGAATTGTGTTTTTACAAGAAACTCATCTGATAGAGGAGGATGTTAAAAGAATTAGGAGTAGATGGCAGGGAAGTGTATTCACCTCTTCATTTTCATCCCGAGCCAGGGGAGTTATGACTCTCATACATAAATCAGTTCCTTTTCAAGTGAAAAATGTAATTGGAGACAAATTTGGAAGATATGTAATCATTCAAGGTTCTTTGCTATTAGAAAATATAAATCTTGTGAACTTATATGGTCCCAATATAGATGATCAGAAGTTCTTTGCTAATTTATTTCTCATCTTATCATCACTTACAGGGCAACATATAATAGCAGGGGATTTTAATTGTACATTGAATCCAGGTGTGGATAGATCAACAGGACTGGATTGTACGCACATTGGATGTAGGATGACTATTAATCATTTTATGAAAGAATTGAGATTGTTAGATATATGGAGAGAAATGAAACCACAAGTTAAAGCCTATTCTTGTTATTCCAGTACCTACAAGACATTCTCACGTATTGATTATTTTTTGATTTCCACAGAATTAAGGTCCAAGATTCAAAACTGCTTTTATGATAACATCGTGATCTCTGATCATGCACCCTGTTGTCTAATATATGTAGATAAAAAATTGACAAAGGAATCAGGTAGATGGCAATTTCAGCATAAATGGCTTCAGGATGAGGAATTTGTCAAGTATATAGAAAAACAGATAGACGAGTTCTTTGACATCAATACTACACAAACATCAGCATGTGTAAAGTGGGAGGCTTTCAAAGCTTTTATTAGGGGACATATTATTAGTTATACAGGATCAAAATCTAAGAAGACTCGAGAGGAGAGAGCTAAATTGGAACATAAAATAAAAAGTCTTCAGGAAAAAGTGTATGCAGGAAGTGACCCAAGGTTGGAGAATGAATTACTGATTTTGAGAGCTGAATATGACAAAAAATCAGCGAATAGAGCTGCCTCGAGTCTTCTAAGATTGAAACAATCTTTTTATGAACAAGGTGAAAAATCAGGAAAATTATTAGCATGGCAGATTAAACAATTGGAAATTAAAACACCAATTACCAGTATTATAAGTAATGGACAGGTAGTTATAGATCCTTTAGAAATTAATAGAGCCTTTAGAGATTACTATGAAAAATTATATGATACCAAAAATGAACCTGATTTAACAAAACTAAATGGGTTTTTGAACGAACTATCTATACCGTGTATTCCAAATGAAAACAGGGAGATATTGGAGTCTAAAATTAGTCAAGAAGAAGTTGGGCTAGCCATTGATAATATGAAATCAGGAAAAAGTGCAGGACCAGATGGTCTTCCAGTTGACCTTTATAAAAAATTTAAGAATAAATTAATAAAACCTTTTTTGGAAATGGTTTTAGAAGCATTTCAAAATAATAATTTACCATCATACATAAATAATGCCTTAATTATACTGCTGCCAAAACCAGGTAAGCCCTCTAATAAATGTGAAAATATGAGACCAATAAGCCTATTAAACGCCGACCTTAAGATAATCTGTAAAATTTTAGCAAGACGAATACAAGAAATTTTACCAAATATTATTAATCGAGATCAGAATGGCTTTATAAAGGGTAGACAAGGCTTCCATAATGTAAGAAGACTATTTAATATTATTTATTTTAATAAAGAAGCACCGGATACAGCTCTCCTATCATTGGACGCCGAAAAGGCCTTTGATAGAGTTGAATGGCCCTTTCTTTTTGAAGTCCTACAAAGGTTTGGACTTGGAAATAATTTCATAAAATGGGTTCAAATAATATACAATAATGCTACAGCAGAAATCCTAACAAATAACAATATTTCAAAACCAATAAAAATCAATAGAGGATGTCGACAAGGCTGTCCACTTTCACCTTTACTGTTTACTATGGCAATTGAACCTTTAGCGATAGCGATACGTTTACATTCACAAATATATGGAATTAAAGTTGGACCAACAGAACATAAAATCTCCCTGTACGCCGATGATATAATTTTGTTTATGTCGAATCTAAAAAAATCAATTCCAACCTTGTTGAATTTAATAAAGAATTTTGGGGAAATATCAGGATATAAAATAAATAAAACTAAATCTTCAATATTAATGCTAAATGAGACCCAGAGAAATTACCCAGCCCCTGAGGTAAATCAATTCAATGTTGTAAATCAGTTTAAATATTTAGGAATCCAAATTATGCCTAAGCTAGAATCAGTCGCCAGTGTCAACTATGAAGCCTTAATGTCAGATATCAATGAGTTAACTCAGAGATGGATGTCACTACCAATGTTGATGATCGGGAGAATCAATATACTTAAAAGTAATATTCTACCTAAAATACTTTATTTATTTCAATACATTCCCTTATCACCACCTTTAGATCTATTCTCAAGAATAAAAAAAAAGTTAGTGGAATTTATATGGAACAACAGGAGGGCTAGATTACGTTTGTCTTTATTATATTTACCATTTGATCGTGGAGGTCTGAAATGTCCAAATTTTATGTTGTATTATTGGTCGGCACAACTGAGGTCTATGACATATTATTTTTCATCAAATGATCTCCCTCACTGGACTGAAATGGAATCATACAATTTACCTTTACCTCTTCCCATATTCATATACTCAGATTCGGCAAAAAAATTACAAAAACAAGTTAAAAATCCATTTGTAAAGCATATGATCAAAATATGGTGTGAAGCTAAAAACTATTTAAAAGAACCACAGTTATTGTCACAATTTAGTCCAATATGGGGTAATCAATATTTTAAACCAGGGAGAGCGGACGCTGTATTTAAAGTATGGAATTTAAAAGGGATACAAAAGATTCAGGATTTATATTTGCCATGTGCAGACAACATAATGTCTTTTGAAGAGCTGAGGATCAAATTTAATCTCAATAGAACACATTTTTTTAAATATCTTCAACTTAGAAACTTTATTCGATCAAATCAAAATAAAGCTCTCACTCGACCTATTTATTCATCCTTGGAAAAAATGATGATGAAAGATAGTAAAAGAAAGGGTATTATTTCAGAGTTTTATAACTCATTGACACTATCTTCAAGTGAAAATTCACTGAAAAGATTAAACTACTGGAAAGAAGATCTGCAAATTGAAATTTCAGAGGAACAATGGGAATTGGCTTGTACAGAAGCTCAAACCAAATCAATAAATGCACGCCTTAAATTGATACATTTCAAATGGTTAATGCGGATGTATGTTACACCGGAGGAGTTAAATAGATATAACAAAAATATACCAGATACATGCACAAAATGCATGGAAAGTAAAGGAACCCTATTTCATTGTTTATGGGAATGTAGATTAATAAGAATGTTTTGGGAAGAGGTGAGGGTAACAATTGAAAAAATAATTTCAAAACAAATCATATTGAATCCTAAACTGTTTTTGTTGGGTCTGTACCCAGAAAAGCATAATTTTAATAAAAGTGAAAGAACATTCATAGACCTCAGTTTGCTTAATGCCAAAAAATGTATTGCACTATTATGGAAAAAGACTCATAGACCAGATGTGACTCAGTGGTTAAGACAGATGTTAACAAACCTTCCATTAGAAAGAATAACATATATACTGAAATCAAAGGAAATTGTGTTTGAGAATATATGGAGACCTTTTATTGATTATGTAAAAAATTTAAACATAACTCTTGAAGAAGAAGGTGAATGATGTGTGTGGACCTTGTAAATTCCAAACTGGTGAACATAATATGTATACTTATGTATTGGATTGTCTAGACTAAACAGAGGAGCATTGTTGAAGACTTGATTTTGTTGGTGGTTGTTGGTGTTTTTTAGTGCATTTTTTTTTTTTTGTAGTACTTTAGTGTTAGTGTTTGATTGTTTGTATTATGTTTGTTAAAAAAAAAAAAAAGGTTCAATAAAGATATTGTGGAAAAAAAAAAAAAAATTTTGAATTGCTTTAAATTAATTAGACATTACATACCACACCAAGCAGCTGTACTGTATATGCATTCTATGGTTTTTTTCACATATATCATACTGTCTGACAGTTTGGGCTCAAGCAGCTCCTTCTACAATAAAACATATAGGTTCATTATATAATGAAACTATAAAAATTTTGGATAAAAAAGCCCATTAGGTGGCATCATTGTTATATTCTAAAAAAATATAATCTATTGAGTTTTGAGAGTTTCATTGACCTCTGTTTTCTGAAATTAATTTTCAAATGTTTCCATAAATCAGCGCCAGAGCCACTTGTTGGATTCATCCAAAGACAGGACAGCAGCAGAACCACCAGGAGTTCTGTTAACAATAACTGTAAAATATCCCACCGCAGAACCACATTTGGACAAACAGCTTTCTCTATAAAGGGCAGTCATATCTGGAACACAATGCCAAATGAAATCAAAATAATAACGGATTTTAAAACATTCGAGATGAGATGAGATGAGATTCAACTTTATTGTCATTATACATGTATGAATACAAGGTAACGAAACGTGACTTGGCATTTGGGCACGCTCTGCAGAGCGCATCCAAGGCCGGGGCAGCCGCTAGACACCAGTCATACGCTAGGCGCCAGTCATACAAAGGTTTCACTACAAAGGTTAAAAACTGGCTGAAAGGTAAACAAGAATGTGCCCATGTATGAAATGATTGTCTGCAGGGTTTGAGTGAAGAAGGGAAGGCAAATGTGTAACAGGCATTTTACTGTAACAGGCAAATGTGAATCAGGTTTTTATATTGTGTATTTATAATTTTGTTTGCATTGATGTATGTGGATATTGTTTATACTGTTTTCATTTTGTTTTTTCTTCATCTTTTTCTCTTTTTCTCTGTTTCTCTTCTCTAAAGCCCATCCAGGGACAAGAGTTGCAAATTAGCTTAATGCTATACACTCTTTGTACAACACATCAGATTTTCTTTTTTGTCTATATTTATTGCACTGTCCCTGACAAATAAACAAATAAATAAAATAAATAAACATAAAGGATGCTGTGGCATGACTTTAAAAAGGTGTTTCATGCTCGAAAACCCTCCAATGTGGCTGAATTACAACAATTCTGCAAAGATGAGGGGGCCAAAATTGCTCCACAGCGCTGTAAAAGACTCATTGCCAGTTATCACAAATGCTTGATTGCAGTTGTTGCTGCTAAGGGTGGCCCAACCAGTTATTAGGTTTAGGGGACAATCACTTTTTCACACAGGGTTATGTAGGTTTGGATTTTTTTTCCCCCTTAACAATAAACACCTTGTGGTGACCCACCACAATCTACAAGGACATTCAATCCTCACGCTCAGCTAGCCTGCACTAAGCAGAGGACAATTTGCATACAGGCAGAGAGCCCCTAGGAGACAATCAGAACAATGGGCTATTGTTATACATCCTCGGATTAAGGAGAGGACGTTCAAGCACCAGTTGGTCACGGGAATGATATGTATTGACTGATATGTATATCAATATGCAAATGTGCCATGCATTCTCTCTGTCTATATAAAAGAGCTTACAATACATGCCTCAATACCGCAACACAACACGGCACACACAGCACAACACAGCGCACAGTGCTACAGTGTGTCTCATGATGTTGGAGGAAAATAAAACTCTGCCACCTTCCAGCTCACCGCATCTCGCCTGAACTTAGTTTTCCTCCACACTGGTGACCCTTGAGGAAGAATGGAACACAAGGCGAACACCCCGGAGATGACCCGGTGGGAAGCCCCGGCACGCATTATGATGCGCCCCTCGCCCGATCTTATCCCTCCACACTGGTGACCTGACGAGAGAGAATGACCGTCTGCTCCCTCTCATCGCGCTGTGGACAGCAGTGGACCAGAGAACGCCTGCAACCTCTTCATCCTTACCAAAGCGTGCGCCCCGGAGCAGGCAGCGCTTGGACCAAAACGCACAATGAATGGCGACGCGAGCGAGCCGAAGGAAGCAGCCTGAACGGGGGAATCATCGGCGCCGACTGCATTGATTTCCGCCAAGCTCCCCAAACCTGACTAACCTCATGACAGCGGACCTCCTGCACACAGAAGCCCGCACACAGGACTTTGTATGGGTTTCTCAGCCATGGCGCACAAGGGGAATTTGGCCACTCGCCTTCCCCACATCCTCGCTGGACCGAGCCGAGAGAAGTCAGAGACTTAATTTTTTAGCACAGCCGCTGTGGATCACTGCCAGGTTTAACGGGAAATTCCCTCACCATCGCGGATCCACCCGCAATTTTTGCACGGCCCAGACACCTTTGACGTCCCGGGCTGGCACTCACTTACTCCCACCCCTCCCCCTCCTTCACAGCGCTTTTCCCGCACATCACTCCCTAAAGCCGGCCGATCGCCGTCTTGTTCCATTACACATGAAATGCACCGGCCCGTGTGCCCACGATCCACAGCCGTTCAACGTGCTGGAATCCGGAGCTGGAGCCAAACAACGGGGGGGGGGGGGGGCACAACCCATGCTGAATGTTCTGGGGGGAGCCCTGTGGTGAGCCACCACAATCTACATGGACATTCAATCCTCACACTCACCTAGCCTGCACTAAGCAGAGGACAGTTTGCACACGGACAGAGAGACCCTAGGAGACAATCAGAACAATGAACTATTGTTATACATTCCCAGATTAAGGAGAGGACGTCCGGGTGCCAGTTGGTCTCGCGAATGATATGTATTGACTGATATGTATATCAGTATGCAAATGTGCCATGCATTCTCTCTGTCTGTATAAAAGAGCTTACAATACATGCCTCACGAACACACACAGACCACTGCAGCGCACAGCGCTACAACTGAGTCTCATTATGTTGGAGGAAAATAAAACTCTGCCACCTTCCAGCTCGCCGCATCTCGCCTGAACTCATTTTTCCTTCACAACCTTCATTTAAAACTGCATTTTGTGTTTACTTGTGTTATCTTTGTCTAATATTTAAATTTGTTTGATGATCTGAAACATTTAACTGTGACAAACATACAAAAAAATGAGAAATCAAGAAGAGGGCAAACACTTTTTCACACTACTGTATGCACTCTGAGATCATCACCAAAATGTAATGGGTTCATCCTTGGCCCAAAGGCTACCTCTGGTGAAATTTTCACCAAAATCCATCCAGTAGTTAAAATTTATCCACCAGAGCTCACAGGAAAAACAACCTCCCATCTCCCGTATGGGAGACGCTGTTTGTTTACACTCGTTAGCCCTCATTAATCCCAACACTTCGTTTCAGCTCTACAGAGCTTCGTTCCATTTCTCAGCAGGTGAGTGTCAGTCTTATTTTTAAACTAGTTTAATTGCAGTGTTGATATGTTCACTGTACTCTGAGGCTGATTAGTGGCTCAAATTGGAATGAATATTCCTACTGAGCCGACACGTTTTTCATCCCATTATGAAAAGACAGCCAACAAAATACTGCTTTGGTAGTCTCTGCTGGCCTATGTGAATCTAAAAAAATTGTATTTGTGATTGCTATCACCATCTTTCATAAGATGGAGATGGCTACATGAGCCAGTTGTGCACCATTTCTGCATTTTCTTTGTTTAAATTTAGCTAACATTGCGATAGAAATGCATTGAAATCGTCGTTTGTTGATACCTCACTGTGCCACTAGGGCGCCCTGTCTTGCTTTTTCTTGGCATCTTCAGATGAAAAAATAATGTCAATCATCACATACTATGCACATCCACAACTTCCGGGTTGCGGCAATGCACGTAACTCAGTGGACACGTCTTAAAGGGGCAATACATGAAAAGCACCGTATTAACATATAAAACAATTTTTACAAAATTCCTGGATCCAGATCGTGATCTGGCTCACCACCAAAATCTAATCATTTTTCCCCGTGCCATTAGAAGAAGACACCTCTATTGTCATTCAGTCCATACAACCAATCATGTACGGTAGAACAAAATTACATTTCTTCTATCTACAATGCTAATCAGAAAATCATTGCAGATACTGTAAATATCGTCCAGCCCATACTCTGCTCAGGCACAAACAGACAGTATATACCCTGAGGAAACGTAGAGCAGACAGTATTATTACCCATAAAGCATGTTTTTATAATAGTTTTTTTCCTGCCGCAGTGAGATTGATGGCGAATACTGGGTAAAGGACTGTAACGGTCAATAGCACAATCCAAATAGGAAACCACTGCAGTTTACAGGGGCCTCTTTTTTATAGTAATGTATTGGGTACTTATAGAATGTGTTTTAAATTAGGACAGTATTTTTTTTTTATTAGAGTATTCTATTCTTTTAATTATTTATTGACTTATGGCTTTGCACAATTAATTCCCATGTATTTAAACTGTTTGTTGAAGTACAAATGGCAAATAAAGTTCTTGATTCTTGAATCACATGTAGAATCAGAGGGGTCGCTGCCATGCAAGGCACCGCCACGAACAACTTCTCCTTCCCCCATTGTATTACGCTGAGCACCAAGCTAGAAGGTGAGAAGTACCATTTTTATATGGTATTTGGTATGACCCAGCCGGGACTTGAATCTCCAACCTCCCAGTTGTGGGGCGGATGCTCTATCAACTATAGTACACACCTTTCCTGAACATTTCATCAAAATCTGTTCAGAACTTTTTGAGTAATGTTGCTAACAGACAGACAGACAAACCAACAAACCAACCAACCAACCAATGCTTCCAAAAACATTACCTCCTCCTTTGGTGGAGATAATAATGTCCAGTGCAGAAGCCAGTGTTCAGATACATACTACTAAATCTACTGAGTACGTTTTGTTTGTCATGTTGAGTTGTGGCAGTGACTCATTTGTTTTTACCTTGTTAGTGATTTAGGCATCTTCCTCACACTTCGAGCTGCTCGCCTGGCTCTCAGATGCTCGTTATGAGATAGTGTTAAGGAAATGCATGCTAGACTATCATGGTTGACTGTGGAGGAAAGGCTGACATATAGTTTGGTTCAGTTCCTAAGAAATATTATCTTTAGAAGACCTTCATATTTGTATTCACAGTTGATGTATACAAATGCTAGACATAATACCAGACAACGTGTAATGCAGCGATTTACTTTACCACTACCAAAAACAAATGCTTTAAAGAAAACTGTGATGTATAGGGCTGTATCACACTGGAACAAACTTCTATCTTTTTTAATTCAGAACAGAAATGGGAAAAGTTTCAAAAAGAAACAAAGAACGTTACTTATAAAGAAAGAATTATGATGTTAATTGTTTATGGGTGATGTCTATTGGAACTGTTAATTTTATGGTTTGGTATGGAACTTAATTAATCTGTAATGTTGTAAGTTTTCTTTTAAATTGTAAACAGCATTATTATATCAATGTATTAATGCATGTGTGATTTTATTGTTTTTAAATTTTTGTGTGTATGGACCCCAGGAAGAATAGCTGCTACTACAGTAGCAATTAATGGGGATTTGAATAAGCAAATAAACTTTGTTTGCTTTTTCTTGGCACTTTCAGATGAAACAAAGAGTCCATCAGCACAAAGTTATTATGGTTGGATAATCAAGACAATAAATCCAACTGTAGCATATGTGTTTTGTTTAAACAGACATAAAATATCTTGCCAAATGTTTATAAGGGTGGGACTTCCGGGTCAGGGAGGCCTGGATTAGGACGATCAAACAGCACCTCACGGTGGAAATGAAAGCACCACAGGTGCTGATGCCTCGGTGCTTGTGGCGTAGTAGCATGGGGATAGTTTACTATTGTATCAGGCCATCTATGCACGGTTTTGAAATACTTGGTATGTGTTTACGCAGGTATGACACTGATGTCACTGTCACAACACACACGAGGTATATGACATCCCAGGGCTGTACGCTGGCATTTTTGTAAATGGAGCTCATAAAGAAAAAATATAGAAGCACAAAAATAAAATTATTAGCACAAAGAGAAATGCTGGAGTAACAGATTTTATGAATTTAATACATGTATATTTACACCACGGCGTGCAATACCAGGTTAAAAAAAAAATCAAAATTTGAAAAACTATCACCATAATCATCAATATTATATTAGAATTTGGCAAAAATATTTCACTCTGTGTGTAATGAACATTGAGAAAGCTTCTTGAATTATCTTGCAAAAAAATAATTTATTGAAATGCAGTTTTTCTATAAAGAGTAAACATGCAATATTGTCATTTAGCTTCCAGCCCATTATCTTCACAGCTGTTCAGACTTCTAACTTTCAGACTCACCACCATGGACCTCAGAGATAAATAAGAAAAAAATAATGAAAATCTGATAATTATTACAGATGTGATAGAACATTTTTAAAATCAGTGTCATCAAATAAATTATATTGCAAATGTCATGTTTCTCCTCAACCGAACAAATTGCTTGGTTTTCTCAAGCCTCGAGGGGTTTTTCTGTTTAAGATGGCGGCAGCGCGCACGGACGCAGCAGCCCCTCTTGGCATCGGCGAGTGTGAGAGTTTTGAGTGTTTTGATCTTCCCAGATGTACATTCTGTAAAACTTACAACCGTGAGACCTTATTAAACATCAAGGTACTGCACGCTGCAAGAATCGCAGCGATCGGTTATGACTTGGACATTCTACGCCAGCATGGAATTCTGGCGGAGTCCCCGCTGGAAGCTACCCGAGAGAAGAGGAGGTGTAAGCGGAGCGAACGCAAGCAAAAGCGTGGAAAAAGGGCCAGGATCCATGCTAGGCTAAAGGCTAACCCCTCCAGACCAGCGGTACCGTTGCTCATTCTCTCTAACGTCCGCTCCCTCAAAAACAAGCTGGACGAGCTGCGTCTGTTGAGAGAAACCCGGAGAGAGTGGAGAGACTGCTGTGTGCTTGCGTTCACGGAGACATGGCTCCATGGCAACATTCCTGAGGAGGCCATTCAACTGGAAGATATGGCGATGTTCCGTGCTGACAGGGAAACGGCGAGCTCCGGTAAGAGCCGGGGGGGTGGGCTATGCATCTATGTTAACAAGAACTGGTGCGTCAATGCCACGTTAGTGTCTAAACACTGCTCTCCGTTGGTGAAGTTCCTTATTGTAAATTGTCGGCCATATTATTTGCCGAGGGAATTCAGCAACGTGTTTGTAGCTGGTGTTTACATAGCGCCGAGCGCTAACGCTAATGCTAAGAAGGCACTCGGGGAACTGCACGATGCGATTAGTGAAATCCAAACTTCACACCCGGACAGTTTTGTGGTGGTTGTGGGGGATTTTAATCACACCAGCTTAAAGACTGTGCTCCCCAAGTTTAAACAATGTGTAGACTTTAAGACCAGAGGAGAGAATATGTTGGACTTAGTATACACAAACACAGATGCATATAAGGCGATACCCCGCCCCCATCTCGGCCTTTCTGATCACATATCCGTGATGCTGCTGCCTGCCTACAAACCTTTATTGAAGCGCAGCAGGCCGGCAGTGAAACAAATCAGGATTTGGCCAGAGAGTGCAACCTCTGCACTGAAAGACTGTTTTCTGCGCACAGACTGGGAGGTTTTCAAAATAGCAGCCTCACAGGAAGACAAGACAGATGTGGAGGAGTATGCTGAAACGGTCACCAGCTACATCGCGAAGTGCACAGAGGATGTCACTACAGTGAAGACCATCACTATGCGGGGTAACCATAAGCCCTGGATGACTGCAGAGGTGCGCTCGCTGCTCACAGCCAGGGATGCAGCCTTCAGAGCGAAGGACAGGATCGCCCTCCGCTCAGCCAGGTCTGCGCTCTCAAAGGGAATTAAGGCAGCAAAGCGCGCCTATGCGGAGAAAATCCAGGGACACCTCTGTGACACTAGGAACACCAAGCAGATATGGCAGGGAGTTCGGACACTGACGGGCTATAAGTCTAGGCAGGGGGTCGATGATGACGACGCTTCGCTTCCAGACAGGCTTAACGACTTCTTTGCACGTTTTGAAGCATCAAACTCGACAATCAGAGGGAGGGCTGGCCCACCCCCACCATCAGTCGGACCAGCTTTTACCATCAACACAGCGGACACACGGAGGACCCTAACCAGAGTTGACCCACGCAAAGCTGCAGGTCCGGACAACATCCCGGGACGTGTGCTCCGAGACTGCGCAAGCGAGTTGGCGGATGTCCTGACTGACATTTATAACATCTCCCTGAGTCAGGCCATCGTTCCCAGATGCTTCAAGACCTCTATCATTGTACCGGTGGCAAAGAAACCAGTTGTGTCCTGTTTGAATGACTATTGTCCTGTTGCACTGACACCAATTGTGATGAAGTGTTTTGAACGGCTTGTCAAACCACACATTACAGCCTGCCTCCCTGCATCACACGACCCGCTCCAGTTTGCATATCGTTCAAACCGCTCCACGGAGGATGCTATAGTCACCACCCTACACTCTGTCATCACCCACCTGGACCAGAAAGACACCTACGCCAGACTCCTGTACATTGATTTCAGTTCAGCATTCAACACCATTATTCCCCAGAGACTGATGGAGAAATTACTCCTTCTCGGTCTGAACACCGCCACATGTCTCTGGATCCTGGATTTCCTGACTGAGAGACCTCAGTCTGTCCGGGTTGGAAACAACATCTCCAACTCTGTCACGCTGAGCACCGGATCCCCTCAAGGCTGTGTACTCAGTCCACTGTTGTTTACACTTCTAACACATGACTGTGTATCCAGACATGAGGGGAACCAGATTATTAAGTTTGCAGATGACACCACGGTGGTGGGACTTATCCAGAGGGATGAGGAATCAATGTACAGGGAAGAAGTGAGAGACCTGGAGGGCTGGTGCAGGGAGAACAATCTGGTGCTCAACGTGGACAAAACGAAGGAGATGATTATCGACTTCCGGCGGTCACAGCCTGAGCACGTCCCCCTCAGCATCGGCGGCCGTTTAGTGGAGAGAGTGGAGAACATCAAGTTCCTCGGAGTGCAGATCTCGCAGGACCTGACCTGGAGCAAGAATTTCTTGGAGATCAGGAAGCGGGCTCAGCAGAGACTGCACTCCTTGAGGAAACTCAAACAGGCCTCTCTCCCCATCTGCATCCTCAGGACTTTCTACAGAGGTGTGGTGGAGAGCGTTCTGACATACTGCATTGCTACATGGTACTCCAGCTGCAGTATGTCAGACAAAAAAGCCCTGCAGAGGATAGTCAAGGGGGCTGAGAGGGTGATTGGAGTCTCCCTCCCCTCTGTCCAAGAACTTTTTCAGAACCGTTGTAGGAGCAGGGCATTGAACATTGTCAAGGACCATTCTCACCCTCTGCATAAACACTTTGAACTTCTTCCATCTGGTAAACGGTTCCGGAGCATCAGAGGCAGAACCACCAGACTGATCAACAGCTTCCTTCCACAAGCTGTCAGGATGCTGAACAGTTGACCCGGAATCTCTCATACACACTACTGCACCTACGGACATTTTGTATATTATTTGTATATTATAGTTAGTTAGGTTTTTCCCAAGTATGTCTCAGGGATGTGTGAATGGATGGGGAGTGGGGGTGGGGGGGTGAAGCTATGTGTGAGCTTGTCTTAAATCATGCTGCTTCTATTTATATGGATGCCGAGAGAAACGCAATTTCATCTTGCCTGCACAACAGTTGTATGTACAGCAATATGACAATAAAGTTTGATTTGATTTGATTTTATATTTCACAATATCACATCAGCTATACTTCAGTAAATAAATCAATAAACAAATAACGGGACTGTAAAAGTTATTTTAAAGCAAATGATCTAACCATGTAACACCATGGTGTTTTTATATTACTAACATTAGTATTAAGAGTTTAAAAAGTCATCTGAACCTTAGAGAAGTGGGAGGGGCTTGGTCTTTAAAATGGGATTGTTGTGGGGCAGAGCGGTCAGTCTGAAGTTTGTTGCAGAGGAGGTAACATGTATTCTGCTGTCAGTAAATGAGAGGGTGGCCTGTTTTCTCCCATTTTGAAGAGGGAGTTAATAAGGGATTCCATTTTAAAGAGACAATTTGGCACAGAGACTATTTTTTTTTTCCATTTGTTTCCCCCGTTTTTTCCCTCCTCACTTGTATATAATTTTGCACTTGGTAGGCCAGCAAAATAAAAAGGCTCATCACCATCTGCCCGACTTTGCCATCATTTTTTGGATTTGAAAGAATTTGAAGTAGAACCCCGTGACATATGGTGGCAGCGGTGGGATGACGTGTCGGAGGAGAGCAACCCGTCTTCCAAGGCAGCACACAGGATTACATTCTCAAAAGCAACAAGAGCAGTTGAAGGAGATGGTGACTGCGGTGGTGGATCCAGCCTGGGAGACAGTTCTGACATCGGAGGAAGAAGATGAAATACATACTGCATACTGAATGCACTGAGGAGCTCATTTAGCAGCAGACTACATCATCCCAGGTGCACAACCGAGAGGTTTCGCAGGTCCTTCCTACCAACGGCTGTCAGACTGTACAACCTAAGCAGGGCTGCTCGCAGAGATAGCAAAAAGACGTAACAACCTAATAGTTTTGTTTTTTTTGTTTTTGTTTTTTTTTGAATGCAAAAGATGCAATAGACTTACACAATGGTCCCCTCCGGCATACAACTAGGAAAATACCGGTAGCTACGGAGGGTGAGAATATGTATGGGCACATAATCATACCATGTAGGATAACTAAGTAGACGGTTGCGCTGTTTCATCCCATCTAGCAACAATGCTCTGCACTGTGTGTGTTTATACATTTACATATTTATTCCATCTAGCTACAATGCTCTGCACTGGGTGTGTTTATGTTTATATTTATACAGTATATCTATATATTCATTCCATCTAGCTACAATGCTCCGCACTGTGTGTTTATATATTTACATATTTTTTCCACCTAGCTGCAATGCTCCGTACTGTGTGTTTATATATCTACATATTATTCCATCTAGCTACATTGCTCTGCACTGTTTCTATATTTACATATTTTTTCCACCTAGCTGCAATGCTCCGTACTGTGTTTATATATCTACATATTATTCCATCTAGCTACATTGCTCCGCACTGTGTTTATATATTTACATATTTATTCCATCTAGCTGCAATGCTCCGTACTGTGTGTTTATATACTCATATATTTATCCCATCCAGCTACAATGCTCTACACTGTGTGTCTGTGTGTATATATATATTTATAGTAATATGTACATATGTATATTAGCTGCTCTTGCTTGCTTGCTTTTTTTTTTTTTTTTTTTTTTTCTTGCCTTCTGATTGTTGCTCTGAGTGTTGCTATCCCTGTGCTGTTGTAATCCTGGAATTTCCCCGTTGTGGGACTAATAAAGGCTTATCTTATCTTATCTTATCTTAAATGGCTGGATCTAGTGCATCAGCAGCCCCAATGGAAACAAGTGGGCCGGGGAGAGAATTATTGGCTTTGATGAGAGACTTTTTGGCAGCACAAAGCAGAAGGGAGAAGGGCCTGCTGGCAGAACTTAGGAGTCTAAGAAGTTCAATTACACAGGTTGGGCAACTTGCTGCCATCCAGTCATCTGTCCAAGCCCCACCGGTTCCAGATCCACCCTATCCAGGGCAAACACCAACCACAAACGGCAAGCAGTCCCAGATTTGACCTGCGAACACCAGCATCCCATCCTAGGAGGCCAGTGGTATTATTAGAGACACTACTTATTCCACCAAAAGATTCTAGTGGTGCCCCTGAACAGCTACGTTCAGATTATAGACGTGAACCAAAAGTACCACCCTATCAGATGGGGGAAGACCTTGAGAACTATTTATTGCACTTTGAGCGTATGGCCAAAACATGGAAATGGCCAGAGACTGAGTGGGCATGTAGACTGGTGCCACTGTTGTTGGGAAAAGCGTTGGAGGCCTATACTGCAATGGATGAGGAGAAGGTCCATTCCTACCGTGATTTGAAGGCAGCACTGTTGACAAAGTTTGACATCTCGCCAGAAACATACCGGTTGCAGTTTCGATCTTTGACAGTCCCACCTGGTGAGACCCCTACCGAGACTTACCATCGCCTGAAGGGACTCTGACGCTGGATTTGGCCGGAGCAGTATACTAAGGAAGAGACCAGTGAGACCATCATTCTGGAGCAACTACTCCAGGTACTTCCTGCAGAGATGAGGGCCTAGGTGAAAGAGCATGAACTGACAAAGGGGCTCGCAGCCACTTGGTTGGCTTTACAGTATCTTAATGCTCGGTGAGGAGGACCAACTTCACGCCTCATCAATACAGCACAGAGACCGGTACATCAGCTGTTCCAGCATCGGTCAGTAAAGAGAGACACTGGACAGGAGCCTCCAGGTAGCCCCAGCCCTGCCCCAAACCAGCGAGGACACAGTAAGGACATTGTTTGTTTTATTGTCAGCAGCTAGGCCATAAAGCTTCTGTGTGTCCTCTGCGTAAAAGTAAACTCGCTGGTGCTTACTATGCACCCTGACCTGAGGTGGGGTCTGGGGAAGTGAGGCTACAGTGCTATAAAACTGTGACTGTTAATGGCCAGCAGGTTACTGCTCTGTTGGATAGTGGTAGCTTTATGTCTTTAGTTAAGAAGGACCTTGTACCTGTGAGCCTGGTGGACTATAGCAGACAAGAGGACATTTTGTGTGCTCATGGGGATAAGCACTGTTATCCAACAGCTGATTTGACTGTTACCATTGATGAACAACCATATTTATTGACTGTTGGCATGGTTGAGAAGCTGCCAATTGCAGTTGTCTTAGGATGGGATTTGCCTGTATTTATGGACCTGCTGTGGGAGAATATTGCTGTGGGAAAGGGGGAGGTTGATGCAAATATTTCTTGTCCAGTCATTACACATGCTCAGGCAAAGGCTGGGGGCTAACCGCTCCCAAATCCTATCCATGGCTTGTGTGAGGGTGGCACTGTTGTCCCAGGTAAAGAGAAGCCTTGTGTTCAACCACTCTTAGACTTTGATAGTAGTCTGTTTGAGGTTGGCACAAAAGGCCCAAAAAAGTCCCGGCGACATCATTGCTTTGAAAAACATCTAAAGACAGTTGAATCTGAAACAAAGAGTTTGAGTGAAATGTTGAACATACCTGAAAATATTTCTGTGTTAGAGAGGGAAGATGAAACCTTGGCACATTTGTTTGCTAAGGTGGTTGAGGGGACAAAGGGGAACTGTGTGGGGAAAGTGAGGTTTGTTGTGGAGAAAGATGTATTCTATATTGATGACAATGACCACAAACGCCTGGTAGTCCCTTCTAGTTGTAGATCACCTGTCATGCATCTAGCACACACAATCCCGTGGTCTGGACACCTTGGCCACCAAAAAACATTCCTATGCATTAGTTCACATTTTTATTGGCCCTCTATGTACACTAATATTCAGGAATATTGTGCTACGTGTCCTATATGTCAAAAAACATGCACTGCTCGCAGATCTGACCAAGCTTTTCTGCAACCACTTGTCATTATCTCAATTCCGTTCCGTAGGATCGCTATGGATATTGTGGGGCCCCTGGTGAAGTGTAGCGGTGGACATCAATACATTCTGGTTGTGTGTGACTATCCTCGGTTCCCAGAGGCTTTCCCCTTGCGGATAGTTACTGCCCCTGCTGTTCTGCATGTGCTGGTGCAGTTATTCTCCAGAGTTGGGATACCAGATGAAATTCTGACAGACCAGAGGACTAACTTCATCTCCAAACTGATGCAACTTTTCCACAAACAACGGGGCATCTCATCTATCAAGACCACACCATACCATCCACAGACTGATGGGCTTGTTGAATGTTTTAATCAGACACTGAAGAAGATGCTACAGAAGTTTGTGGATGACACTGGCAAGGATTGGGATCGCTGATTACCCTTTCTACTCTTTGCATACCGTGAAGTACCCCAGGCACCAACAGGCTTCTCCCCATTCGAGCTGCTATACGATTGGGATCTATGGGATCCATTGGATCTGCTCAGGAAGGAGTGGGAAGCCCCTTCAACCACTCAAAGTGATAGAGGAGTGGTTCACTTTGTGCTGGAGATGAGGGATTGGCTGGCAAGGTACCAGAAGGAGGCAAAGGTCAACTTACTGGAGTCTCAGAAGAGCCAAAAGACTTGGCATCATCAACAGGCTCGGCATTGTGAGTTTAAGCCTGGCCAGAAAGTACTACTGCTTCTGCCCTCATCCAGTAGTAAGCTCTTAGCAAAGTGGCAAGGCCCGTACCTTATTACCCACAAAATGGAGCCAGTCACTTAAGAGGTCCACCATCCGGAGAAGAAGAAACCAAAGCAGATGTACCATGTAAATCTGCCGAAAGAGTGGAAGGACCACCAAGAGCCAGGGCAGGTTCTGCTGGTAAGGAAGGTAGACCATGAGGAGGAAGTGGAGATTGGACTGAAATCCCTTACTACCGCAGAAACACCTTTGCTGACACATCTGGAACCAGACCAAGTGGCACAGCTTCACGAAGTATTTAGGGAGGTGCCATCTTTGTTTTCTGCCAGCCCAGGCAAGACTACACTCACAGAGCATGTCATTTGTCTTAAGGAGGAGCGATCAATTCGTCAACATCCTTACAGGGTTCCCCAACAGCTGGTGGGAAGACTGAGGCAGGAGATAACAGAGATGTTGAGACTTGGTGTGATTGAGCCTTCCAACTCTGAGTGGTGTAGCCCTGTTGTCATAGTATTCAAGAAACTGTATGCAGTCTCAGAGTTTGATGCTTATCCAGTGCCAAGGGTTGAAGACTTATTAGAGAAGGTCGGGGTGGCCAAGTTCATCACTACCCTTGATTTGTGTAAAGGTTACTGGCAGATACCATTTGAAGAGTCAAGTCGACCATATACAGCATTTCAAACTCCAGCAGGGCTTTTCCAGTTTACCATGATGCCCTTTGGACTACATGGAGCTCCAGCCACCTTCCAGAGATTGATGGACCAAGTGCTCCAGGGCTGTGATTACTGCAGTGCTGCTTACCTGGATGATGTGGTTGTCTTCAGTAACACCTGGGCTGAGCATGTCCAACATCCTTCCTATGTCTTGGGAAAGATTCAGAAGGTTGGGCTGATGCTTAACCCCTCCAAGTGTGAGTGGGCGCAACAGGAGACTCAGTACCTTGGGTACCAGTTGGGACATGGAGAAGTACGCCCACAAGTGGATAAAGTAGAAGCCATTCAGAATTGTCCTCGACCATGGACTAAGAAAGAGGTACAATCCTTCTTGGGGTTGATTGGCTAGTATAGACAGTTTATATTGCAGTTCTCGACCATTGCAGCTCCACTTACTGCCTTGACTTGCAAAGACCAGAAGAATCCTGTCACATGGTCTGATGAGTGCGAAGCAGTTTTCAACACCCTGATAAACCACTTGTGTTCTTCCCCTGTCCTCAAGAGTCCAGATTTCAATAGAAGATTTCTGGTGCAGGTGGATGCCTTGGCAGTGGTCCTCGGAGCAGTTTTGGCGCAAAGGGACCCGGGAGAAGAATACCCAGTTTTGTATTTGAGCCGTAAGCTTCAGCCATGGGAGACTCGGTATTCTACAGTGGAGAAAGAAGGTTTGGCCTTTAAGTGGGCCCTGGAAAGCCTGCATTACTACTTGCTGTGACGAGAGTTTGACTTGGACACTGATCATCGAGCTCTCACATGGATTAAGAGCATGAAAGATCACAACAGAGGACGCCTTTTCATCCATTGCAGATTAGGGGGGAGGATGTGGGAGTGGTTGAGGACTACAGATATCTGGGTGTCAGGATCAGCAGCGAGTTGGACTGGAGATCCAACACCGATGCTGCGCACAAGAAGGGGATGAGCAGACTCTACTTCCTGAGGAAGCTGAGATCCTTCAACGTGTGTAGCAGGATGCTGGAGCTTTTCAACCAGACCGTTGTCGCCAGCGCCATCTTCTTTGCTGCTGTCTGTTGGGGTAGCAGTATCAGGGCCAGAGACACCAACAGACTTGACAAGTTTATCAAGAGGGCTGACTCTGTAATTGGTCTCAGGCCGGAGACCTTTGAGACAGTGGTGGACAGGAGAACACTAAATAAACTGCGATCCATCATGGACAATCCTGATCACCCCCTCCACCACACACTGGACAGACAGCGAAGCACTTTCTCCGGTAGACTACTACAGCTTCGCTAACGAACAGCCAGGTACAGGAAATCTTTCCTGCCGCATGCCATTTCACTGTACAATAACTCACTCTGATGTTGTATTATGGTCATAACAATGCTGCCACACTGCACCTTACAGTCTAACTGGCACCTCACATTTCACTCTGCTTCTGATAGTCCTGCATTGTGCAACGGGATGATTCATGTGTTTATACGGGTCATCATATATTAAGCTATGATGTATATAAGATAAGATAAGATAAGCCTTTATTAGTCCCACAACGGGGAAATTCCAGGATTGCAACAGCACAGGGATAGCAACACTCAGAGCAACAATCAGAAGGCAAGAAAAAAAAACAAGCAAGCAAGAGCAGCTAATAAACATATGTACGTATTACTATAAAATATATATATATACACACACACACAGACACACAGTGCAGAGCATTGTAGCTGGATGGAATAAATATGTAAATATATAAACACCCACAGTACGGAGCATTGCAGCTAGGTGGAATAAATATGCAAGTATATAAACACACACAGTGCGGAGCAATGTAGCTAGATGGAATAACATGTAGATATATAAACATATAAACACCCACAGTACGGAGCATTGCAGCTAGACGGAACAAATATGCAAATATATAAACACACACAGTGCAGAGCATTGCCGCTAGATGGAATGAAACAGCATAACCGTCTACCCAGCTATCCTGCATGGTATGATTATGTGCCCATACACACTCTCACCCTCCATAGCGACCGGCATGCTCCTAGTTGTATGCCGGAGAGGACCACTGTGTAAGTCTATTGCATCTTCTGCATTCAAAAAACTATTAGTTTGTTACGTCTTTTTTGCTATCTCTGCGAGCAGCCCTGCTTAGGTTGTACAGTCTGACAGCCGTTGGTAGGAAGGACCTACGAAACCTCTCGGTTGTGCACCTGGGATGATGTAGTCTGCTGCTAAATGAGCTCCTCAGTGCATTCAGTATGTCCTGCATAGGGTGGAACTCGGACTCCAGCAGAGATGACAGTTTAGCCACCGTCCTTCTCTCTCCTATCTCCTCCATCGGATCAAGGCGCTGCCCCAGGACAGAGCTAGCTTTCTTAATCAGTTTGTTCAGTCTCTTCCTATCGGCTGCAGTAATGCCACTGCCCCAGCAGACCACTCCAAAAGTGATGGCTGATGCCACCACCGTGTCATAGAATGACTTCAGCAGCGCCCCTTGTACACCAAAAGACCTGAGTCTCCTCAGCAGGAACAGCCTGCGCTGTCCCTTCTTGTAGAGTGCATCAGTATTGTGTGACCAGTCTAGTTTATTGTTCAGATGAATACCCAGGTACTTATAGGATGTCACCATCTCGATGTCTGTTCCCTGTATATTTACTGGTACTGTGAGGGGCTGCCCATGCCTGCGGCAGTCCACCACCAGCTCCTTAGTTTTCCTCGCGTTGATCTGGAGGCAGTTCCGATGGCACCAGTCCACGAAGTCCTGGATAAGCCCTCTGTACTCAGCTTCATCTCCATTGGAGATGAGGCCAACGATCGCAGAGTCATCAGAGAACTTCTGTAGATGGCAGTGTGTTGTGTTGTGTGAGAAGTCCGCAGTATAAAGAGTGAACAGGAAGGGAGCCAGCACCGTTCCCTGGGGGGCCCCCGTGCTACTGATGATCGTGTCGGACACACAGTCCCGGGTTCTCACAAACTGAGGCCGGTTCGTGAGGTAGTCCAGGATCCATGATGACAGGTGCTGGTCCACCCCTGCGCGCAGCAGCTTGTCCTTCAGGATCATCGGTTGGATGGTGTTGAAAGCACTGGAGAAGTCAAAGAACATGATCCTCACCATATTCCCGGGCTTCTCCAGGTGGGACAGAGAACGGTGAAGGAGGAAGATCACCGCATCCTCCACCCCAATGCCATGCTGGTAGGCGAACTGGAGTGGATCCATCGCTGGTTCCACCAGGGGGCGGAGGTGAGCAAGGAGCAGTCTCTCCAGGGTCTTCATCAAGTGGGACGTCAAGGCCACCGGTCTGTAGCTGTTCAGGTCTTTGGGGTGGGAAGTTTTTGGTACAGGTACCACACAAGATGTTTTCCACAGCTGTGGTACCCTCCCCAGTTTCAGGCTCATGTTGAAGATATACGTCACAATCCCACACAGCTGGTCTGCACAGGACTTGAGGAGCTTTGCGCTGATGCCGTCCGGTCCCGGCGCCTTCCTCGCCTTGATCTTCCTCAGCTCCGTCCTCACCTGGGTCCTGGTCAGGGTCAGGATGGGGGGCTGTGTGTTGGGAGTGGGGGGGTGTTGGTAGAGTGGGGAGTGGGCAGCAGGACTTGATTTCTTTAGAGGCAGCAGTGGTTGTTGTGCAGTCAGGGGGGAGGGCGGTTGGTCAAATCTATTGAAAAACAGATTCAGGTTGTTCGCCCACTCCCTGCCCCCTGTGGCCTGGGGGGAGGTATTCTGGAGCCCCGAGATGGTTTTGAGGTTTCTCCAGACCCCGCTGATGTCGCTCTGTTGCAGCTTGTCCTCCATCTTCTTCCTGAAGCTGTCCTTGCCTTCTCTGATCTTTCTCCTCAGCTCCCTCTGTACGGACTTCAGCATCTCCCTGTTCCCTGACCTGAAGATCCTCTTCTTCTCTCTCAGAAGTGTTTTAATCTCAGGGTTGATCCAGGGTTTGTTGTTTGAGTGACGCCGTATGGTCTTGGTGGGAACGGATTTGTCCACACAGAAGCTGAGGTAGCCCGTGAAGGTGTGAATGAGGCCATCGATGTCCTCACCATGTGGATCGCAGAGCTGCTTCCAGGCGGTGGCTTCAAAACAGCCCTTTAGGGTGTCCATTGTCTCCTCAGACCATAACTCCACAGTGTGCATGGCCGGAGGTTGTCTGTGCACTAGGGGTTTGTACACCGGCCGGAGATGAACCAAGTTGTGATCCGATCTCCCGAGTGGGGGTAGTTGTGATGAGGTGTACGCCTCCTTAGTGTTTGCGTAGAATAAATCCAGTGTTTTATTGTCTCTAGTGTGGCATGTGACATACTGGGTGAACGTGGGTAGAATGGGAGACAGTGAAACATGGTTGAAATCGCCTGAGATGAGGAGAAGAGCATCTGGGTGTTCTGTCTGCAGCCTGCTGGTTACTGAATGGATGACGTCACGTGCTGTCCCAGCGTTCGCCGTCGGATTTGCATAAACAACAATGCAGATCACGTGTGAGTGTTCTCTCGGGAGATATGTAGGCCTCATGCTAACAGCTAGCAACTCAATGTCTTTGCTGCAGTGTCGTTGTTTAACAGTGATATGTCCCGGTCTGCACCAGTTGTTGTTAACATACATGATCACTCCACCGCCCCTAGCCTTGCCACTGTCTGGTGTTCGGTCAGCTCGTATCATGTGAAAACCCTCCAGCTCAATGTTAGCATCTGCTGCTAGTTCAGTTAGCCACGTCTCAGTAAACAAAAGGAGAGAGCACTCCCGGTATGTGCTATCATAACGGGAGATAGCCGCTAGCTCATCTAACTTTCCCAGTATCGACCGTACATTTCCCATGACAACAGATGGAAGGGAGGGTCTGTACCTTATATTTTTTGTCCTCCGCCTTACTCCAGCCCGGCAGCCGCGGCGTTTTCGCCTCAGTTCTCTCGGTATGTCGAGTATTTCCAATGGGACCGGGTGGCGGTTGAATGCTAGCAGCTGTTCTCTGCTGTATCGTATCCTGCTATAGACAGTGGCTCCGTCCACCGGCTCAGGAGACATTTAGGACGATCTGTGTGTCCGTGATATAAGTGGGGTGAAAAAAAAAGACGGATCAAAAGAGAGAGGAAGGGAAAAAGACTCGGAATCGAGCCGCTGTTGCAAAAGGCAGCCGACTCGTGTGGCGCACGAGGCATTATATAGGTTTTATAGTCGTGGTAGTTTTAATTTCCATGGGTAAATCCCTTTGTCTGTCGTGCGTGTGTTTCTGTCATTTGGTTCTCTACTGTCATGCTGCTGTTACACTGTAATTTCCCAGTTTGGGATCAATAAAGTACATCTATCTATCTTATCTATTACTCGCTGGTACCTATCACTGCAGCCATTCAAGTTTACTATTCGGCATCGGTCTGGAAGAGCCAGTGTGGTAGCAGATTATCTTTCCAGGTTGCCATACATTGCCAACCTTCGTGAGGAGGGGGATGATGTGACGGAGCAGCCTCGTCACTGACTGCAGGCACACAAACACTCATACAGACGGCTATATGCACACTCACCTACACACAACTATGTGATGTGGGTGATTTGCTAGCTTAAGCAGCGTGCATACACACACATGCACACACCCGCCATACATTTTCTCATTTACTTCTCTGTTTGTAAATTATCTTAAAATATGTAATGTTTATCTCTTTTTTCCGTACCTGTTTTGTAGCGGTGCCAGGGGTGCACACTTGGTTGTTCTCCCACATTGGAAAACATACACTCATATTTCCATACTATATAAACTCATTTTTTGTTTGTTCCGTTGCACGTCTGCCCAGCTGCCTCCATTCATGATTCAACTGTCTAACGAGCTAAACAGATTGAATCAGCTGAGCAGATTAAATAGGGTTTTTTTTCACATGCCTTTTGGTCAGGTGACCCAGGGGGTTGTGGTCATGAATTTTAATCTTTTTTTTTTTTTGTAAATGAACTGACTTTGTGTGGGGGGAAACTTGTTTTTGTATTTAAATATTTATGGGTAAAATATATATTGGAAGATGGTGCATTGTAAAGTGTTTTTATAGAAATATTTATTGAAGTATATTTTTTTTCATGAATAATACGTCCAGTGGGAGGGGCTTGGTCTTTAAAATGGGGTTGTTGTGGGGCTGAGCGGTCAGTCTGAAGTTTGTTGCAGAGGAGGTAACATGTATTCTGCTGTCAGTAAATGAGAGGGTGGCCTGTTTTTTTCCCCACTTTGAAGAAGGAGTTAATAAGGGACTCCATTTTAAAGAAACAATTTGGCACAGAGACCATTTGTTTTTTTTTTTGTTTTGTTTTTTTTCCGTTTGTTTCCACCATTTTTTCCCTCTTCACTTGTATATAATTTTGCACTTGGGAGCCTGGTAAAATATAAAGGCTCATCACCATCTGCCTGACTTTGCCATCATTTTTTTGGATTTGAAGAAGTTGAAGTAGAACCCTGTGACAAGGTTATAGTGCATTTTAGGTGTATCCTGAAATTTAACCCAGAAGCCCAATATCCCTATCTTTTTGTGAGTACTATATATACTGTCTATACTGTCCTCCAACAGACTATATATTCAGCAAGGGATATACAGTAAGCCATACGTACGTGTTGACATTAAGTGAACATCCATCTATCCCTCCATTTTTTACCACTCTTCTGGGGATCCGAGTCATGGAGACAGCAGTACAAGTACAGAAACCCAGACTTCCCTCTCCCCAGCCACCTCCTCCAGCTCTTCTGAGGGGACACCAGTGGTACAATATCCACATCACCACAGATGCTGTTCTGATTCATCTGTCAATCTCCTGCTCCATTCTCCTCTGACTCATGAATAAGACCCCGAGATACTTGAACTTCTCCACTTGGGACAAGACGTTGTCCCCAACCTGGAAAGGGCCATCTTCTGGCTGAGCACCATGGACTTAGACTTGGAGGTGCTGATTCTCATCCTGGCCACTTCACACTCAAGTAGCAAATTGTCCCAGCAAAACCTGTAGGTCATTGCTTGATGAAGTCAACAGGACAACATCATCTCCAAACAGCAGAGATGAGATCCTGTGGTCAGCAAACATGACACCCTCCGTTCCTTGGCTGCACCTAGAAATCCTGTCCATAAACATTATGACCCTTGGTTCCAAGGTTGTCATAGCCAGGAGCGGCACTGGGGTTAAGCTCCCAGTGCTCACAAAATGCTCCTTACGGCATGTGTCTCGAAAAGCCTCTGACAACTAAGTCCAACTCCTAGCCTGCCCATGTGGTTTAGTCTCTAAGCCCGGCGGAACTGCTTTTACTAATAGGAGAAGGGGCGAGGGCGGATCTCTGGCGCCTTAAAACCAGATGCTTCAGGTAGATGGTGGCTCGTCAACCTGGGAAGGTAGCCCATCTAGGGGAAGGTAAACCCTGATTTCAAACCTCCGCTGCCTTGCGGCACACCCGGTCACGGGAAAGGCTTCGGGAGTCAACCCTGAGGAAAAATCCGGAGTCGGAGCCCCTAAGGCAGTTCTCTGTTGTGCTCAACATCGTTCTGGCAGCTCCTGCGACGGCGCTGGTGCCAAACTATAGCAGCCCTGCTGTTCCTTTGGATTCATCAGTGACGTGGAGAGGGGGGACATGTTGCATGGGCAACATCTTGTCCTCCATATCTTCCTGCCCAGGCTTGAATCCTACCAATGCCCAACGCTGGAAGGTGGAACACCGGTGCGTGTCGGCCTGTTTGGCCGTGGGCGGTGCTGTTCCAGCGGAGTGGACGTTTGGGATTCTCTTCCATGGTCATCATAGACCGACGGAGGCCGACGTGAAGACATTATGAACAGGATCGGTAACAAAGGGCAGCCCTGGTGGAGTCCAACTCTCACTTACTTATTAATCTCTCAGTGAGATTAAGTAAACACTAGTGAAAAAATAAAGGAAAAAGTTGGACAGTTGCAGTGTATGTAGATTATTTAATCACATTTTCCAAACCCTGTCAATAATCATATCTCTCACCTTAACTCAGATATTTGTAGTGCCTGCCAGTACACATTAACCTAAACCCTAGCCACCTAAAAATACTGTATGTATTACTGTATGTGTGAAAGAAGTTAATTGTCACACTGGAAGTGAGTGTTGAAGGAGGAAGGGATAAAACACAAACAGCTGTCCACCATCCCTCTCCCATCTCCACACTTGCATTTGAACAATTTTGAAATGAGGCAACATAAAATTAGGAACTTCTGAAATGGGTAAACACTGTGAATGACAATGAAATCAATCTCTTTGAAACTGTAAAAATTAGGGCATTCTGAGGTGCGCAACATATAATATTTTTATATACTAGCTAAGGAACTTATTTGCGTAGATATGATCAGATTTTTTAAAAAAATCAGACACTACAAAGTGTTTAGAGGAATCTGAAATGTTGACTCACAGGGTTCATTTTGTACATATGCCAAACATGATCAGAAATATGACATTCAAGCATCCACCAATGTAACATCATTTTATGTGACAGACAATTTTATAAAGGGTAAAAGGTGGAAGGAGTTCTATCATTGCATATTTTTACATTTTGGAAAAGTATTCATACCTTTAAAAATGTTGGGCATGTATGTGATGGACAGCTTGGAGTTGTGGACTGAATCGGGATTAAGCTTAGGCAAAGAGCAAAATTAAAACCATTATATGATAGCATCGGACAGCACTTGTATCAATATGCAGTCATTTGTAACTGTACAAAAAGGATGCTGAATAGAGGCTAACAGCTACAAGCATCTGCAGCAAACATAGTCCAGCATGTTGGACGCTGATGCTGACAGACTGCCATAAACCTGTTCAACCCGTTTCCCCTGAAGCTGTTTCTTCCCATCTGCATGATGTGCAGCCTGTCTCAATGTGCTGTTGTTTTACACCGGGGGGATTTATTTTTCACTGAGCTTTGACAAATTTGGCTTCAAAACAAATTTTGGTAGCGAAATGATAACAAAATAAGACAATATTTGGGAAAAATACACTATAAAGTTTTTGAAATAAATTGCTATATAAGTACACAAACTAGGTTTGAAAGATTTGTAAATGTTGTAACTGCATTCCTGAGTTTGTTTTTTGTTTTTCTTTCCAACAAGTCCTCCAACTAATAAATAATCCTCCTGTCAGAATACCACCATATACAGTATATGGTCTAAATTATGGTTAGGGTGAGCATTAGGAAAAGGCTACAGTCTAACTTATACACATTGCAACTGTAACCCTCTACCTTGTTTTCTTCACGTCATTATTTCCACAACCGCTAGTTGGAGGTCACTTATGTCCACTTAAAGTCAAAAATTACCCATAAGCCATAACACCATCCATCCATCCATCCTCTACCACTTATCTGGGACTCCAGTTCACAGGGACAGCAGTTGAAGCAGAGATGCCTGGACTTCCACCAACTTCACATAGCACCATGATCCCTCCTGCTGTTATGTTTAAGCTGCCGGAGAGACAACGATTATAGACTCAAATGCAGGTATGAGTTCTCGGCAATTTATTAATGAATAAACTAAGGGCGCAGTGCGGAGACTGGTAACACAAAACTGAACATAAATAAAAGAACGATAACTATGGGTACAAACCCGGCAGGAACGAGGACAAGAAGATGACACAACATGATATTATTTTGCAGCAAGGAAACGAGGAATGAGAGGGAACTACAAGCAAACACCAATGAGGGAAAATGGCAAACAGCTGATGAGAGCTGAGGAACAAACGTAAATAGTAAATCATGACGGTGAACCGGAAGGAGGACTACAACAATAAGATTACAGGAAATGAACAGGAAGGATTTCAAAATAAGACCAAACACAGAGCTAGGAATAATTAAGCAACAAGGGGATAGGTTCCAGCCCCCCCCGCGACCCGAAAAGGATTAAACGGAAGAAGATGAATGAATGAATGAATAGCAACAATGATGATAATAATCACAACCAAGAATAATTAAACACACAAAAAATGCTGGGCATAGCCAAGAGCTACGCCCAGACTCTACACCTGCAGGTGGTGAGCCCACTGGAGGGCAGACTCATGTGGCTCATCTGGTAAGAACCTGGTTGCCAGGCTCTTGCCAGTGAGCCTCTCCCCCCATCTGGCTCCAGGGTGAGGTCCTGGTAACCTCATGCCGGGTGGAGCACACTAGATCCTTGTTGTACCTTTTTCACGAGGATCCACTGGATCACTCTTGGTCTTATCCTTCACCCAGTACCAATTTGTCTTGGGAGATCTGTCCAGGGGCAAGTTTCCCTGACAACATAGCTCCTGGGATCATTAGGGAACCCAAATCCCTCCACGACAATAAGGTGGTGATCCACGGAGAGAGCCATAGAACCTGCTGGTAAAAATGCACATATAGGGCATTTTCTGTTGGAGGGCAGTCTCCTCTAGGCACATAGAAATGCCAGCCTCCTATTGTTCAAATCTTCTGTTAACCAATAGCAGCCAGTCTGCAAGGGGTGTCTTAAATGGAAGGAGAAGCAAGTTAAAATGAATTTTTCAAACAGACAAAATGAGAGGAAGCACCAAAGCTCAGTAGGACAAATAAAGTCTGTGAAACATGCGTAGCTGCTCTAGTAGGAATGATCATATCGATCTTGAGATTAGCATAAGTGATTCTGTCCGCACACTAAAATCATGCATTAAACATGCATGTCGGTGTCCTTTGACCATTTCCCAAATAATATAGTCGAGCAGATACTGGTGAAGAACCATTTACATGTCACAGTGGGAAATGAATAATTCCTCTTTTATGTAGGCATCCATGTGGAGAACATTACACTCGAGCTACAAGTGAGCCCCTTGATAGAGTAGTTTGTGAAGTTGACAGGTCATTTCCATGCAGCTGTCTCAGGCCATAAAGCAAAGATGTTGAGCATGAGGGTTACACAAAGGAATACAGGCAGGGAACTACTTTTTATATCTGCTGATTGAGTGGTGACAAGGGTCATTAGATGGAATCCATTAACAAGATGTAAATGAGGGATGTAGGACTGAATATTTTGGCTGAGACAGTACCATTAAATTTGAGACGGGGTGTATGGTTTTTGTAACACTGATTACACCAATAAAACAATAAAAAGGGTGGTTGAAAGAAAGAAAAGTGACAACATATTGTGTTTTTTAATTCGCCAACTTCAGAGGCACTGATTTATTGGCTTAATAATGGTATCAGCTGATACTGACTTATCAGAAAATAAGACATTATTCACTAATGGCAGTGGCTGATGTTTATCTGGCACATCTTTTGTCATGTTAAAGGTTATGATGAAGGTTGTTTCATATTTGTATGATTATCTCTGAGCTCATTTAAAGATGGTGTGATGAAGAGCTTAAATGCAAACAAAATGGTTTGATTATTTTTGTTAGAACACATATCTTCTTGATTGTTGCTCTGAGTGTTGCTATCCCTGTGCTGTTGCAATCCTGGAATTTCCCCATTGTGGGACTAATAAAGGCTTATCTTATCTTATCTTATCTTATTTTATATTTTGTTTCCTTGGCATTAAAAGGGCAGTAGATTGCAATAAAAACAAAAACAATTGGTGTCAACTATATGTGGAATTATTTTAAAAATTAGTATTTGAATCACGTCTAGTATATTTAAGAATTAATATAAATGAAAATGTAATATTTTATTGAAAACCAAGTTTTTGCAACACAGATCTTGAAGGCTTTCTTACTGATTTGTGCACACATAAAAAAAAGCAGTAGCTGTAAACAGGTGTTGTGTTCTCTAGTACCAAGAACTGAAGAAAGTGTAAATGTAGCATGGCTGTGAAAACATTATTATCGGATGCATTATTTTCAGTATATTTTACTATATTTACAGAGATGCAGTAGGAAATTCCTTATGATGAATAAAAAGTCTCTTGGATAGGTGCAGAACATTTTTGGGACGTAGTTTTTGTTCTTTAGAGGAAATTATAAAAGATAAAATTGTGTGGGTATAAAGTGGGCATTGCTTTATTATAGCTGTGCAGTGTTTATTAACAAAAACTATTATTTTGATGTATTTGCAGTTTAATCGTTAATGATCTTTAAAAGCATGTCAGGCAATAACAGGGAAAGACTATCACATTATAAGAAGACAGATCAGTCAGCATTTGTGAACATTTGCATTGCAGTTTTAAAATTGCTTCATTTATTTATACTTTACAGCACATTATATTCTTGGCTTTACTAGAGTTCCTCCTCACCCTGGAAAAACAGCTAGACAGGCTGATGATGAGTGCTGGTATTTAAAGAGCTGCTGGACACAGATAGCGTCACTTCCAGAAGGACAACAGATAGTGTGTTCTCAAATATAGGTACAGGCTATTATTATGCCACTGGCTCTATGGGATGCATCTGAAATGTTTCATGCATGAATGAAATCAAAAGGTAGTAATGCAGGGTACTCCTTTACTGTACACCAAGACAATCTGATAACCATGATGATGATTAGTTCCAGAGAGAGAAAAATATTTTGTGTGCGGCATTTACACCAGTAATTAGATTGTTTTTAAAAAAAATCACATCATACTTTTTTCGCTCTGAGAATAATTGAAGGGTCTCACCTGCACACTCTGGAGTTTTGTTATAAATTGGGATGCACCAAAGCATCTTCATTTTCATTTTCCATTCATTCTTTTTTTTTTTCTTGCTATCATCTTTTATCACAAAGTCAGCCTTCTCATATTCTGCCCCAGTTAAGGGGCTTTAAAAGAATATTTACTTGACATAACTCCAGTTTAAAAGTAAATTCACTGCAACCCTTTACGTTGTGCATCAGTGTGATATTGGAATGGAGTATTGTGCAAATTTATGAATTCAAATACAAGTAAAAATGCTCATATACCGATACTGATGCATTGATAATTGATTTATATGTCTGTTATGTGTTTTAAAAGGTGAATGTGATTTATACATTTTTAGATTCGAGGTACTTGTTTTGTCTTACACAGCTTAGCAAATCCATTTTGCATAAAAACTGTACAACCCAGAAAAACAGCTAAAGCCCTGTAGGTGTTTCATTATTTCACTGCTTTAAGTGCAAATAGACCTGTGTTCATTTTGATTATTGAATTAATGGTTTGGTTAGATTTTTTTTTTTGTGTGATGTGCTCTTTATACATCAGATTAAGAAATCAGTTTGAAATAACCTTTCATTTTGTCACAGAGTTGTCAAAATAGAACAAAATATAGACTAGAAATATGTGCATTTATGTTTTGTCAGATCTTAAAGGGGTCATTGACCACCTTCCCTCTTATGTCAGTACTGCTAATCTTAGCTGCTAGCTTCCACTGAGTCTGAGTAAACTAACGTAAATTTATCTTAAAGAATGAATAAAGTAAAACATCACTGATGGACACAGGTGTGTGCTTTTATGTGTCAATAGAATATGACCAGTCCCTGGAGTATGATAAGCACAGAAACATACATGAATGAGTGGCTGAACTGCTAGCTTCAGCGAGCCACCTTGGATCCCAGTTTGTGAAAATAAAACTTTAACTAAGTTAAAATAACTTGTAAAGCTAAACTTGTAAACTTGTAAAGCCTCTCCCGGAGTTCACTCATCCGGGAGAGACTCAGAGTAGAACCGCTGCTCCTCAACATCGAAAGGAGCCAGTTGGGGTGGTTTGGGCATCTGATCTGGGTGCCTCCCATTTGAGGTGTTTTGGGCACGTCCCACTGGGAGGAGACCCTGGGGTAGACCCAGGACATGCTGGAGAGACTACATCTCCCAGCTGGCTTGGGAACGTCTTGGTATCTTCTCTGAAGAGCTGGAGCAGGTGGCCGGGGAGAGGGAAGTCTTGACTTCTCTGCTTGAGCTGCTGTTTCCACTACCCGGACCTCCGGAAAAGCGGTAGAAAATAGATGGATGGATGGGTTGGCGTTACAGAGGAAGATGCAAAGGATAGGATGAGATGGAGACAGATGATGCACTGTGGCAATCCCTAAAGGAAGCAGCCAAAAGAAGAACATGTCTAATTTTTGCAGAGTACTATGGAAATAATCAAAATTTGGAACAAGTAGGGCTGTACGATATGACAATATGTATATATCGGTGATGCAATAAGAAGCGTCTACCGTTTCATATAAAACTGTATTGTTCATATCAGAATTTAAGAGACATACCCGTTTCTACTTCTCACCACTCTACCTCTCTCCCACAGTGCGCCAGGTGCGCCACAGCAGCTAACTGCAAGCTAATGTTTTGCCGCTACTTCTGTGGAGCCACTACTTCTGTGCCAGCCAGGGATGTTGAACTTTTTCCCACAGTGCTGCGTCAGAGAGGATAGTCCTCTAACCTCGTTTTAATTGGAGGTAAAAAAAAATAAAAATAATAATAATTGGCGGTAAGTCACGTTAACACCATCTCTCTCTAATTATAAGATGGCAAATGCTAAATGACGATGCTAACTTGTCGCTGATTGGAAGCATTATAGTGTATCAGACCATCATTTTGGTTTAAATCACTGCCGAATTTCTTAATTTTGTCTGTAAAAGCATTACTAAAGCTGCAAAAGTGCGTGACAACGGCTGCATACACACTAAATAAACAATAAATAAATTAAAACATGTCGGAGGAACAGACTGGCTCTTAGTGTAACTTAATTTCTAATAACTTTGAATTAGTCCAGTAGCGATAATGAATAAAGTTGAAGTCATCTCAAATGCACATTAAAAACAATTTTATAACAACAAAGTTGAAAAAAAGAAAAACATAAAAGTGCATAAAATTAATGACAGATGAATTTGTGCAACTGATTTTTTTTTCAGTATGTAATTTAAAATGTAGAAAAAGAGATGGTCCTTTTTATTGGTTATCATATAAACTATAGAATTTACATATGAATATATATATCGTTAAATAAGATTACTTATTTCATGATATGAAATTTTGGTCATATCGCACAGCCCTAGGAACAAGTATACCCTTTTTGTTGTTGCTAGTGTAATCACCTTTTACTTATTTCAAATTGTAAATTCTTAAAAGGGCTTGAAGCTAAGTTCACGGAGATAAACCTTACTTATATTGTTAGTGATGTACTGCATATCTAGAGGTTATTGATAGTTAGCAGTTCTGCGCTTTTTTAATACAGTAAAAAAAGTCCAGCACACCTTTAGTGCGTGGTTGTCACTCCACACTCTCAGCTGTTGGACCACAGTTTGCTTTTTGGAGGATTGGTCACTTCAGCCATTTGGTCCAAAACAAGTGTGTAGTTTCTGGCTTCACTCGCCATTGTCAGAGAGGCAGAGTAGTCCCGGGTGGAGCGCCAGCAAGAACCAGCAGCTGCAGACAGCCTGCGAAAAGTAATTTTTTAATGGGGCTACTGATGCCAACTCCAGCTGAACAGATCAAAATGAGTGAGTGGATCAGCCCAAGCGGTACCACTGTGTTGGAGGGTTTATACCTAAACTAGTGGCATCAGTGTAAAATATTGTAAAACATTAGCAAACATCAGCTGAAGAGTACTTAACTTTAAATAGGAACTACCAAAGCCAGAAGAGCATTAGGAGTTTTGAGAACATACACAGGGGTATTAAAAAGATATTAAAGCCAGTTTAAAGTCTGTTGGCCTGCCAAACTGTGCTCTACATTTTACTGTAATTATAGACAACAGTGCAGATTATTAACATTACTGACAGAGTGCACAGTTTAATGTGCCGTGGTTAACTGAATTAATTTTGCACACAGTCCTTAAAATCAACTTAAATCTTTAGGCCTTCAAAGAAAGACTGACATGCTTTTAATTCCTGACTTTATTATTTCAAACACCTTGAAGTGAGTTAGCAGCTCACACATCTGGCTGACTTATCTTGTCTGTTGTCTCCACATAGAGCTCCGACAGCAGACCATTTACTGACAAAAGGCTTTGAAGATGAGCACTTATCCTGCAGATGTCTGACAAAACAGAGATCACAGCAGGAAGAGAGCAGCAGCATTTTCTCTTTTGCCTCAAATAAAATGCTGTATCATGTTGTTTTTAAATGATTCAGTGATGCAGTAATGACATCTACATTCATTGGGCCTGTACAGTCCATTAGGATAGGTGATTACTGACAGTTTAAAAGTCATTCGACTGTTTTCATAACGTACTGGTGAAATGTTTGGCTTTGGCACTTGTCAGAAAATCTTTTTTTAAATGGTTGATAGTTCAGAATGTTTAAAAACATCTCCAATATAAGAATGTGTGTCCATACAATAAATTAGGACTGGGCAATATGACCTTAAATCAGCATTGCTGTTAACTGAACCTTTCACATTGTGTTTTTGTTGTTGTTGTTGTTGTTGTTGTTGTTGTTGTTGTTGTTGTTCACTGACAACACTCTTAATCAAGCAATACATGAGAGGGAGTGCGGTGTCATTTACAGACGTGGACAAAATTGTTGGTACCCCTCTGCTAATGAAAGAAAAACCCACAATGGTCACAGAAATAACTTGAATCTGACAAAAGTGGTAATAAATAAAAATTCTATGAAAATTAACCGATCAAAATCAGACGATGCTTTTGAATTGTGGTTCAACAGAATTATTTTAAAAAACAAACTCATCAAACAGGCCTGGACAAAAATGATGGTACCCCTAGAAAAGATTGAAAATAATGTGACCATAGGGACATGTTCCACCAAGATGTGTCCTCTAATTAACATCACAGGTGTCTACAAACTTGTAATCAGTCAGTCGGCCTATTTAAAGGGTGACAGGTAGTCACTGTGCTGTTTGTTGGCATGGTGTGTACCACACTAAACATGGACCAGAGGAAGCAAAGGAGAGAGTTGTCTCAGGAGATTAGAAAGAAAATTATAGACAAGCATGTTAAAGGTAAAGGCTATAAGACCATCTCCAAGCAGCTTGATGTTCCTGTGACTACAGTTGCACATATTATTCAGAAATTTAAGATCGATGGGACTGTAGCCAGCCTCCCTGGACATGGCCGCAGGAGGAGACAGATAATATGAATGGCAACAAAAGAGCCCAGAACAACTTCTAAACACATTCATGGTGAACTCCAAGGTCAAGGTACATCAGTGTCAGATCGCACCATCCATCATTGTTTGAGCCAAAGTGGACTTCATGGGAGACGACCAAGGAGGACACCACTGTTGAAAACAAATCATAAAAAAGCCAGACTGGAATTTGCCAAACTGCATGTTGGCAAGCCACAAAGCTTCTGGGAGAATGTCCTACGGACAGATGAGACAAAACTGGAACTTTTTGGCAAGGCATATCAGCTCTATGTTCACAGACGCAAAAATGAAGCATACCAAGAAAAGAACACTGTCACTACTGTGAAACAAGGAGGAGGTTCTGTTATGTTCTGGGGCTGCTTTGTTGCATCTGGCACAGGGTGTCTTGAATCTGTGCAGGGTACAATGAAATCTCAAGACTATCAAGGTATTCTCGAGAGAAATGTGCTGCCCAGTGTCAGACAGCTTGGTCTCAGTCGCAGGTCATGGGTCTTGCAACAGGATAATGACCCAAAACACAGCTAAAAACACCCAAGAATGGCTAAGACAAAACATTGGACTATTCTAAAGTGGCCTTCTATGAGCCCTGATCTAAATCCTTTTGAACATCTGTGGAAGGAGCTGAAACATGCCATCTGGAGAAGGCACCCTTCAAACCTGAGACAACTGGAGCAGTTTGCTCATGAAGAGTGGGCCAAAATACCTGCTGAGAGGTGCAGAAGTCTCATTGACAGTTAGAGAAATCGTTTGATTGCCGTGATTGCCTCAAAAGGTTGTGCAACAAAATATTAAGTTAAGGGTACCATCATTTTTGTCCAGGCCTGTTTCATGAGTTTGTTTTTTTTTTAAATAATTCTGTTGAACCACAATTCAAAAGCATTGTCTGATTTTCATTGGTTAATTTTCATAGAATTTTTATTTATTACCACTTTTGTCAGATTCAAGTTATTTCTGTGACTATTGTGGGTTTTTCTTTCATTAACAGAGGGGTACCAACAATTTTGTCCACGTCTGTAATATAGCACTGTTGTAATTCAGTAGTACATTACCATAATATAAAGCAGAATAGGTCTGTTGTCATTTCACACAGATGTAATCAAATGAAATATTGTCCATTGCAGATGTCAGTGTTTATTCACATACTGGGGTTGACATTAACACCCGCCCACCCGCCTCTGGTGAGTAGATTTCACTGGTGGCTAGTAAGACAGCCACTCCCACTAGCCACTTTGGCGGGTTGAGGTTTTCTCAAGTGACGTCTAAATAATAAACCTATCACAGTGTGAGACTACAAAACTACAACTCCCATAAGCACAATCTGCACACACACAATGTATTCTCATTGGTCCGCTGTTGCTGTCTGACTCAACTGCCAGCACAGTACACAGGACTGCTCCAGGCTGGGATACAGGAGAAACCGTGGATGGTGGGCTCCGCAGGTCACTTCATTTTGTGGCCAGAAATGGCGACAAACTGACAGCAGGCCAGCCAGCAGAACACATCTGTCCCCGCTCTCAGCGATCAGATCACCGGGGGAATTGCCCCTGATCCTCCGTTGTCCCACCATGAGTTGTTAATAAGCTGTGCTCTCCCCCCACATCAGCTCCTATCTCTGTGGTTAAATATGATTATTTTTAGAGCAAGAAGTTCCCGTAACTGTTCAGTTGTGCAAATTTAAGTTTTTGTATGACAGAGAGAAAAAGTGACTAAACTTTGATATGTTGCTGTAAAGAGCAAAGGAAGCTTCTCTGAGGTGAACTTTTGTTTATTTATTTATTTATTTTGTATATTTTATTGATCCCCAGAGCGGAAATTGAGGGCATCCACCTGGATGGATGAAGCAGCCACAGTATGGTGCTATCCCTTAACCATTCACACACATTCACACCTAGGGCCACTTTAGAGTCTCCAATTAACCTAACCTGTGTAGCGCCCATAATGGTAACATTATGTAGCTCACATATTTCACTGCAGAGACCCAAGCATAGAAGGACTTTAAGCTTGCGGTGTGTATTGACATCACGCCTCAGATGGACAATGAGTCTGGACCACCTGCAGACTTGGGAGGAAGTCAGAAGATCTGGAGCAAGAGCCTGAAAGGACTGTCTGACCTCCTGGGGTCAGACAGAAGAGCAAAGAGGACTTTGGAGTGATTAAGTGTAAATAGAAGGATGTGACTTGGTTGTGTGATTCTGTGTTTGATGTGTGGGTATAAATGTATGTGGGTTTACCGCAGCTCTTTCTCCTTTTTCCTGACTGAGAGAGAGAGAGCTGGGGAGTTGAGATGAATAAACCATACTGAGAAATAATCCAGTCTCATCATTTCATGATCCCCACATTGGTGACCAAGACGTACGATGCCGGGAGAACGTTACCCTGACCCGGATTCACTGGGGACCGACCGCACGAGCACAGGCTCGATTAATCTCCCCGAGTTCTGGCAAGACGACCCGCACTCATGGTTCCAACACGCGGAATCGCGGTTCGTGCTTGGGGGAATATCAGCAGATGACACCAAGTTTCATAATGTCATCGCAAGACTCGACAGCCACACAGCTCGATGTGTGTGGAGCCTGGTGCAGCAGCCGCCCGCTGCTGGCAAGTACAACACACTGAAAGCCGCCCTCATCGAGAGTTTTGTGCCATCAGCCGAGGTGAGGGCCAGGCAGCTTCTGGACCTGCGCGACAGAGGAGGACGCAGAGCGACCGACCTCATGGAGGACATGCTGCAGCTGATCGGGACAGACAACGATGCGTTTCTGTTCAAACACATCTTCTTGAGGACCCTCCCAGCACACATGAGAGGTACCCTGTCTGGCATGAGGTGTGTGAACCAGCAAGACTTCCGCGCGCTGGCCAAGGAAGCGCAGCGGCTCCTCGATGCCTGCGACGAGCAGGAGACTTCCGTGGCAGCAGCAGACCTCGGCGCGGCGGCCGGGGGCAGTGAGGAGCCGGAGGCAGCAGGAGCAACCCCAGCGACGACGGCAGCGGCACAGTCCCGAAACAGAGGAGGAGACGGCCTCTGTTCCTACCATCGACGCTTCGCTGAGAAGGCGCACAGATGCATCCCGCCGTGCAGTTTTCAAGAAAACAGGGAAACGCCCGGGCTGGGGGTCGTTAGCAGCTTCGACTCTCGGCGAACAGAACAAGCTGCTTTATCTAACAGACGCGGGCTCCGGGCGGCAATTCCTCGTGGACACCGGAGCCCAGAGGAGTTTCATCACCGCGACCTATGCGGATCAGGTGGCGGGACCCCGCGGAGTCGGGGCAACGGCGGCGAATGGCTCATCGATCAAAACTTTCGGGGAAAGGACTCTGCGCCTGTCCTTACACGGCCGCACCTATGAATGGACCTTCATAGTAGCGGCGGTGAGTTTCAACATGTTAGGCGCTGACTTTTTGTGCTCACATGGCTTGTTAGTGGATCTGGTTAATAGACGCCTAGTAAATGCACTCTCCTTTTGTTCTATCCCTTGTGCAGCTCAAGTGTCCCCGCCGCCAGTACAGACCAACGTCGCCACAGCAGGCGGTAAGTTTCACACTCTTCTAACCCAGTTCCCAGCACTCACAGTTCCCACGTTTTCAGCTAAGGTTGTGAAGCACAGGGTGGAGCACTTTATCACCACAGTTGGCCCACCAGTTTTTGCGAAAGCTCGGCGCTTGGATGCAGCTATGCTCTCCATTGCGCGCAAGGAGTTCGCCAACCTGGAAAGGTTGGGCATAATTCGCCGCTCGAAGAGCGCCTGGGCCTCCCCCCTGCATATGGTGCCTAAGGCTGACGGCTCGTGGAGACCTTGTGGTGATTACCACAGGTTAAACAATGCCACAGCACAGGACCGATCCCCAATTCCACATATCCAGGATTTCTCAGTGCACTTAGCGAAGGCGCGCATTTTTTTCTAAAATAGACCTGGTCCGCGGTTATCATCAGGTCCCGGTCCGACCAGAGGACATTCCCAAAACAGAGGTAATAACCCCGTTCGGACTTTTTGAATTTTTACGCATGCCTTTTGGCCTTAAAGGCGCCGCGCAAACCTTCCAACGAATGATGGATGCCGTGTTGCGCGACCTCCCTTTCGTTTTTGTCTACTTGGACGATATTTTAGTCGCCAGTGCCTCCGAGGAGGAACACGAAAAACGCCTCACCACGGTTTTTCAGAGGTTGGAAACGCACGGGTTGATAATCAACCCAGCCAAGTGCCATTTTGGCGTAGCGCAAATCGATTTTTTAGGACACCGCGTCTCCCCAGAGGGAGCAATTCCTCTGCCGGCCAAAGTACGCGCAGTGGCGGAGTTTTTCCCAGCCACAAACGGTCAAAGCGTTGCAAGAGTTTTTAGGAATGGTAAATTTTTATAACCGTTTCATACCCCACGCAGCGCAGCTTATGCAACCGTTATACGCCGCGCTTAAAAAGCAGAAGCTCTCCAATGCGATCGAGTGGTCCCCGGAGCGGGAGCGCGCATTCACAGAGGTTAAAAAAGCACTGGCAGACGCAGCACTGCTGGCTCACCCAGACCCCTCAGCCCGCATAGCGCTAACCACCGACGAGTCAGATGTGGCCATTGGGGCCGTTGTAGAGCAGCAAGTCACCGGGGTTTGGCAACCGCTCGCTTTTTTCAGCAGGTCCTTGCGCGATGCTGAGCGGAAATACAGCGCGTTTGACAGGGAGCTGCTGGCGCTCCACCTGGCCATTCGCCATTTCCAGTTCTGGCTGGAGGGGCGACGTTTCACCGCGTTTGTCGACCACAAACCGCTCACTTTTGCAATGTCCAAAATTTCAGAACCGTGGTCAGGACGGCAGCAGAGACAGCTGGCCGCAATTTCGGAATTTACCACCAATATTCAGCACGTAGCCGGTAAACTCAACGTAGTAGCGGACTGTCTCTCACGCGCGGTAACAGCGCCTGTCCTCGCGGAAGCAGGTTGTACTACCGCAGACGCGGGGCGGGGTAACAGCGCGGACGCGCACGCGGCCCCTGTTCATGTGGGGATAGATTATGCAGCCATGGCAGCGGAGCAGAGCGGAGACGCAGACGTGCGCGCGCTCCTGTCTGGACCAACAGGGTTAAGGCTGGAGAGCAAAAGTTTACAAAGCGGTTCACCCCCTCTAATCTGCGACGTATCCACCGGGCGACTGCGCCCGGTGGTACCAGCCGCGTGGCGCCGTCGCGTTTTTGACGCCGTGCACTCCCTGGCGCACCCGGGAGTACGCGCTTCGGTGAAAATGGTAGCGGAGAAGTTTGTTTGGCCGAGCCTGTGCAAGCACGTGAAGGAGTGGGCGAAAGCCTGCATGGCTTGCCAGTGGGCCAAAGTCCACAGGCACACGAAAGCCCCTTTAGAACCGTTCCACATTCCGGCTAAGAGATTCGATCATGTGCACGTAGACTTAGTGGGCCCCCTGCCGCCGTCACAAGGGTTCACACATCTCTTGACAATGGTGGACCGAACCACACGTTGGCCGGAAGTGGTCCCGTTAACGTCGACCACAGCGGCAGAGGTGGCTCGCGCTTTTTTAACAGCCTGGGTAGCGCGGTTCGGGGTTCCGTCAGACATTACGTCCGATAGGGGACCTCAATTTGTGTCGGAGCTGTGGTCAGCAATGGCCAGCGGCTTAGGAGCGGCAGTCCACCGCACTACCGCTTATCACCCCCAGGCCAACGGTTTATGCGAGCGTTTTCACAGGTCTTTGAAGGCAGCCCTCAGAGCGTCGCTCACGGATGCAGATTGGGTAAACAAACTACCATGGGTTTTATTGGAGTTGCGTTCGGCACCCAATGAGGACTTAGATGCCTCACCCGCAGAATTGGTTTTTGCGCAACCTCTCAGGCTGCCCGGCGAGTTCCTACCAGCCCATGCGGCACCAGGGCGCCCCCCGGTGCGGGGACCTCTGATTGGCACGGGAGCAGAAATGCTCCCGGGCCCCGCTCATCACACTTTTCCTCGTGTTTTTGTTCCCAAGGCTTTACAAAACGCTGAATTTGTTTTTGTCAGGCACGACGCTCAGCGACACAGTCTCCGTCCACCATATGACGGTCCATTTCGAGTGCTGGAAACCGGGGAGGAATATTTTGTGCTAGATTTGGGGGGCAGGAAAGAAACAATCAGTATTGATAGATTAAAGCCTGCCTTTGTGTTGCATGACGAATCTGTACGACCAGCGAGGACGCCTCGACGCGGCAGACTACCCAGGGAACGGCCCCTGGTTTCCCCGCAGGGGACAAATAACCTTTCTCCCCCTCATTCCACAGATTCGCCGCAGGACGGCACAACACAGACTGTGAAGCCTGCGTACAGCAAGTTTGGGAGGAGGTTGAAGCCCAGACTACGGGCAGAGTGACGTGTGTTGCGATCAAAGTGTGTAGGCCGTGCTGTAAATTCCGCAGGTGGGGGGTGACATATGCTGTATTGCCATTAGGATACGGTTATCGAGTGTGTCCATTCTTTGGCGTTTGGGGGGGAGTGATGTAGCGCCCATAATGGTAACATTATGTAGCTCACATATTTCACTGCAGAGACCCAAGCATAGAAGGACTTTAAGCTTGCGGTGTGTATTGACATCACGCCTCAGATGGACAATGAGTCTGGACCACCTGCAGACTTGGGAGGAAGTCAGAAGATCTGGAGCGAGAGCCTGAAAGGACTGTCTGACCTCCTGGGGTCAGACAGAAGAGCAAAGAGGACTTTGGAGTGATTAAGTGTAAATAGAAGGATGTGACTTGGTTGTGTGATTCTGTGTTTGATGTGTGGGTATAAATGTATGTGGGTTTACCGCAGCTCTTTCTCCTTTTTCCTGACTGAGAGAGAGAGAGCTGGGGAGTTGAGATGAATAAACCATACTGAGAAATAATCCAGTCTCATCATTTCATGATCCCCACACCTGCATGTTTTTATCTGTGATTATTATTTTTAATGTGGTGGTCCAGGGGTGTCACACGTGGCCCGTGGTCCAAAAACAGCCTGCCAGGGGGTCCAAGTTTTTCTCTGAATTTACAGCTTTCTTTCTAGTAAATTTCTCATTTTTTCTTCTGATTATAATTGTTCATGTAAATCTGAGACACTTGAGATGAGACTTTTTTCTCAACTTTCTTTTTCTTTTTTTTCTGATGAAAACAGGTAGTGTGGAGTTAGATTAAATCCATCAGCAATTACTGATCAATCAAACTTTATTGGTGTAGCACTTTTCAAACATTACGTGCTGCGCAAAGTGCTTTACATAGATAAAAACAGTAGACAAATTTAAATACATATATTTGCACAATATATCTCAACCCTCCCACACACACACACATGCACCGCTCCCTACTTCTTACATAAAATCAATAAAAGAGACATAGCTCGACACCAAGGTACCATGTGAAGGAACACCATCCTGTGGAGCCCCCCACGCAAGGAGACCACACAACCCATAACCACAGGGTGTGCCACAGAGGCCACCCCGACCAGGACAGATTGGGGTCCACACCACAGCTGTAAGGCAATGACATAGAGCCCCCACCCAAGCCAGAGCGACCCATGAGACTAGCACCCCAGCAAATGGGCCAAGCAGCATCCGGCATGACGGGCTTCACTGAGGAAAACACTGCAGCTAAAACACATAAAATACAAAATAAAACTAAGAACATAAAATAAGAGGTACTAAAAACCCATACTTACAGACTGAGATAAAAACACATCAAAATAAAAAAGATGAGAAAATCTAAAATGAAATGGAGCTAAGAAGAACGTAAAACAACGGCGCATAAATGACTACTTCAGTAATAGTTAAACAGGTTTGTTAAAAGCCATATTAAAAAGGTACAAAATGACGCTAAGAATCACCTCATGCAGTCCTGAATGGGTGTCCCAATTCTTAGGAGCCATTTTCAACCTCTATCAAGGGCCAAATGAGAATTGGGACGGACCCCAAATCTACCTGTACTTTACTCTCATATTGCAAATATTTTTCTAGACTGTTTTACAGCATTTACTACTGTTAATAAATAATTCACCAGTGTTTCTCTTGCTATTTTCATGTATGTATAAGGGTCATTTACATTTAAAATGACTGTAAATTTAGTTGAAGTAAATTTTAGCATGCAATACTCAAATTTGTTCATATTAAACATAATTTTCCAATGACAAAATTGTGGCTAGTGAAAAGGCTAAGTGGCTAGTAACTTTGGAAAATCACTAGCCACAGTGGCCGGTGAGCAAAACAGTTAATATCAAGCCCTGTTCACATACCTCTTGAAGTTTGTGCATCATATGACTCGCACCGGCAGCTAGTCAGCTGCAGTGAGGGAGTCCTTTATGCAGCCATGATTGTGTTATTACTGGAAAGCTCTCATATACAAACACACATCCCAGAAAGAGGGGAAAAAACTGTCATAAACTCCCAGTGTGCTTCTCCACAGCGCATGAAGGAGGAGAAAAGGACAAATGGATTTACGTGCTGAGTTACACCAAACACACATTTATTAACACAAAGTGAATATACAAAAAGACAGACAGCTTGGGTACACTTAAGAGTCCTTCAGGACGCCCAACACACACAGGAGGAATATACTTGGCAATCAGCCAAAGCGTAGCGGCTGTGCTGCAAGGGGGGAAACACTGCGGAAAGCATAGCAGCACAGCGGCAAACAGAAACACTAACAGTGGGTACTTACAGTGAGGGGGCAGTCCGAGTAGTCACAGCGTTACCAGCGAGCACACACAGAAGTAGTCCTTAAGGAGACATGACGGTTAGACGGCAGAGAACGGCCAACACGTACAATGGTCTAGCGGTGTTTGTCTAGCAAAGAGCTGCTTAAATACAAACACCACTGGCCTCACAAATTGGGAACACCTGGGCGAGGTGTGGGAAAGATAATTATCGGGGCCAGGAACAGCTGATGGAAATAAGAGGGAGAGCAATGTCCCACCCAGGGCCCACAATTACCCCCCCCCCCCAAGTCCACAGGCGTTGGGGCTCAGGAAGCCACCCACAATCCCAGGCCCAGCAGAAGGTCCGGTGGACCGAGTCCAGCGGCCTGCTGGAACACATGAGCCACCTGGCCCGGGGAGTCAATTCTTCTGGTGGCCGGCCAGCGTTGATTAGCCACCAGGTCCGAAGGGGTGAAGCAGGAGGCAGCCTGCCCACCGGAAGGCTCACTGGTGGGTAACTGGATTGGGGAGAGGGGACCTCCACGGCGTCGGGCAGGGAAAAGGGGACCACGGCATCCTCAGGGTGATCAACAACTGCACCCGCGGTGGACCCCGACCAGGTTGGCTCCGCTGCACCTGCGGTGGGCCCCAACCAAACTGGCTCCGCTGCACCCATGGTGGACTCCAGTAGGAGCCTTGCAGCACCCGCGATGACCTCCGGCTGAGGCTCTGCAGCACCCGCAGTGACCTCCGGCTGAGGCTCTGCAGCACCTATGGTGGGCCCCGGCCGGGCTGGCTCTGCGGCACCCGCGATGGCCTCTGGCTGAGGCTCTGCAGCACCCGTGGTGGGCCCCAATTGGGCCAGCGCTGCACCCACAACGGTCCCGGTCTGGAACATGGCTGCACCCACGATAAGCTCCGGTTGGAGCACCGTTGCACCAGTGGTGACCCACACTGGGGGCCTCATTGTTCCCGCGGTGGCCTCCCCAGCGAGGGAGGTGGTGCTCCTAATGTCACCTGGCGCTGCATCCCGATCCTCGGCAGCTTCTGGTGAGGTCAGCTGCTCTCCAGCGACCCTGGCAGGGGGCTCCAACCCCGGAGGGAGAGAAAAACAGACCGGGTCAGGGTCGCCGGCAGCGGCAGAGCCCAGTGAGGCAGCCCCGAGGGCTACTACGAGCTGCCCAGGGCCCTCCTCGCCATGAGTCAGGCAGTGTGACTTTGACATATGCAGAATTGACACAATGGAGCACACTTGCCTGAACTCGGGCTCCACCGCCGTCCAGGACTCCGGCGATTTGGGGTGCGTAGCCTCCATCATCACCCCCGGTGCTGTGCCCCCGTTGACCTCCTCTGGGACCGCCAACCTCCCATCGTCGTCAGTAGGCAACCCCAGTGTAGGCAGCTTCTCTCCGGCGACCCTAGTGAGGTTCTCAACAGGAATGGGAGAGAAGGAAAGGTTGGGGTCGCCGACAGTGGCAGAGTCCGGCGAGGGAAGCCCAGGTGCGGTCGAGAGCCGCACCCGACTCTCCTTCCCAAGAGCCAGACAAGATTTCTCAATCATAGGTAATTGAACTACAGGAGAGATAGCTTGCCTGTGCTCGAGCTCTACTGCCGTCCAGGACTCAGACGCTGTTGATGATGACGGTCCGGGTCCCGTCGGCTGGGGGTCTGGTCCGGGGGATGACTCTGCTGCGGCGGTCCCCGCAACAGGCGTGATGGTGGCTGCAGTCCTGGTCCTCTGACGCTCCTCTTCGACCTGGCTGTTGACTACGGCGAGCAGGTTCGCCCACTCCTCGTCCGAAGGAGAGTCCGGGGGTTGAGCAGGCATAGGGGGAGGAATCCTCACAGCCAGGGAAGCGCGTCCTCAGACCTCCTTCTTACGTCGCTCCTCTTCAACCCGGCGGTTGACTAAGGCGAGCAGATTAGCCCACTCCTCGTCTGAAGGCGCATCCGGGGGCTGAGCAGGCGTAGGAGATGGAACCCCCACAGCTGGGGAAGTGCGTCCTCGGACCTCCCTCTCATGGCGCTCCTCCTCGACCCGGCGGTTGACTAACGTGAGCAGATTAGCCCACTCCTCATCCGCCAGTGTGACTGCGGGGAAAAACCTCCGTGCGGGACCCTGGGTAGGATCATCCAGGACCTCAACCTCCTCCTTTGTCAGGTGGCCCGGTTGTTGGACCGGCACGCCCTCAGGGAGAATGGGAGGAGACACAGAGAGGGGGAGAGATGGATTAATTTTTGCAGCTGGAGGAGAGGACCCAGCGGACTGCTTAAACTGGGCCTCTCCCTCGGGAGACAGGCAAGATTCAATACTACTTGATGGAATAGAAAGGAAAAATACTTGCCTGTCATTCCGGTCATTGGTATTCGCAGCCGCAGGCAGCAGACAGTCATCCCTCTCCTTGTCAGCGGTGACGTGGTCCCCTCTGCAGACTAGTGGAGGAGCCGTCTCCATGACGACGGAGGTAGATGTGGCCCGGGTGAGCTCAGCGGACCTCACAGCAGCTGGAACGACGGCAGTCGCTGCCAACGAGGAGGGCTTCTCCCGGCGTCTTGACGTTGGATGACGCTGCCGTGGTGGAGCTGGAAACGCACGGGCTGAGGCTGGCACTTCGGGCTGAGCTGGAGAGGAGGCAGATTGCCGACAAGGGGAACAGCTCTGCTTTGGCTCAGTGGGAAGTGTCCTTACAGATAAACCAGGAAATGAGTGCTCGAGCGCACAGACCGTGGAGAGCAGCTCTGCATATTGTGGGCACCTCCAGAGGCCAGGATGCACTTCTAAGATGCCCATAGCCCCAAGCAAACACCCCCACTTATTCTTGGGGCCACGGGACACAAGAGCCTCCTCCACACAGTCCTGGATCAAATCTGCTGCCCACTCTTCTTCCAGCGTGGGGATACCAGCTGCCGTTCCTCCCTTGCGGCGACGAGGTCGGCGAGCCCAGGACATCGTGCTCCAAACAACAGGTGAGTAAAAGGACAGTCCAAAAAATGAAAAATAATTGGTGTGGGTGTAACCCACTAAATCCTTTTACATGGGCTGGACCAGCACACAGAGGAGGAGAAAAGGACAAATGGATTTACGTGCTGAGTTACACCAAACACACATTTATTAACACAAAGTGAATATACAAAAAGACAGACAGCTCGGGTACACTTAAGAGTCCTTCAGGACGCCCAACACACACAGGAGGAATATACTGGGCAATCATCCAAAGCGTAGCAGCTGTGCTGCAAGGGGGGAAACGCTGCGGAAAGCATAGCAGCACAGCGGCGAACAAAAACACTAACAGTGGGCCTCTTTCCACCAAACCGGTTCCAGTGCTAGTTTGGTTCTGGGGCTGGTGCTAGTGCTTAACCAGTTCTTCTGGAGTGGCTCATAAGAGCCAGTTGGCTTTCCACCGATATGGAGCTAGTCGGGAATTATGTCAGAGCTACGTCATTACGTAGCGTGAAGCGCCCAACCCCCGCAGAACACCAGAGAAGACGGAAGGTGGCGGTATGCACCTCTCACTTGTTTGCTATCCGCCAGTAACCGAGAGAAGAAGAAGAAGTAGCAGCGCTAGCTTGTCAACATGTAGGAGTTTGTTGTCTCTTTGGGAGCGCTGCTTTTATTCCAAACCTGTATTACCATCCAAAAACAGTTTTATTTTTAATGGCAGAGAACGGTGGCTACATTTAAGGACACCGGTAATCATCAATATTTCAGTTATCAGCCGTTGTTAGATAAAGTCTGTAGCGCGAGCATTGACGACACTTTTAAACATAATATTTATGTCATTTCTGTAATAGGTGGTGTTACGGCGCATTACGAGACGGAGGTCGCCTGTTATGTCATGCCAAAAAGTAATCAGCTGTCCCAAAAAATGATCGCCAGGGGCCAATTGTTATGGGTTATATTAGCCGGTAAATATACGTATATAGTTCAACAGATAAACAGTACTTAGTTAGGTATAACAAGATATATTTAACACTTACGATGCATTTTGAACCCAAAACAAACTTGATCTGGGATTAAAAGCAATTAAAATAATGCAGTCACAAGGTTACATGGAAAAATGTATAGATTTACTGCATATATACGTGAAGATACTGTATAAGATAAGATAAGATAAGATAAGATAAGATAAGCCTTTATTAGTCCCACAACGGGGAAATTCCAGGATTGCAACAGCACAGGGATAGCAACACTCAGAGCAACAATCAGAAGGCAAGAAAAAAAAAACAAAAAAAAAAAACAAGCAAGCAAGAGCAGCTAATATACATATGTACATATTACTATAAAATATATATATATACACACACACACACACACAGACACACAGTGCAGAGCATTGTAGCTAGATGGAATAAATATGTAAATATATAAACACCCACAGTACGGAGCATTGCAGCTAGGTGGAATAAATATGCAAGTATATAAACACACACAGTGCGGAGCAATGTAGCTAGATGGAATAATATGTAGATATATAAAAACACAGTGCGGAGCATTGTAGCTAGATGGAATAAATATATAGATATATAAATATAAACACACCCAGTGCTGAGCATTGTAGCTAGATGGAATAAATATGTAAATATATAAACACACACAGTGCAGAGCATTGTTGCTAGGTGGGATGAAACAGCATAACCGTCTATTTAGTTATCCTACATGGTATGATTATGTGCCCATACGTATTCTCACCCTCCATAGCGACCGGTATGTTCCTAGTTGTATGCCGGAGAGGACCATTGTGTAAGTCTATTGCATCTTTTGCATTCAAAAAAACTATTAGTTTGTTACGTCTTTTTGCTATCTCTGCGAGCAGCCCTGCTTAGGTTGTACAGTCTGACAGCCGTTGGTAGGAAGGACCTACGAAACCTCTCGGTTGTGCACCTGGGATGATGTAGTCTGCTGCTAAATGAGCTCCTCGGTGCATCCAGTATGTCCTGCATAGGGTGGAACTCGGACTCCAGCAGAGATGACAGTTTAGCCACCGTCCTTCTCTCTCCTATCTCCTCCATCGGATCAAGGCGCTGCCCCAGGACAGAGCTAGCTTTCTTAATCAGTTTGTTCAGTCTCTTCCTATCGGCTGCAGTAATGCCACTGCCCCAGCAGACCACTCCAAAAGTGATGGCTGATGCCACCACCGTGTCATAGAATGACTTCAGCAGCGCCCCTTGTACACCAAAAGACCTGAGTCTCCTCAGCAGGAACAGCCTGCGCTGTCCCTTCTTGTAGAGTGCGTCAGTATTGTGTGACCAGTCTAGTTTATTGTTCAGATGAATACCCAGGTACTTATAGGATGTCACCATCTCGATGTCTGTTCCCTGTATATTTACTGGTGTTGTGAGGGGCTGCCCATGCCTGCGGCAGTCCACCACCAGCTCCTTAGTTTTCCTCGCGTTGATCTGGAGGCAGTTCCGATGGCACCAGTCCACAAAGTCCTGGATAAGCCCTCTGTACTCAGCTTCATCTCCGTTGGAGATGAGACCAACGATCGCAGAGTCATCAGAGAACTTCTGTAGATGGCAATGTGTTGTGTTGTGTGAGAAGTCCGCAGTATAAAGAGTGAACAGGAAGGGAGCCAGCACCGTTCCCTGGGGGGCCCCCGTGCTACTGATGATCGTGTCGGAAACACAGTCCCGGGTTCTCACAAACTGAGGCCGGTTCGTGAGGTAGTCCAGGATCCATGATGACAGGTGCTGGTCCACCCCTGCGCGCAGCAGCTTGTCCTTCAGGATCATCGGTTGGATGGTGTTGAAAGCACTGGAGAAGTCAAAGAACATGATCCTCACCATATTCCCGGGCTTCTCCAGGTGGGACAGAGAACGGTGAAGGAGGAAGATCACCGCATCCTCCACCCCAATGCCATGCTGGTAGGCGAACTGGAGTGGATCCATCGCTGGTTCCACCAGGGGGCGGAGATGAGCAAGGAGCAGTCTCTCCAGGGTCTTCATCAAGTGGGACGTCAAGGCCACCGGTCTGTAGCTGTTCAGGTCTTTGGGGTGGGAAGTTTTTGGTACAGGTACCACACAAGATGTTTTCCACAGCTGTGGTACCCTCCCCAGTTTCAGGCTCATGTTGAAGATATACGTCACAATCCCACACAGCTGGTCTGCACAGGACTTGAGGAGCTTTGCGCTGATGCCATCCGGTCCCGACGCCTTCCTCGCCTTGATCTTCCTCAGCTCCGTCCTCACCTGGGTCTTGGTCAGGGTCAGGATGGGGGGCTGTGTGTTGGGAGTGGGGAGGGTGTCGGTGGAGTGGGGAGTGGGCAGCAGGACTTGATTTCTTAGAGGCAGCAGTGGTTGTTGTGCAGACAGGGGGGAGGGCGGTTGGTCAAATCTATTGAAAAACAGATTCAGGTTGTTCGCCCACTCCCTGCCCCCCGTGGCCTGGGGGGAGGTATTCTGGAGCCCCGAGATGGTTTTGAGGTTTCTCCAGACCCCGCTGATGTCGCTCTGTTGCAGCTTGTCCTCCATCTATAACTCCATCTATATCTATCCATGTATAAATGCATATTCTATGCACCTCCAAACTACAGAGTTGTGAAGGGTATACCCTTCTGTACTTGTATGTCATCTATTCTGGTTAAAGTACTGATTCAAGTTTTTATTCATGTAGGGATAACAAGAGACAGACTATAAAGTGTTCAAAGTTCTTTCCCCAGAAATGATCTTGTCCAGAGCTGACAGAATGTCATGTGGTACGTTGTCAAAACAAGATAAACTCATCATTTTTGAAGCTGGCAACTTGGAACATTTTCCACAGAAAAAGTACATAGATTTAAAGTTTGTTGCTGCTTGTTCTTTAAAAAATGTGAAAGAAGTTGTCAAAAATATGAGTAAGTCCACAAATACCTGATATATTGTCCAATACCTGGAAAAATGAACTTAAGTGTAGTAATTCAGTACTTGTACTTTCACTTCCCTCCACCACAATGTTATAGTGATTTGCATTGTCCTAAATAACTTTATATTTCATGCATATGAAATGTAAAGTCTTTAACTTTTTAATATGACCCTTCTGTCTTATGTTTTTTCTCTTATCTCTTTGTCTTATGTCCTGATTGGTGGAGCCTTGAGCACTTTTATCATGTCTATAGTCAGCTTCATGTGTGCCTGTGTTTGTGTTCATGTTGAATGTAACTGTAGTTTGTAAATATGGATGTCACCTGACTGCAAAACAAATCTACCTACGGGTACAAATAAAGGAACCTGAACCTGAATATGTTTGGTGTGAGGATAACAATGTAGAAGCAGAAAAACACTTAAGGAAAGAAAGCTTTTATTTCCAAAATGTGCAAAAACTTCAGACTGCTACATATGAAATATTATGTACACACAGACAAAAATATCAATGCTGTGATAGTTATTTTTTTTACAGTCCCTCAAGCACAGACACAACACGTCCCATCAGTCCAACAAGGGTGTTGGTCTGCTTTGCAGCAAAGCGAAGTTCAGCTGCTCCTCCCTCCTGCTCTGCTCCTGCTGTCTCATCTGACCGTAATCAAGAAAGAGGTCCATGTTTGTGTCACACTTCTGTTTCCCTGTTTTAAAGTACAAAAATAAGCAATATAAAATAACCACACACTGAAAAATGCAGGAATCCTCAATCCAAGATTGAATGTGTCTATTCAACATCCATTTACTGTTAGTGGCATCACAACATTCAATTCAAGTGTATAATTGGTTTAATTCACTCCCTCCTTTGTGTGACTGGGTCATGATCCATCCAGGTGGATGCCCTCAATTTCCCCTATGGGGATCAATAAACTACACAAAATCAAAATGATCTGAACATAAATTACCTAATCTGGTCTGATTAGAAGAGCAGGAGGAGGACAAACTTGGAGCTGGTGAAGGTGAGCTGGACACCACAGGTCTGGCAGGTCTCCCTCATCATCCAGCTGTGATAAATCTATAAAAAAAAGTGTTTTAGTTTGTGCAGTGAACAACTTAAGCCTTCCATTAAATGTGCAGACATAGAAGACAATTTTATTCAATATCAATGTTAGCAAAGCTTACATGTCTGATTATGGAATAGAAGAATAGGAATAGATGAAACTTCATTGTACTGTACAGTTGTACAGTACAATGAAACTGTAGGTGATCCACCAGGCTAGTGCGCAATAAAGTAAGAGAAGGATTAGATAAAATACGGCTACACAACATACAATTAAACACGAGTGAAATTTAAAAAAAAAAATGGCCTAAGGTTATGGAAATATTACCAAAATAGTAAAAAAGACGACGTTACTAGTGTCTGGTAGAAAAATCTCCCATAACATAACGCAAGGCACCCATTCATACACAGTATTCATACCACAAAAAATGTATTTTGCACTGGATGTCTTTATAAAAAAAGTATTCTGTAAGATGCTAAGATTTCTGTTCTAGTTTCTCAAACGCGCATTTCTGTATGGCGAGGAAACGTTCGTGCTAAAAACAGTTAGCTTGTTAGCATAGCTAACCGAAAATACTATGGCCACAAGAGTGAGTTAAAAAAAAAAAAAATCCGCACTTTGGCCGTTACATATCAATACAAGCCGATATATATGTATACATATATTGGTTAACGTCTGGCATTTTAAAGACAATACACTTACCAGCGTGTTTTAAGCAGTTTGTTGTCCAGACTAAACCACGGCAGTGACAATGGTCCGGCTGGCAGGCCTGTCCTCCAAAACAGTTCAGGTGAGTGGCCCCCTCCAGCTGATCTTGTACTTCTGCTTATGTCCATAGAGCCAAGAAATATTTCTCCTCTTCGCTCTAAATCTGTTTGGTTTTGGAATCCGTTGCGTGCTCCGCTGTTTGGAAAGCAACATGGCGGTCAGTAATGTTTTGAAGCTGGTCAGTTAACCACGCACATGGCTGTGGACGTAACCAACGTAAACTGGTGCTGCCGTTGGCCCAGCTAGGAGTTGGGGCCACGATAGCCCCACTTTTGGGAGCCCGGGACTGGTGCTTTAGTCGGTGGAAAACCAAAGAACTGGTGCTAATGACGCTCTGGCTCCAGTTAAGCACTGGAACCGGTTTGGTGGAAAGAGGCCCAGTGGGTACTTGCAGTGAGGGGGCAGTCCGAGTAGTCACAGTGTTACCAGCGAGCACACACAGAAGTAGTTCTTAAGGAGACGGAATGGTTAGACGGCAGAGAACGGCCATCCATCACGTACAATGGTCCAGCGGTGTTTGTCTAGCAAAGAGCTGCTTAAATACAAACACTGCTGGCCTCACAAATTGGGAACACCTGGGCGAGGCGCGGGAAAGATAATTACCGGGGCCAGGAACAGCTGATGGAAATGAGAGGGAGAGCGAGGGGCGTGGCTGGACCGACAGACTGTCAGCAGCGTGGGAGAACGTAGGTCACAGAGGCTGACTAACAGCTGCCGGCCAGGCAGTGGCTAAGGATATGGAAATGAGTACAAACTACACATAATACACATATACAGCAGAACCAAAACCCACAGAGAGATCAGGGCCGAGCCGGGGAAAGCCAAGCTGGCTCGGCTCATGACAAAAACAAAAAAACCCAACAATGAGCAAGATTTTGTTGAGGATATGTCCCAAACGTCCGTTTCGATATTTATTTTTTTCTTAATGATTAATTGCCCAGCCCAATAAGTCTTACATAATACTGTAGTATATAGATGACAATGTTTAGTTTAAGTTTAATGTTTATTTGAAAGGGGCATTATATACTAATGAACATTAATACAAATGTAAGTATGCCAGATTTAGCAATACTGCTAATCTGCATCTGTAATTCCCCGGTGGGTCACAAAAACACACAAACAATCATACATGAGCAGAACAACTGCAATGAAACTGTACAAAGTGGATATGCTAAAGTCCAAGAGTTAAGGTGTTACAAAACAAAATATTCAAATGTCACACAAGTGAAGTGCTGTGTATACGTATACACACACACACATGCACCCAGGCACCTCACAGCAACAAGAGACAGCAACAAACAAGAGGCGGGGCATATGTGTGTGTGACACACAGGCACACACCTGTATATATGCTTGTGCTGCAGAGCAACCACTAGTTAGGGGAACAGTTTTGGTTGTTTAAAAGCCAGTTTTTACAATATGTCTTCAAAGTGTTTAGTGTGGTACATTCTCTGATTGCAGGTGGTATGCTATTCCAGATCTTGGTGCACCTCACTGATAGCACAGATTGAGCAAATGTGGTGTGTCTGTGGGGGACCTCACAGTCTCCTCTAGTCATTGTTCTGGTGGTTGTCCCGGTGACTGAGTAGCCATTTAATATTTTACAAATTGAATAGGCAAATTTGAGAGTTTTATATTTTCAAAAAGACAGAAGATTGTATTTTTTGTAAATGTTACAGCAATATGTGGGATCTTTCTTGTCAAGGATTTTTATGGATTTTTTTGTATAAAGATTCAGTGGGTTTGATTATGGTTACACCAGTGAGTGACCAGTTGGTAAAACAGTAATCGATGTGTGAGAAGATCATTGCATGCAGAAACATTTTGGCCGCATTAACTGTCAGCAATGGTCTAATTTATTTAAAATTTCTTAGATTGAATTTTATTATTATGAGATTTTTTGATGTGTTTTTTAAAGGTTAATGAGGAGTCTAAAATCATAACGAGGTACTTCAATTCCTCGACTAGTTGCAGCTCTTCCCCTTTTAAGAAGATGTTTGAGTTTGTAGTATTTGATTGTCGTTTTGTGAACATCATGCAAACAGTTTTTTTTAGTGTTTAGTAGGAGATATGAGTTATTCAGCCAGTCATGGATTTGGGTCATCGCTGTTGTAAGAATACAGGCGTCTTCTTGTGTGTTTTTTGCAGGTGTTAATATTACTGTGTCATCTGCATACATTTGTATATGAATGTTTCTGCATGCATTTGGTAGATCATTGGTCCAAGTATGGAGCCTTGTGGGACACCCGTTTGACATTTCAAATATGGTGATTTCACACTATTGACCATTACACATTGCTGTCTGTCAGTTAAATAGGATTTCATCCATTTGATAGCATGTTCTGAAAAGTTAAACTGAGTAAGTGTGGTTCAAAGGATGTTGTGGTCAGCGGTGTCAAACGGCTTCTTCAGATCTAAAAACAGCACCTACACAATTGCACTTAACTAAGAAAGATTTAGTTTTCTCTAGGAACAAGCTTCTTGCAGACTTTGTTGAGTGGTGGGCACCAAACCCAAACTGTGCATGATGCAGGGGGGTGTTTCCATAATTCAGATGTTCACATAATAGTGTGGCCACCCATTTTTTAATTATTTTGGAAATGACAGGTAAGATTCTGACTGGTCTGTAGTTGTTTATATCAGTTTTACTCCCTGTTTTGAAAATTGGGCTGACCATTCCTACCTTCCAGCAGCTGGGACAATAGCATGTTTGATTGGCAGATTGATTATATTAGTAATTAGATAAATATGCAATTATTTATTTTCTTTTAAAAATTTGGTGTTAAGACCATGTTTATCTCTTGCTTTTGAGCTATTCAATGAGCTGATGATATTTGTGACTTCCTTTTCAGTTATTTCTAATATATCAAAAACTGGTTGTGAGGAGTTAATAGGACTAGAATTATGATCAGGTGGGTTAAATGAGTTGGATATTTCTAGCACAGAGTTTATGAAAAAGTCGTTAAACTCTGTAGCAGTGACCGTGGGATTACAATTTGTTATTAAGTTCCATGTCTCCATCATCTTTTTTATTCTGTTTATTGGTCAATTTGTTAATATTATTCCAAATTTGTTTGCCATCTCCTTTTGCATTTTCAGTAATGGTTAATGGTTCAATAATCAGGATGTTTTTCAGCGTAAATTAAACCTTACACACTAGGGCTGTGTCCAAATATTATTTGATTATTTGGATGATCTGAATGATTCATCTCAGTTTTCAAATTTGGTATTCAGATACTTGCTGTATTTCCCTCCAATCTGCTTGATCTTAATAAAAATAAATTACAAATAATTTACTTTTTTAATTTATGAAAAAAAGTTCTAAATGTACAAGAAAACTTTTTTTAAGAAAAAATATTTGTTATGATGTCCTCGTGCGCTTTTACGCAGCGCACAGAGGAAAGGCGATAAACCCATTCGCAGGAGGTAGTTGTGCGTATTTATTGACAGGGTGAGATAGACAGTTCAAAACAACAGATGTGAAGCTCAGGACATACAAGGATTACTTCCAGGACTCTCTACAGAAACACTGGTGAGTAAACAGGGAAAACTGTTCCAAAACGCAGGCAGGCAGAACTGCAGCGGGGAATGGAGGAGAGACCTCGGAAAAGAACCTCCAGAAGGGACTGGATGGCAGGGGTGGAGGAGAAAGTACTCACGAGGCTGGAGCAGTCCGAATCAGTCCATGCAACAGTCCCGGCGAAACAAAACCAACCAGCAGAAAACAATTAACGTCATCCAGAGCGATGCGGTGCAAAACAGCAGGCAGGGCATCTATTCAATTCAATTCAATTCAGTTCAATTCAGCTTTATTTATAATGCGCCACATCACAACAAGAGCCATCTCGTGGCGCCACAGTGCAGAAAAAAAACAAAACAAAACACAGTCACAGAAAGATCCAGCAATCAGACGATCCCTTATGAGCAAGCACTAAGTGACAGTGGAGAGTAAAAACTCCCATTTGGAAGGAAGAAACCTCTAGCAGAACCAGGCTCAGGGAGGGGCAGTCGTCTGCAGCGGCTGGCTGGGGATGAGGGGATAGGGAGGATGGAAAGGACAGACATAAAGAACATAGCAGTAAGATGCCAAGTACAATATTGGAGGTCAACCAGCAGTATGGATCAGATAACAACAGAACAAGAGTGGGGTTAAAAGACACAAAAACCCTCCTTAAACAAAAGCTATATTAAAAAGGAAGGATTTTACCCTGTTCTTAAAAACAGAGACCGAGTCTGACTCCCGGACCCAGAGTGGTAACTGGTTCCAGAGAGAAGGGGCTTGGTAGCAGAAGGCTCTGCCTCCCACCGTATTTTTGGAGATTCTGGGCACCACAAGTAAGCCAGCATTTTGGGAGCGTAATGCTCTATTAGGATGGTAAGGTAATATCAGATCTTTTATATATTGGGGGGCCAGATTGTTAAGAGCTCTAGTCATGGATAACTCAGGGCAAACACTGACTAGTACAAACCCAGTAAGGACAATGATCTGGCAGTCTCTTCCAGTAGACACAGGGCTTAAATAATGCCAAACCTAATGAGGAAAGAGATTGCCGGTGTGACTAACGTGAGAGGGAGTGCAAACCAATAATGAGGCACAGATGACACCACTGACAGGAGAGGGAGGCGTGACTGAGCTGTCAGGGAGCCGACCGAACCCCAGGGCTCCCTGAAAGTGCCTGATGGAAAATAAGAGGCAAAAATACACAAGAGACCAAGCAGCCACAGCGTCATAGAACTGGGTTTGAAACATCAACCCTAGTTCATGACAATATTTAAAATTGCAAGGAAAAATGCATATCTATAAGAAATGTAAATGTGCAAGGGGCAAAAAAGATTTTGGTTTTACAAGAAAAGATATCTTTTTTTGGGGGGTGTGCAAAAAAAGGTACATGAAAGTGTTTCATGTTTAAGAAAAAGTCAAATTTCTCATAAGAAAAACCCATTGATGCTGATGTAGTTTACTGAAAGGAGAAAAAAACGACTGTACAGAATGTTCAGACATTCCCTCTGGTTTTCTTCTGAAAAGTTAAAGCCTCAAAACTGATATTGGGGACAGCCCAATGCTGCACCAAAGCTTCATGGACATGAATGGGGTGCATCAGTTTGGGGCCCTTTATCGTTTCTGTTAAATATCAAATGAAATGTTTTGGCTCATGGTTTCAGTAATTGTTGACTTACTTTGTTAAACATTAAACACACTCTTTCCTACTGCTTGTATACATAAGTGCTAAAATATGTTTTATTATTCACTTCAATTAAATGTTTTTAAAGATTATATACATTTTGTAATTAATCTCATGTTGAGAGAAACATAATTCTAATAAAAACATATTAGCCATTGGTAAATAAAATGGTATAAAACATACTATATACAGTGGTGTAAAAAAGTGTTTGCCCCTTCCTGATTTCTCATTTTTTTGTACGTTTGTCACACTTAAATGTTTCAGCTCATCAAACAAATTTAAATATTAGACAAACATAACACAAGTAAACACAAAATGCAGTTTTTAAATGAAGGTGTTTATTATTAAGGGTAAAAAAAATCCAAAACTACATGGACCTGTGTGAAAAAGTGATTGCCCCCCTACTGTTAAAACAAATTAACTGTGGTTTATCACATCTTTGGAAAGCTGAGTTTAATTTCTCTAGCCACACCCAGGACTGATTACTGCCAGACCTGTTCTCAGTCAAGAAATCACTTAAATAGGACCTCCCTGAAAGAGTGAAGTAGACCAAAAGATCCTCAAAAGCTAAATATCATGCTGTGATCCAAAGAAATTCAGGAACAAATGAGGAACAAACTACTTGAGATCTATCAGTCTGGAAAAGGTTATAAAGCCATTTTTAAAGCTTTGGGTCTCCAGTGAACCACAGTGAGAGCCATTATCCACAAATGGCGAAAACATGGAACAGTGGGGAACCTTCCCAGGAGTGGCCGACCAACCAAAATTACCCCAAGAGCACAGCCAAGAGGTCACAAGAGACCCCACAACAACATCCAAAGAACTGCAGGCCTCAGTTGCCTCAGTTAAGGTCAGTGTTGATGACTCCACCATAAGAAAGAGACTGGGCAAAAAGGGCCTGCATGGCAGAGTTCCAAGACGAAAACCACTGCTGAGCAAAAAGAACATAAAGGCTCGTCTCAGTTTTGCCAGAAGACAACTTTATGATCCCCAAGACTTTTGGGAAAATATTCTGTGGACTGACGAAACAAAAGTTGAACTTTTTGGAAGGTGTGTGTACCATTATATCTAGCATAAAAGCAACACAGCATTTCAAAAAAGGTACATCATACCAACAGTTAAATATGGTGGTGGTAGTGTGATGGTCTGGGGCTGTTTTGCTGCTTCAGGACCTGGAAGACTTGCTGTGGTAAATGGAACCATGAATTCTGCTGTTTACCAAAAAATCCTGAAGGAGAAGGACATAACGCACGGCTCAGGAGACACGCACACACAGGCATAGAGTAGTTCAAATAGTTTATTAACAGCAGGGGTGAATGAGTGTGTGTCTGCGGGATGCAGATGTGTTGGTGGTGGTGTCTGCTTCAGGCACAGAGGCAGATGACCGTTCGGCCGAGCAACCCTATGGAGAGAGCACAGGGAGAGGGTGACAGGCATACACCAACACAGGATGAATTATGGCAAGAGAAGATCTTACTTGAGTTGTCAGGATAGCTGGCACAGCAAGGGGAACGTAGCCCGGGAGACAGCCACCTGGAGAGCTCCGTGCAGCAGCGAAGGATGGGCGATGGAACGGAGACGTCCGCCGCCGGGAAATCCACCTGTGCACAGGGGAGCAGACTGGAAAAGGAGGTAAGGGTTCTTACCCAGAATAGCGATGCTGAAGAAAGGAATGCTCACGGCGGTGAGGGAACGAAGTCTGACGGCTTCAGGCCGAGCCTCCGGGCGAGGCGGCTTTTATCCTTCGCCGCTGATGAGGATCAGGTGTGTGAGCAGGTGGCGCCGCTGATGAACGGCGCGGCGTGACAGTACTCCCCCCTCTAGCAGCGCCTCCTGGCGATGGCTTATCCGGGTGCGCTCGGTGGAAGTCCGCGATGAGCGATGGGTCCAACACAAATGACGGGGGCACCCATTGTCGATGCTCGGGCCCATAGCCCTCCCAGTCCACCAAGTATTGCAACCCACGACCCCGGCGCCGGGAGTCCAGGATGGAGGAGACGGACCAGGCCGGGTGGCCACCAATCATCCGGGGCGCGGGTTGCGCTGCAGGAGGAGGGCAAAGGGGGTCGGTGACTGCCAGCTTCACCTTTGATACGTGGAAGGTGGGATGGATGCGGAGGGAGGGGGGAATAGCCACGCGCACAGCCACCGGGTTGATGATCCGGGTGATGGGGAAGGGACCCATGAAGCGCTGTGCCAGCTTTCTCCTCTCGCCTTTTAGGGTGACGTCCTGGGTGGAAACGTAGACAAGTTGCCCAACTCTGTACGCCGGGGCAGGTCTTCTACGTCGGTCCGCCACGGTCTTGTTGCGCTCCGCTGTGCGTAAAAGCGCATGACGCGCGGCGGCCCAGGTGGAGCGGAACTGCCTCACGTGCGCCCTAACTGACGGAACAGTTACCTCGCTCTCCTGCGCTGGAAGCAGCGGGGGGTCGTAACCCAGGGACGCCTTGAAGGGGGACATCCCCGTTGCAGAAGAGCGGGCGGTGTTGTGGGCGTACTCCACCCAGGCGAGATGGTTGCTCCATGATGTCGGCTTGGATCTTGCAACACAGCGGAGCGCAGCCTCCAGCTCCTGATTGGTCCTCTCACACTGCCCGTTAGACTGGGGGTGATGGCCGGAGGAGAGGCTCACCTTGGCTCCGATGGCGTTGCAAAAGGATTTCCAAACCTCGGATGAAAATTGGGGGCCCCGGTCCGAGACCACGTCCACCGGGATCCCATGCAGCCTGACCACGTGTTGGACGAGGAAGCCCGCCGTCTCCAGGGCGGTAGGGAGACCTCGCAGGGGGATGAAGTGTGCCGCCTTGGAGAAACGGTCCACGACGGTCAGGATGGTGTCGAATGAGTTGGAAGCTGGGAGCCCGGTGACAAAATCCAGTGCGATGTGCGACCATGGCCTGCCAGGGACGGGCAGAGGCTGGAGCAGACCCGCTGGAGGGGCGTTTCCCGACTTGCTGGTGGCACAAATTGGACAAGCCCGGGCGTAGCGGGCTGCATCCCTCCGCAGGCCCGGCCACCAAAAGGACCGTTGGAGGAGGCTGATCATCCGAGAGGTGCCGGGATGACAGGTGAGCCGGGAGGTGTGGAGCCAGTGGATGACCTCTCCTCGGACCGCAGACGGAACGAACAGTCTTCCCTCCGGTCCGCCGCCAGGATCAGGTTCCACCTCCTGTGCCTTCCGGATCTTGTCCACAATGTCCCAAGAGATAGCTCCCACGACGCACGACCTGGGCAGGATAGTGTGGGGCGTCTCCTCAGCCCCCGCGGGGGTGAACTATCTAGAGAGGGCGTCAGGCAGGCCGTTCTTGGAGCCTGGCCTGAAGGTGATAGAGAACCGGAACCTGGCGAAGAACAGAGACCAGCGCGCCTGGCGGGCATTCAGGCGCTTGGCAGACCGTAGATACTCTAAATTCTTATGGTCCGTCAAGACCACAAACGGCAGGTCCGCCCCCTCTAACCAGTGGCGCCACTCCTGTAGGGCGAGTTTAATGGCCAGGAGCTCTCTGTCCCCCACATCATAGTTCCTCTCCGCCGGGGACAGGCGCCGGGAGAAGAAGGCGCACGGTCGCTTGGCGCCATCGTCCAGTGATTGCTGGGATAACACTGCTCCCACTCCCGTGTCCGATGCGTCCACCTCCACAATGCACTGCAGCACGGGGTCGACCTGGCGAAGGACCCGGGGGGAGGAGAACTCCGCCTTCAGCGCCTTAAAGGCAGCATCGACCTCTTCGGTCCACCGGAACGGGACCTTCGGGGACGTGAGGCGGGTCAGTGGTCCGACGATCCAGCTGAGATTCGGGACAAAACGGCGGTAAAAATTGGCGAAGCCAACAAACTGTTGCACCTGCTTCCGAGATGCGGGAGTAGGCCACTCCACCACCGCCTTCACCTTCTCTGGGTCCGGGAGCACCTGGTCTTGGGCGATGATGAATCCCAGGAAGGATGTGGTCCTAGCGTAAAACTCGCACTTCTCAGCCTTCACGTACAAACGATTCTCCAGCAGTCTTTGAAGGACCCGCCTCACATGGATCCGGTGCTCGTCTCTGGACTGAGAGAAGATCAGAATGTCGTCCAGGTAGACGAACACGAAGAGGCCGATGAAATCCCGGAGGACGTCATTGATGAGGCGCTGAAAGACGGCAGGAGCGTTGGTCAGCCCGAACGGCATGACGAGATACTCAAAGTGGCCGTTCGGGGTACGGAAGGCTGTTTTCCATTCATCTCCCTCCCGGATCCGGACGAGGTGGTAAGCGCTGCGGAGGTCCAGCTTGGTAAACCAGGTCGCCCCCTGGAGGGAGTGGAAGGCAGTGTCCATGAGGGGCAGGGTGTAACGGTCCCTCTCAGTGATGTCATTAAGTGCTCGGTAGTCAATACAGGGACGGAGGGAACCGTCCTTCTTCCCTACAAAGAAAAACCCCGCCCCCACGGGTGATGACGATGGGCGGATAATCCCAGCGCTCAGTGTTTCCTTCAGGTACGTATTCATAGTCTCCTTCTCCGGCGCCGACAGGCTGTAGAGCCGACCAGATGGCAGGGGGGCCCCCTGGCGGAGATTGATGGCACAGTCATATGGTCGATGCGGGGGAAGAGACATAGCTTTTGACTTGCTGAATACCATACCCAGGTCGTGAAAATCTGGGGGCACCAGTGACAGGTCCGGGGGTGCTGTATCCGCCACAGGAGGAGCCGCGGACAGGGAGCAGGCAGCGGACTGAAGGCAGGTGCCCATGCAGAAGGTACTCCACGCCGACACCCCAGCTGACCTCCAGTCCAGAACAGGATTGTGGAGGCGTAGCCAGGGATACCCCAGGATGACGGGCGACACAGAGGTGGGCAGGACGTAGAAAACCATTTCCTCCCGGTGGTTCCCTGAGATGATGACTGGGACAGGAATGGTTTGATGGGTAACTCTCCCAAGGGAGGCACGGGAGAGATGGACCAGGGAGATGGGGTGTTTGAGCGCCTGACAGCGGATGCCCAATCGGGTTGCCAGGCCTTGTGAAATGAAGCTGCCCTCTGCGCCCGAATCCACCAGTGCGTGGGTGAGGTGCCCAGTGGGGTTGTGGCAAAAACGGATGGGCAGCTTTAATTGAGTGAGGGGACTTTGCCGATTGACGTCCGCGAGGCCCCCTACAGTGACTCGCGGACCCCACCGTTTGGCTTTTGTGGGCAAAGCTCTACCGTGTGTTGATTGTCTCCGCAATACATGCAGAGACCCAACTCACGGCGGCGCTGTCTCTCTGCCAAGGAGAGCTTTGCCCAGCCCGTCACCATCGGCTCCGACTCCTCGGGGCACGATGGTGGCGGCGTCGCCAGGGGGCGAGCTTGGGGCAGGCGTAGCGGAACTCCTCGAGGGCGAGAAGCAGACGGCTTCCGTCCTGAGGAGCGCTCGCGCAGCCTGTTGTCCAAGCTGATTGCTAATGAGGTTAGCTCCGCTAACGTTCCGGGGATATCCCGTCCAGCCAGTTCATCCCTCAGATCACTATTGAGGCTGCGGAGAAACAGGCCGCAGAGGGAGCGCTCCTCCCAGCCCAGTTCCTCCGCCGCTACCCGGTATTCGATGGCATAATCCGCGGCCGACCGGCTTCCCTGCTGGAGAGCGAGAAGCCGATCGACCTGGACCGCCTCAGAACGGGAGTGATCAAACACCTCCAGGAAGCGCCTCACGAACTCGGCATAGGTGAGGGTGGCATAACTGGGTCTCGCCATAATAGCGTAGGCCCAAGTTAAAGCACGCCCCTCCAGGAGGTTCCCTATGTAGCCGATCCGGCTGTGATCTGAGGGAAAGTCTCCGGGCACACGGTCAAACACGGACTCGCACTGCATCACAAACCCCCGCGCTCTGCCGAGCTTTCCGCTAAAGCGGGCGGGGGTCGGAATTGGTGTGAGTCGGGCCGGTGCCACTGGAGCTGGCTGGACGGCCACCGGAACAGCAGGAGCTGCGCCACCCTGAGGAGCCGGGGGGAACGGCTGCTGGGGTCCAGGCGGTCCAATCGGCCAGTGATAGTTATCAATTGATTCAGGATAACCTGCTGTTGATAAGCAATTTGATCCACTCTAGCCTCGAGAGTGGTAAGCCGGTGTGCGAGCCCGCCGTCCGCCGAGCCGCTCTGCTGAAGCCGTACTGACATAACGCACGGCTCAGGAGACACGCACACACAGGCTTAGAGTAGTTCAAATAGTTTATTAACAGCAGGGGTGAATGAGTGTGTGTCTGCGGGATGCAGATGTGTTGGTGGTGGCGTCTGCTTCAGGCACAGAGGCAGATGACCGTTCGGCCGAGCAACCCTATGGAGAGAGCACAGGGAGAGGGTGACGGGCATACACCAACACAGGATGAATTATGGCAAGAGAAGATCTTACTTGAGTTGTCAGGATAGCTGGCACAGCAAGGGGAACGTAGCCCGGGAGACAGCCACCTGGAGAGCTCCGTGCAGCAGCGAAGGATGGGCGATGGAACGGAGACGTCCGCCGCCGGGAAATCCACCTGTGCACAGGGGAGCAGACTGGAAAAGGAGGTAAGGGTTCTTACCCAGAATAGCGATGCTGAAGAAAGGAATGCTCACGGCGGTGAGGGAACGAAGTCTGACGGCTTCAGGCCGAGCCTCCGGGCGAGGCGGCTTTTATCCTTCGCCGCTGATGAGGATCAGGTGTGTGAGCAGGTGGCGCCGCTGATGAACGGCGCGGCGTGACAGAGAATGTCCGGCCATTTGTTTGTGACCTCAAGCTGAAGCTCACTTGGGTTCTGAAGCAGGACAATGATCCAAAACACACCAGCAAGTCCACCTCTGAATGTGTTAAGAAAAACAAAATGAAGACTTTGGAGTGGCCTAGTCAAAGTCCTGACCTGAATCCGATTGAGATGCTGTGACATGACCTTAAAAAGGCGGTTCATGCTCGAAAACCCTCCAATGTGGCTGAATTACAACAATTCTGCAAAGATGAGTGGGCCAAAGACTCATTGCCAGTTATCGCAAACACTTGATTGCAGTTGTTGCTGCTAAGGGTGACCCAACCAGTTATTAGGTTTTGGAGGCAATCACTTTTTCACACAGGGCCATGTAAGTTTGGATTTTTTTTCCCCTTAATCATAAACACCTTCATTTAAAAACTACATTTTGTGTTTACTTGTGTTATCTTTGTCTAATATTTAAATTTGTTTGATGAGCTGAAAGATTTAAGTGCGACAAACATACAAAAAAAAAAGAGAAATCAGGAAAGGGGCAAACACTTTTTCACACCACTATATAATATATATATAATGAAGGAATTGTGCACACAAATTCCTCTTTTGTTATAAAGACTAAATTGGGTATCCTAACAATCCTTCTAGAAATCATTGTATTCATGTTCTTTACACTGCAAAAATGCTTTTTTTTTTTTTAATTGGTTTGTATCTGCCTTTTAGAAATACCCATGGGCATTATTCATCTTATTTTAACATTTTGGCTGCTTTTGTCATATATTGAAATACTTCTTATTCTAGTCAGCATCTTCACTCTGCAGTTGCTCATGTTCCCGCAGCCACACTTTCATTTAAATAATTTCAGTGAGCTGCAGCTTTGAAGTCCATATTGGTGGTTGGAGGCTTATGACTTCCACTGAACACATTTTCCTTCCACTTTCATGTTGTCAAGTTGAATTTTTATGACAGCCAGCTTTTTACAAATGATGGTTTCTGTTCACTTTGGTTGGGGGAGGGGAGTGTTCAGGGGGGAAGGGGGATAAAATGTCCAACATCATGAGGGCTTAATTGATGTTATTATCATATGAACAGGACCAAAACAAAGAATTCGCTCAGGCTTTGGCTGACAATTGCACATTCACAGCAGAGGCAGCGTTTAGCTGCAGTGTGATTTATGCTGCCAGTCTATCATAATCACTCAGCCATAACAGGTATTAAGGTTGCAGAGTCTCACAAAGAAACGTGTCGCTTTGTATTCCCTCTGGGATTTGGCTTTTATTATCTGGTAAACAGGAAAATTTTGGAACAAGAGACTTATCTACAGATTGTTTGAAGTGGTTGAATGAGATGTCAAAGATTTTTAATACTTGCATTTACACATGCTATCACATTTTTATGTGAAAAGATTGTATCTGAATCCAAATGAATAATGCTCTTTGTGTAGATTTAAAGTCTGTTTTTGCGGTTAAGAATGAAACAGCGCAATGGTAGTTCACATAAAATTGCACTCAGGAAAAAAAGGAATCCCTTTTACTAAAGTAAATCCTGGGGCTCTGTTGCCCTCCTGTGGATGCTTTGGCAACATACATAAAACACTTGATTTTCTACATCCAAAAGACTGCGTGTATTTCACATAAATTTTCCTTTCAAAGGTCGCATGTTGTCCATTTTCCAGGGATTATTTTTAGTTTTAATATCTTAAGGGACATATAGATGTAGTTCTAAAACCCTGAAACCATTATGTTGTTTTGCAGCTCCAGAGAAAAGCCTATTTTTGAAGCTCTGTCAGAAACAATTGGTTTTCAATCTTCTCATTAATATTCATAAGGTCCTAATATAAGGCCAATCACAGTAATCATGAACAGCTAAATTAATGCTAACGGCCAAGTTATATTGTAATGGCTTGTCTCAGCACAGCTGGTATTTCTACACACAGCAAGAAAACACAATTTCCAACATTAAATGGAATGAAATATTTAAATAATCTGCTTATGGGTTGTGGGTCCAAAGCATGACTCAACATTATAGATACAGCAGCATCCCTAAGGGTAGTGTCTCACTGGCCAGGGACTAGTTGGAGATTTAAAAAAACATGCGACAAACAAATTTGTGACAATTTTCACTTGAATCACACTGAACACACGACACATTTGCGTATGTCTCATGAATATTGCATTAATGTCACACTAATGCATACATGCCAAGCAAGTGTTGCAAGACCTTCTCACAACATGTGCAAGACAAAATTGAGAATGTTGAGAATGTTTTTGCTCTTGAATGTCCACTGACAGCCACTCAAAACCTATGCAACACTAGAACAACAGTTATCCGTGCCAGTTGTGCAACTGCGACCATATGAATTATTATTTTTGTTTATTATATAAACTAAAATCCCCTCCGTGGATCGCCACATTGTCATGGAACTGTTTATGTGCCTTAATGACCCCAGGAACTATGTTGTCAGGGGCAGCTTGTCTCTAGCAGGGTCTCCCAAGGTAAATTGGTAAAGGGCCAGATCAAGAGCGTTTTACTGGATCTCTATGAAAAAAAACTTACCTTGAGGACCCAGTGTACCCAAAGGAGCCACATGGGTCCACCCTTCAATGGGCTCACTCCTGCATGAGGCATCATGGGGATCATGGTGCTATGTGAACTGGGTGACAGTCTGGGCTTCTTCTTTTGAGATATTAGCTTCCCAGCAAAGCTTAAATTATACTGTGCTAGGTTCTGACAGGAATCCTCAGTGAAATGATCCATCCAGGGGGAGCTTGAGTACTGGTTCTACTGTTAGCGCTGATGCGAACAGGCCACTTGGATCCTCAGCCTGGTAGTGGATGCTCTGCAGACGGTTCCTTCCATTCTCCTGGGGGACCAAAGTGGTGATATTGGGAGTGAGGACAGCCAGTGGGACTGTGATGGCACGGCATGATGAATTGTAACATTAGAAAAACCTGGAATCGCAATCTGATTGTTTGTCTTGGCTAAAGTAAAGGCAGTGTGTCTTTCTTTGAAGTGAGCATTCTAATATTTCCATAGTTATGTGGCATATGGATATACGTATGTTACAAGGTTAAAAACCTAAGAAAACACCATTTTGCACAATATTGGCCCTTTAAATCCTTCAGTAGCACTTTTTTTCTCCCTGTAGATATGAAGCGCCCAAAGAACAAGGAATGGTTAGACAGCAGCCCCCCTCCAAAGACTCAGGAGGAGCAGGACGATGAAGAAGATGAAGAAGTGAGGAGGTCAGGGGCAGGGCTGAAAGCCAAACGGGAGCGTCGGCAGGGCAGCGGCAGTGCCACATTGTGTCAGGTGTGTAACATACAGCTGAACTCCAGTGCCCAGGCTCAGATCCACTACAGAGGGAAGACTCATCAGAGAAGGCTGCGCCGACTGACGAAGGCTGTCAGTGCAAGTAGGGGTAAGACCTCAACAGGATTTTTTTATTCCATTATGTGATGACAGTGATATTCTTTGCAATGTACCATGAAGTAACTCCTTCACCAAAGTATGTGTATTGTCTGTATGGTGGTGCTTTCATCTGTATGCGAGCTGGTGTCACTGGACAAATCCACAATAATCCTTCAGCCTATTGTCACTAAAGTGTTTTGAGAGGGGAATAAATGCCTGTGTATTGTTTGGCATCTTTACCTCTGCCAAGGAAGTAATGTGATCAGGGTGGTGTCTGTCTGTTAGCAGAATTGCACAAAAACTGCGGGACAGATTTGGATGAAATTCTCACCAGAGGTGGCCCTTGGGCTACAGATGAACCCATCAGATTTTGGAGGAGATCTGTGAGTGCATACTTCCACCAAGGCCCTATCTCACAATGTACAGATGGACGGCGGTATTATTACAGATCCCCCTCCATAGGGAATTAGTCAGCGGTGCAGTCCTTGACACCTTAGGATACACCTCTGTTGCTGGCCAAGAGCTAGTGAGAAATTCTTCTCTAGCTCAGTGGGAGATTGGAGTTGTTCGGATCACGGTGTCATGGGTTTGAATCTTGGCCTGGGATGTTTGGAGGTGGGTGTCTACCTTGCCTGAGGGCGAAAGTGAGTTGGTGATGCCAGGCTGAGATAGGCAGTTCTGGCCTTGGCCCTGAAAGTGGGTCGTAACAGAAAGTGGGGGTTCAGATCGCGGACGAGCCCCCATTTTCTGGGCCAAGGCCACTAAATCAATTCTAATGCTGTCTTTTACAACAGACAGCTTTGGTGCATACATGAAAAACGGCTAAGATCCCAGTAGATAAACCGTGTAATACCATCACTCTGAAGTTTATCGAAGCTCATAATTTTTATACTTGATAATAAATGCCAAGAACCAGTCTTAAATCCCTTGCAAGGTGAAGAAAGCTGTTAAGGGGTTCCAACTCATGGCCCATTTACAAGTCTCACTTGTTTGGGTTTTTTTTTTTAATTTATTGTTTAATGCATCTGGATATCATGCAGAAAACACTGGACAGTAAACACTACTTGAGCCATGATAGCAATTTCAAGGAAACATAATCTAAAATTCACAGAACTACAAAAGATGCAGTCGTTTCTTCATATATATATATATTCAATTCAACTTTATTTATATAGCGCCATTTCACAACAACAGTCATCTCATAGCACTTTCAACTGTGGGGGGAAGTTGCAGAAAGACCCCAGCAATCAGGCGATCCCCTGTGAGCAAGCATTTGGCGACGGTGGAGAGGAAAAACTCCCTTTTAACAGGAAGAAACCTCCAGCAGAACCAGGCTCAGGGAGGGGCAGTCATCTGCTGCGACTGGCTGGGGGGTGAGGGGATAGAGAAGAAGAAAAGAACAGACATGTAGAGAGCAAACAGCACGATGGGGACTCAATCTATGGGAGAGAACAAACAAATGTTAATGACCAGCAAAAAAAATATTTCATTGAGAGTGAGAAAAGGAGTGAGGCCCAGTGCATTACTGGAGGCCTCCCGGCTGACTAAACCTATTAGCAGCATAACTAAGGGAGGGTTCAGAAACACATGATCCCTCCCTAATTGTAGGCTTTATCAAAAAGGTAGGTTTTAGCCCTATTCTTAAAAACAGAGATCGAGTCTGACTCTCAAATCCAGATTGGCAGCTGATTCCACAGAAGAGGAGCTTGATAAGGAGGAGCTTGATGAGGAGCTTGATATATATATATATATATATATATATATATATATATATATATATATATATATATGGGCCTAACTGTATATATGTACAGTATATACACACACACAGTGGATATAAAAAGTCTAGGAGGGCGCTGCCATTTTATTTACTTTGTGTCACACCATAAAGAGTCCAGGCAGGTATGAAGGGCTGACTTTTTTGTTCCAGCCAAATTAATGACATTATTTCAAAACTCCGTTTATTAGTTTTCAATGCAGCAAAATAAATTCATACAAGGAGGTTAGGGCAAGTATTACATGTGTCGTCAACAGAGTAAAACCCAGTTGAGTAATTCAGTAATGTAGGAAAACTCAGCCTTATTGAAATTAAGTAGATTGCAGGGAGCAAAGATCAGACTACAATACCATCCCCCCTCATTACATATTTAAGTTAGAAATAACATTAAGCATTAAGAAACAGAAGACAGCCAGTCAAACTAAATAAAAAAGAAGCACACAAAGCAAAAAAAAAAAAAGCCTGCCATGCCCAAGCAAATCATGTAAGGTCAGAGATATTAGAAAAATCTAACTGTTTAACATATTTTTTAAAAATGGTCCCAAGTCCTAGAAAATTTCTCTTTAGAGCTTCTTAACACATGCTGAATCCTCTCCAGATTGAGACAATTGAGGATTCCTTTTATCCTCTGGGTGTGTGAAGGAGCTGTTGGAGATTTCCACTTAAGTAATATTGTACGTCTCGCCAACAAAGTAACAAAAGCAATAAAGTTTGATTCTGTTGATGTGAGCGATACAGTCGAAGCAATCCCAAACAAACCCATCAAAACATTAGGCTCAGTATGTTTTCCAATAACACTTGATAGGGATTTGAAAATTTCTGCCCAGAAAGATTGCAAAGCAGGACAAGACCAAAACATGTGGACATGGTTTGCTGGAGCTAGGCGACACCTGTCACAGATCGGGTCTGTGTCTCTGTAAATTTTAGATAATTTAACCTTAGTGAAGTGAAGATGGTGTACAATTTTAAACTGAATTAATCCATGCTTTGCACAAATAGATGATATATGTACTCTATAAAGAATATTTCTCCAAAGATCATCTGGAACGTTATCGCCTAACTCTGCTTCCCATGAAGTTTTGATAGAATCAAGAGAGACCAAACAAAGGGAATGAATCAAGGAATAAATATGAGAAATCATTCCTTTTAATTTACTAATAGGCTCTAGGAAGATGTCCAGAGGGGAATTATCTGGTGGACATGGGAAACAAGGGAATGTTTTGGTCACAAAGCTACGGATTTGTAAATATCTAAAGAAATGATGCTTAGGCAGTCCAGATTTATCTGACAATTGGCCAAAGGAGGTAAATAAATTATCAATATATAAATCTTTAAATGATTTAATACCCAGGTTGAACCAGGTTTTAAATGTGTCGTTCACTAAGGATGGAGGAAACAAATGGTTAGCAGTTATAGGAGCAGAGATCGAATATGTTTGAAGATGGAAACTACGTTTAAATTGATTCCAGATTCTCAGTGAAGTATTAACAATAATATTTCTTGTATAATCAGGAGGGGAAGTTTTAATGGAGTGAGCCAAAGCTGAAAAGAAGTCTCACTTGTGAAGAAAATGGAACCCAGTCAGTCATTCATGTTTACGTTTCATGTAACTGCTGGCGATGGACACTGTGTCATACTATTGAAAGCTCTAGAAAAAAAAAATAAGAGAGAATAAAGTACCAAGCAGCAGTAGCTACTGTACATCTTTTCAATGTCCAGTTAAAAAATAAAATACAAATTCATAATGTGTATTTAAGGGAGGCAGAGGCCAAACAGCTCTCATAAAATTGGACTCTTCCCTGATGGCTTTGCCATAGATACAGGCACAGGTTTACCAATGAAATGAATGACAGCTCAATTAAATTTAATGGTCCCTGTAAGCCATGCCAGTGAGTCACCATGCACCAAACTAGAGCTGTAAGACTGGATCTCCCATTTGCCACAGATTTATTTTATAAATTGCACATGTGTTTTTAGCCAACAGCATGTGATATTATCAGGATATGCTTCTCATATTTAAACTTTAAAAGAGGGGAAAACCATGGTTACACTGGAACCCCAGGTAGACCTTTAACAGCAACTTGAAAATATTTGCTTAAGTGTTACACAGTGGCTTTTGCATACTAAACTAACTCTCAGAAACTTAGTAAAAACCTAATGTCATTGCCACTAACTTACTGTTATTTGCTGCCAGACTGTTGAATTTCCAGTGATATTTTTTGTCTCCAGTAGTTTTAATTTATTATCTTAACGTATTTTGGGGATCATTCTATTAGTTTAGCACTCTTGGCATTTTTGCCCCTGAAAGATATTCTGCAGACTTGCAAACCAGTGTAAATGTTCACATTTGCAAAACATCAGAAAGCACTTTGCATTGAGTATGTATGTGCTAAACCAGAGAAGCTGCTCTGCATTTCTAAGCATTTTCTGTACACCTACTGTATTTTGATGATGGGCCATTCATCACCTTCACTCAATGCCACCTGTGTCATTCTGCTCCTCTGACCAGTTCGATCAATCAGCACTCAGGAAAAATGAGCAACTGGCCAGTACATAAAAATAAAATTATGCTTTTTTATGTTGATTTATGAGACTGTCTCTTGCATATTTAGCTGCACCTCGTTAATATAGAATATTAAATTAGAATAATTTATATCCACTGTTTATCCTTATTGTAGCCTTGTTGTTTTCATCAGAAGGCTATTAACTCTGTCAGATAATAGCCTTTGCTGCTCATCATTTATATTGAAGGACTGAGTTTGATCCAGAGCAAAAAGACAAAGCATTTATATGTAAACTCTAACTACTTGTGTTTTCAGAAACAGAGCTTTATGTCCTCAAAAATCAATCTTTCATTTAAGTTTTTAATTGTCTATGTAATCAGGTCATAGGTAGAATAGGCAACTTCTTGTGGAAACGGATACCTCTGTGCATGTTAGTTCCTTAGAGGGAGCTTTGTTTGTTGTTGCTAGAGTAGACCTGTCTATAAAACTGGACTTATATGAACAATCAGTATACACTAGGGTGTCCAAACAATGGCCTGCAGGTAATTTTTAAGTGACAAATACTAAAGTTTATTTAGTTATTTAACCTTTATTTATACAGGAAAGTTCCATTGAGAAACAGCCTCTCTTTTTCAAGGACACCCTGTTCACACACACACTTTCACACCTGGAAGCTGCCCAGTACAACCATAGACTGGCCTGTGGCCACTGCGCAGCTCCACTGGAGCGGTTGGGGTTAAGGGCCTTGCTCAAGGGCACCACAGTGGGGTTAAGGAGGGTGGGGCAAACACTGCTATGTTATCTGTCCCACCCAGATCTGATCCTGCTGGTCCAGGAATCGAACTGGTGAACCAGTCCACATTCCTAACCTTTAGGCCACCACTGGCCTAAAATGGCCAGTTAAAATGGAATGTGGCCAGTATCAATAAATTGCACTTTTTATATAGTGCAATTTGTGTTCAACACAACAGATGTTTCTACTGTCTTCCCACAAGGCAGGATTTTTTTTTACTGAAGTTTAAAGGAAGTGTATGTATGTTTGGTATTTATATAGCACAAATTCACAACAGTCATCTCGTAGCACTTTCAACTGTAAGGCAAAGAGACCCCAACAATCTGGTGATTCCCCTGTGAAAGGAAAGGCTCCCTCCTAACAGGAACAATCCTCCAGCAGAACCCTCCTCAGGGAGGGGCAGTCATCTGCTGCAAGTGGTTGGAAGATGGGGATAGAGAAGAAGAAAAGAATAGACAAAAGAACCTGGTCAGTGATAAAGTATGAATCTCATGGAGCGGCGAATACTGAAGAACACAGCGATTTTGGGGTTTTGACAGGTTTCATAAAAGGTTGCAACACAATTCGCCAACAGTTTTTAAGGTGCCAAACAGTTTTTCTTGTTGTTCTTGAATGTTTTTCCCCCAAATAGTTGCAAAAGTTTTAACACGTGCCACTAAAGTTCTTTTTGGTTCACCATGTAGTGAACACTATCGCCTGTTAAGAACAGAGTGGCGAATACTAAGGAATATTTACAAACATTGTGGTTTGAGGGGTTTTGTCAGGGTTTGTAAAAGGATGAACAACAGTTTGCCAACAGTTTCACGGTGGCAAGCAGTTTTCTTGTCGCAGAAAAATTTTGGACATCTCCAAAATGTTTCTGCAAGAACAAAAACTGTTTGCCACCATAAAGACTGTTGTGCAATCTTTTATGTACACTGATGAAACCTCCAACAATTGCAACATTTGTGAACTTCCCTCAGCATTTGCCGGTCCATGAGATACTAACCTTACAAACCCTTACAGTCTGAAGACTGGGGAGGGTTCCCTCACCCTTTTTACAATGTCATCGATGCCGACCTTAGATTGCTGAGAATCACCAAAAACTTGGCAACCGACAGGAACAAGTGGAGAACAGCTATTAAGCCTGGTAATCAACCGACCGATGGACTCCAACCTACGCTACGTAGGAAAGGGAGGTTAAACGACCAGTAAGTAAGTCACTCTGGGCTGCAGCAAATGACTGTTTTACAGCTCGGGTAATCACCCACGCTAATCAAAGATTACTCAAGTAATCTGGTATTTCTTTTTTAAAGAAAGTTGCATTGACCAACATTTGCGGAACTTTCTTTCCTAAAGAGCAGTAGTAATTGTAACAAACACTCAATAACACAGGTACACATTTGTGACCCGTGCTGGCAAAATGAGTCACTTTGAGGAAAATACCAAACTGAGGTAACATTTTTTCCATATTCTGTACTGAAAGACCTTCAAAATGATATTTAATTTGTAGGAAGTGTGGTGTACCCTGCCCCTCGCCCAAAGATGCTAGGATAGGCTGCAGCACCCCCCCCCCCGCAACCCGAAAAGGATTAAGCGGAAGAAGATGAATGAATGAATGAATGAATGAAGTGCGCAAAAACTGACCCGGAAAAAGACAATTTGTTTATATTTTGGCTAGGTTTAAAACTCGCGTTCGATCGGTCGGGAGTTACATGTTCCGCAAAAACATATGTATTTTTAGAAAGTACGTTTTCTAAGCTTTCCAATAATACCAGGCACTCATGGGTTTTTTCCCGGGACTTGCCGCCAGCAAAGAAAAAAAGAGTCATGATTTATGATTTCTCCTGCCCGCAGCTCATAATGACGCAGTGCGCATTCCGACTCATTTTGCCAGCACGGGTCACATTTATTGCAATGTTTATCGCATAGAACATAACTTTAAACACCGTAAAGTTCCATTTGCTAGCCGTTAGCATCCACTAGCAGATGCCGTTAGCATCCGGATGTTAATGGATGCTAACGGTGGTGGCTTTATGTTTTTTGGTCATATACTGTAAGCATAATTGGCGTAGCTGACTACATTCTATTCATTTTAATTTAAAATCTCAATCACCTACCTTGTCTCGGGTGTGTTGGCTGTGCATGATGTGGGATGATTTCTGCCGAGACACTGTAACATCCAACGTTGTAGCATGCTAGCCCGCCGCTCAGCTTTACCATGTACACACTGCCCAATGTTTTCCTTCAATTTGAGCTTGAAATGATTCCAGACTTGAGATACTTTTGTCGTTTTTTTAAAAAATTTTCTTCATCTTTGCTGGCCTCTCACTATGCCGCTCTGACATGGCGCCGTTAAATCAATCTGCGTTTTGTTTAGGTAGCATGACCGGAAGAAGGTTGCACTGGAAGACGGTCTTATACACTGGAAGTGCTACATTAATGTCGACGCCTAAATTTTGAATCAAGAATTTTTGTACTCGAATTATTCCAATTATTCAAGTAATTGTTGCAGCCCTAAAGTCACTAATCACAGAGGCGCACCCTGATTTTTACAGTCATCAGACAAGTTGGCTAATCCAAAAATTGCAGCGTTCGTCAGCATTCACTACTCCGTGAGATACTAGCTTAATAGAGAATAATGCCAGAAGACATTATGAAACAAAACACTAGTCCTTCACTTTGTGAAGGGCTTGGTACAAAGTGGGGAAAAAGAAATGAAGCAGACAGCAGCTGGCGTGTTAGGTCAGAAGTCGCATTGTTTGTCTTGCTCAAGTTCATGAAACGCCACAAAGGCTACCAGAGACAATTAATCAATAACAGCATCTAAGGTGGTATAAAGTTTGTCCATTTTGTCAGATGCCACTGACATTGTATACTTCGTTAATCCCAGAGGGAAATTTGAGGGCATCCACAGTGCAGCACCAGTCCCTTCACATTCACACCTAGGGCCACTTTAGAGTCTCTAATTAACCTCACTTGCATGTTTTTAGAATGTGGGACGAAACCGGAGTAAACTCACACAAACATGGGACGAATATGCAAACTCCACACAGAGAAGCCCTGCTGGCTGGTGGATTTGAGCCCACGACCTTCTTACTGGGAGGCAACAATGCTAACCACTAACACCACCATGCTGCCCATGCACAGCTATTGATGTTTTTGCTGAAAGTTGATGACTATGAAGCAAGTTAAAACCTCTACTTGTCTTACTGTTTGTGGTTTGTGACTCTTTGTTGTTCTGTATTTGGCCCCTAATTTAAAAAAAAAAGTTTGGACACCTGGTATACAGCCCCTCTTTCAATTTTTTACCATAACTTATTATTCTAGCAGTTGAGGGATTCCACAGGATGTGGGATTTTTATTCTGAAATTGTGGTCACATTGAGTTTAAAATGATCAGGATGTTGGCTAGCAAAATATACAACTTGGGACTTCAAAATGACATATCAGACATTGACGTTTCAGATCAGAAACGTCAGCATTGCACCGAGACAAATTCCTAGTTTGTGTACTACATGAACAATGGCAATAAATCTCATTCTGATTCTGATTCTGACGTTTGACATTATCTTGGCAAAATTTTTGTATGCACTCGATGCAGTTGGTACCTGCTGTAGGTCAGGAGAATGACCTGGCCAGTAATAACAGTGCTAGCATTAAAGTTTTTAAAATTGATTTAGTGAAAGACACTATGTATAGAGCATCATTGTGTGTTTCTGTGATGTAAAAGAGGAGCATGAACCCTCAGCCAGGCTCAGACAGAAATCTCACTACCATCTCACCCCCTAATTGATAGTTAAGACTAGAGTCCCTCAGGGGCCGTTTGTGTCAGTCCCTTGGGGTGAATGGCCTTTCATTTCCCCACACAGGGCACAGTCTGATTTCACACCTCCCATGTTTGAAGGAGTGTATGATCCTAACAGCACTAGACATCCTTTTGTTTGGCCTGCTATGAAAAAGGCAATACCAAAGACAGTATGAGCAGAATATAGAAAATGATGGTTATTCAATACATTTATGAAATGGTTTACAGCCCCAATTCTGGTGAAGTCAGGACACTGAGAAAACATAAATAAAAACAAAATAATTTAAAAATTCTTTTCAACCTATATTCAGTTGAATACACAACAAAGTCAAGATATTTTATGTTCAAACTGATAAACTTTATTGTTTGGTTTTTTTTGCAAATATTCACTCATTTTGAATCTGATGCCTGCATTTTTTTTTTTTTAACACACTCAATAAGCGTTTAGGAACTGAGGACAGTAATTGTTGAAGGTTTGTAGGTGGAATTCTTAACCATTCTTCTTGATGTACGACTTCAGCTGCTCAACAGTGCCTCATAATGATCCACACATTTTCAGTTGGAGACAGGTCTGGGCTGCAGGCAGGCTAGTCTCATACCCGCAGTCCTTTACTATGAAGCCACGCTGTTATAACGTGCAGAATGTGGCCTGGCATTGTCTCGCTGAAATAAGCAGGGGCGTCCCTGAAAAGGATGCTGCTTGGATAGCAGCATATGCTGCTCCAAAGCCTGTATGTACTGTTCAGCATTAATGGTGCCTTCACAGATGTGCAAGTTACCCATGCCATGGGCACTAACACACCCCCATACCATCACAGATGCTGGCTTTTAAATTAAATCACCCTTTATTGTCATTCAACCATACAACCAATCATGTACAGTATGGTACATGATTTTGATCATTTTGATCTTTGCACTGATCACAATCTGGATGGTGCTTTTCCTCTTTAGCCCGGAGAACATGATATCCATGATTTACCAAAAACAATTTAAAATGTGGACTCAGACCACAGCACACTTTTCCACTTTGTGTCAGTCTGTCTCAGATGAGCTCGGGCCCAGAGGAACCAGTGGCATTTCTGGGTGTTGCTGATATATGGCTTTTGCTTTGCATGGTTTAACTTGCACTTGTAGATGTAGTGACGAACTGTGTTTACTGACAACGGTTTTCCAAAGTGTTCCGAGTCCACGTGATAATATCCTTTACAGAATGATGTCGATTTTTAATGCAGTGCTGCCTGAGGGTTCGAAGATTTGTAAGGTGTTTGGCCTTGCTATTTACATGCCAAAATTTCTTCAGATTCTCTGAATCTTTAATGATATTATGGACTGGAGATGATGAAATCCCTAAATTCTTGATCACAAAGTGGTGAACTTTGCCACATCCTTACTTGTGAATGACTGAGCCTTTAATTAACCTGTTCACCTGTGGAATGTTCCATAAATGTGTTTTTTGAGCATTCCTCAACTCTATCAGTCTTTTCTTGCCCTTGTCCAAGCTTTTTTGGAACATGTTGCAGGTATCAAATTCAAAATGAGGGAATATTTGCAAGAAAACCATAAAGTTTATCAGTTTAATAACATTTAATATCTTGTCTTTGTAATGTATTCAGTTGAATATAGGTTGAAAATGATTTTTAAATCATTGTATTTTGTTTTTATTTAGGCTTTACACAACGTCCCAACTTCACCGGAATTGGGGTTGTATTTCATAGAAAAAACTGAGAACTACAAATGGAAAAAAAACCCCTACACATTATCCTTAGAAATACAGATGGTGGATTTTTTCCATTTTTCCGTTTTCTGTGCTCATTTTTGATTCCAAAGAGGTGTAGCCAGTGTGTTTTTCCTGACTAATCTGCCAAATTTCTCTGAAGTAATGATATAAATTTTCCACAAATTATCTATAAATCGTGACAAATGCATTAAAGATTCAAAGACAATCATCCCATTGATTATTTTTAGCTTTTTCAAAACCTTTATAATACCCTAATATTTGACATAAAAATGCACATTAATGGCAGGTTGGATATATCAGAGGAAAAAGAGGACAAGCCCAGCCAATTAATGTGACTATTAGTTTACTTTAGTTTGTACTAAAATGAAACTAGACTAATAATACCCAGTGCCTTCTCACAGCTGAACTACTTCTCCTTTATTTAGCCCCATGAAGTGATTGCTCAAATGAAAAGAGATTTTAATAGGGTGGTTCTCACTGGGGGCTTTTTAAAAAGAGAACGGAGCAAATCACTTTCCACTTTCTGCGCTGCACTTTAAACTGCATTGGACACATTCCAGTTGAATGATTGTGCATTCCCCTATATAATAATCTCACTGTACTTTTCTATTCATCACTCTGCCATTGTCCATCTATTTTCCTAGCAACTCAGCCTACTTGGGTCATGGGGAGGCTTATACCTGCTAACATGGGACAGGAGACTGATGAACCTCTGCACAATTTTATATGTCAGTCACATAAAATATATTTTTTTAAAAATGGTTATAAAAAAAACATGACAATCTTAACAATTTACTTATACCCACTTTACACAGAGGTGGAGATGGCCAATAGAAATGGCCAGATCACTCAAGGATCTCTCAATGATCTCCATGACCTCAAGGTTTTGACTCAGTCCAAAACAGTATCTCGCCAAAGAGAAGTGATCTCTCAATTATCTTTCAAGGAGCATTCAAGGAATGCTCGGCGATCTTTCAGCTAACTCTATTGGTCTTTCATTGAACACTCAGTGATCCCTCATTCATCTCTCATTTATCTCTACCTTCAGGGTGTGAAAATCTGGCGTTCATTGAAAAATCACTGAGAGATAATTGAGAGACTGATGAGATTGTTGAGCGCTCCTTGACTGCTTAATGATCTGTAGGATTTTCCAAGGATCTCTCAGCGATCTTTCATTGAACACCAGATTGTTCCACCCTGATGATAGAGATGGCTGAGCGATTGGTGAGTGATCCCTGGGAATTTGATGAAAGACGAATAGAGATCATTGAAAGGCCACGGCTGAGATCACTGAGGGATCATTGTGAGATCGATGAGATCATTAAGCACTCCTTGAGAGCTCCTTGAGAGACTGCTTCCCTTTGGTGATCATTGAGAGGTTGTTTTGGACTGATTCAAAACTTTGAGGAGACTGTGGCAAGTGTGGAGATCACTGGAAGATCACTGAAAGATTGTTGAATCTCTCAACAATCTCTACCCCTGTGTAAATGGGGTAGAAGAGCAATAAAAACTTCTCAAATAAAGGGTTACAATCACAGGAATGCTGTAAGGGGAGTAGAGGCTGAAGCCCCTTCGTCTGGTGTCAGCCTCTACTCCCCTTACAGCATTCCTGTGATTGTAACCCGCTGTGAGTATGTACGCCTTGTTACCCCTATGTCCGGTACGAGCTCCCTGCTCCTGCGCTGTGCAACCTGTGAGTGTACCTCTGTACGAGTACCTGTGCTCTCCTCATCCCTCATCCCTCACCTTTAATAAAACATCACGACTCACTGGCTCGCCCTTGGCTCTTATTGCGTGGCTCCCTAGAGCCGCGCGTGACAGCGATGGACTGGCAATCTGTCCAGGGTGTACCCTGCCTCTCGCCCAAAGATGCTGGGATAGGCTCCAGCCCCCCCACGACCCGAAAAGGATTAAGCGGAAGAAGATGAATGAATGAATGAAGTGAGTTCCAGTGCAACCCCTTCGTCCGCCTCTTTCATACCAGGTTTGTGGACATAACGGATGTGGTGTGGCTTGTGCCCTCAAGAGTATCACACCCTGCTGGAGGTCCTATATTCATGATACTGTAACAAACTCGAGTGTAATTTTGCTTTTGTACAACATTTCCGCAAGCACAATTTAATAAAAGACAGCAATGCTGAACAAAATGTTATGATTTGTTTGTTTATACAGCTATTTTCCACAGCTGAGAAAAAAAATAGTCCCTTCTGAATGTAGCCAGTAACTGCTGCTAAACATCTCAATCAGCATGAAGACGTCTATTGTCATTTCACACACATGTAAACAAATTAAATATTGTCAAGTGCAAAAGTAATAAGTGTTTATAAAACATATACCTGTTAAGTTGATACTTCAGAAAATCCCAGATGAAAACGTATCCAGAAGCTAGTAGTTAGCATGCTAGTGATTTAGCACATGCTAGCAATTTAGCACATTTTGTTCTGTTTTCTTCGCATTTTCAAATGAAACAAAGAGTCTGTCACCACAAAGGTGTTGTGGCTTGTTAATTGAGATGATAAACAAACTCTAGTACTGCCTGTTTTTTTTTAACAGACGTGAAATCGCTTAATGAGCTTAAAATGACCGGGATGGAAGTAGACCTTTGCAAAATGGTGGGACTTCAGGATCACAGATATATATTTTCTTGTCAAACAGCCCTTCACTGTGGAAATTAAGGTATCCAAAACAGTACTGCAATTGTCAGAGAGTTGAGAGAAAAATACTGTTAGTAATTAACATTACTAGAACAGCGGAGTGATACATATCCAGTGAAATTAGAGTGCAATTATCGCAGATTAATGAGTGAATCTTTATTTTGGATAGATTAAAAGTAAAGATTAAAAAAAGGAACAGAATAATATAACAAAGGGGAGAGAAAAAAAAATCTAACAAGGTCAAATTAAACAATAACTCCTCTGATTATACAGTTCAACATAAATTATCCGAAATGAGTGATGGCTGAAGCCACAGCTTATATTGCCCACCTGTATTCCATCCAAGAATTCAAAAGAAAAGTAAAACAAGAGCGATTACAATTCAGAACAAAGCTAAGACAAAACGTGACAAAAAAACTAAGCAACAGCACAACAATAGGGATTCCAGGAGTTATAGTAACTCCTGGAATCCCTATTGTCCAATCAAATTGCTCGGTTGGAACTACAGTGGTGTGAAAAACTGTTTGCCCCCTTCCTGATTTCTCATTTTTTCGTATGTTTGTCACACTTAAATGTTTCAGATCATCAAACAAATTTAAATATTAGACAAACATAACACAAGTAAACACAAAATGCAGTTTTTAAATGAAGGTGTTTATTATTAAGGGAAAAAAAAATCCAAACCTCCATGGCCCTGTGTGAAAAAGTGATTGCCCCCTAAACCTAGTAACTGGTTGGACCACCCTTAGCAGCAACAACTGCAATCAAGCGTTTGTGATAACTGACAATGAGTCTTTTACAGCACTGTGGAGGAATTTTGGCCCACTCATCTTTGCAGAATTGTAGTAATTCACCCACATTGTCCCTGTGGGAAAAAGTGATCCCCCCCCCCGTTAATACATAAATTTACTGTGGTTTATCACATCTTTGGAAAGCTGAGTTCAATTTCTCTAGCCACACCCAGGCCTGATTACTGCCACACCTGTTCTCAGTCAAGAAATTACTTAAATAGGACCTGCCTGACAAAGTGAAGTAGACCAAAAGATTCTCAAAAACTAGACATCATGCTGCAATCCAAAGAAATTCAGGAACAAATGAGAAACAAAGTAATTGAGATCTATCAGTCTGGAAAAAGTTATAAAGGTATTTCTAAAGCTTTGCGACTCCAGCGAACCACAGTGAGAGCCATTATCCACAAATGATGAAAACATGAAACAGTGGTCAACCTTCCCAGGAGTGGCCAGCCGACCAAAATTACCCCAAGAGCGCAGCGACGACTCATCCAAGAGGTCACAAAAGACCCCACAACAACATCCAAAGAACTGCAGGCCTCACTTGCCTCAGTTAAGGTCAGTGTTCATGACTCTTTCTTATAAGAAAGAGACTGAGCAAAAAGGGCCTGCATGGCAGAGTTCCAAGATGAAAACCACTGCTGAGCAAAAAGAACATAAAGGCTCGTCTCAGTTTTGGCAGAAAACATCTTGATGATCCCCAAGACTTTTGGGAAAATACTCTGTGGACTGACGAGACAAAAGTTGAACTTTTTGGGAGGTGTGTGTCCCATTACATCCGGCGTAAAAGTAACACAGCATTTCAGAAAAGGAACATCATACCAACAGTAAAATATGGTGGTGGTAGTGTGATGGTCTGGGGCTGTTTTGCTGCTTCAGGACCAGAAAGACGTGCTGTGGTAAATGGAACTATGAATTCTGCTGTCTCCCAAAAAATCCTGAAAGAGAATGTCCAGCCATCTGTTCATGACCTCAAGCTGAAGCACACTTGGGTTCTGCAGCTGGACAATGATCCAAAACACACCAGCAAGTCCTCCTCTGAATGGCTTAAGAAAAACAAAATGAAGACTTTGGAGTGGCCTTTGTCAGAGTCCTGACCTGAATCCGATTGAAACACTGTGGCATGACCTTAAAAAGGCGGCTCATGCTCAAAAACCCTCCAGTGTGGCTGAATTACAACAATTCTGCAGAGATGAGTGGGCCAAAATTCCTCCACAGCGCTGTAAAAGACTCCTTGGCCAGTTATCGCACATGCTTGATTGCAGTTGTTGCTGCTAAGGGTGGCCCAAAAACCGCATTTTGTGTTTACTTGTGTTATCTTTATCTAATATTTAAATTTGTTTGATGATCTGAAACATTTAAGTGTGACAAACATACAAAAAAATAAGAAATCAGGAAGGGGGCAAACACTTTTTCACACCACTGTAACTGTTGTATAAATTAATTTAAGTGTCCTGGTCAGGACTTAGTACACAGATTTTGGTGATTGTTCACCTAATAAGAAAGCTTCTTCCTCTAAGCTAGTTATTGTCACTTTTTCTATTTTTTATCTTGGTTTACTTATTATTTCCCATATTTCTTAGGAGTGTGTTTTGTTTGTGTTGATAGTTAAAGGTTTAGGGGAAAGCACTTACATATAGCATTACAATCCTGATAAAATTCTCACTTCTAGAGTTTTACAGAATATTTAGCCTTCAGCATTCATACATATCCAAAATCCTAAATGTGAAGTCTTTTTAGAGACCTACAGTATTTTCTGCACCATTTACAAAAATGTACCCAGAAAATGGAAAAATCTAGCTTTTTGTCCTCCAGAACCAAAACTTTCCCTTACTAATGGAAATCTCTAATTTTCTCTGAAGAGCTCTGCTGCAGATTGACTTTAATGTTTTTCTGAAGGTTGAATCATTCCCGTTTCACTGTACCAATTTAGAGGTGGAGTAAAAAAGCTTTTAGAGCGGTACATCAGCAGTCACGTATGGACACACGGCCATTCTCAAACATATACTGCGTGGGGTTTGAAATAGGACATTTATCAGCTGGAGTTTAGCGCTGCTTGGCTTCATTTCATACGGCAGAGACTGCTGAATGAAAGCACCATTTTTTTCAGACGTCACTTGATCTGTGACAGCATCTGTTCTGCCTAGGCTGAACACCTTCAGAAAGACATGCTAGCTGGGACAGAGGAGAAAAAGGGGGGAATGTTGGCTCATTTTTTTGAGTTGCTGGCTCCATTTAAACCCTCTGGGACTGATGGTGTTAAAGCAGACACCTGTTTTATAGTTTTCCCCATGGCTTTGTGAGCTCAGCAAATCAGTCGTGTCTCCAAAATTACCCCGAGAGCCGTGTCTGGACTGTAGACTCAAATTAAACATGCGAATAGCCTTGTTATTTGTGTTCTTGACGGCAGGGCGTTTGGATTGTGATTGTGAAAATGTTTGTCATTACTATGCATGTGAAACAGTCACATGGGCTGAAGACTCAGTGAATATATTTGAATACTTGAACTCAAACATGAGTAATGCTGAATTTACAGTATCTTGGTAGCTAATAAATCACAGTTGGTTAGGTACTCAGCATGGTAATTGTAAAAGGTTTTACCCACATTTATTTATAGTGTCCTGACATGTGTGCTAGATTGTTTGAAAGATTAGAATGAGAACAAATAAGCTTTGCAAACCTTTTTTGTTTCTGTTTGTTTCTCCCTCCCTTTCTTTCAAGCCTACTAGGGCCATGATTTCCATAACATTATTTGTCAGTCACATGCACAAAGAGTCCATAAATAGAGGGATGCGGAGCCAATGTTTAGACGGTCCTTGGCAAGATGGGAGCATAATGCATGTTGCCGACATGCGATCATTCCGCTCAAGGCCCTCGCCCCGCGTTCTGAATGCAGCAGCTCGAAATCAAGTGTAAGACTGTCAGGATGTGTCAGTGTTGTGTTTCCACACCACTCTTATTCAAGTGGACAAGAAGCCAGCAAGACGCACAAAGGGCAGACACAAGCTGCATGTGTGCTTGTACGTGTTTGTGCATTACTGCTGTTGTGGGGTGACCTTTGTTGTTATGACCCACCTCCTTATCAGGCACAAAAAGCAAAACATCATATGGCAGATAGGTGCCATTGTGATGTTTGGCCTAGATCAGATGATTGCACGTAACTGTAATGTCCTCTGAGGCATATGTGTGTCTTTGTGTGTTGACAGCACTCGTTTGACAGTTGAGGTTATTGTTTCAGGGTTAGACAGTGTGGCAATAATTGTGTTTCTTTGAGGTGATTAAAAGTGTTGCCCTCTCCATCTGTTTATAGCATACATGTCTGTGTGTTGCTGCTGAAAAAGCCTAATGTTGAGCTCCTGAAATCAGTTGAATTGTTAGGTTTATGTATGCATATGGTAATCGCTCAATGCATCTGTGTGTGTGGCTGTATCTGTCCGCCTGTCTGTTTCAGCTCGCCCGGTCAAAATTAAGTGCAACTAAAGGCTTGTATTTTTTTTTTATTTTGTATACTTTATTGATCCCCAGAGGGGAAATTGAGGGCATCCACCTGGATGGATGAAGCAGCCATGGTACGGTGCTATCCCTTAACCATTCACACACACATTCACACCTAGGGCCACTTTAGAGTCTCCAGTTAACCTAACCTGCATGTTTTTGGCCTGTGGGAGGAAACCGGAGAAATTCCGAAGTAAGCCCACGCAGACAAGGGGAGAACATGTGAACTCCACACAGATCACTGTTGGTCAGGGGCTGGGATCGAACCAGGGATCCCATGGCCAAGGATGAGTTGCTGTGCTGCCGCAGTGCTAACCACTGTTCCACCACACCGTATCATTGTATTGCCATATTTTCTCGACTTTTAATTTGCCAGAATTTCGAGATAAGGCTTTGTCTTCAAAATAAAAATAAATTGAACTCACCATTGCCATATAATGGAGCCGTGCAAAAAAAGGTATTGTAATAACTATGCTGGGCCACTAGAGGCGGTAGTGCAACTTTTTTTTACAGCCCATGCTCAGAGGTTTGCATTAGCTACTGAGGAGTGTTTTTACAACACCAGGTTAAGGAATGATTATTAGACCAAAACTAATAAAACTACAAACTAAAAAGCACTCAGAGAGTGCAGACCTCTGCCAAGGCTCCTTCCATCCCTCATGGATTACCTCCAAAATGTAATGCGTTTGTGTGTAGGCTTAGAGCCACTTTTGGTGAAAATTGCATCAAAGTCTGTCCATTAGTTTTGGCGTATTGTTGCTAACACACTGTGAAAGATAAGAGCCTTGGCTAAGGTATGCATTCTCAGATCATCCCCAAAATGTATTGGATCCGTCTATAGTCCAGGAACCACTTGTGGTGAAAATTTCATCCAAATCCATCCAGTAGTTTTGGAGTATTGTTGCTAACACTGTGAGAAGATAAGAGCCTTGGCGGAGGTTTGCATTTTGAGATCATCACCAAAGTCTAATCATGTGTTCAGTATGCCATTACACACCTTTCCTGAAAATTTGAATGAAAGGCACTATATAAATCAGGGGTGGGCAGTGAGGGCCATTCCACTGCAGGTTTTCTGTTCCACCTAGTCTCTTTAGCAGGTGTTAGCTCTGATCAGCTTCAAGGATTGCTAATAATTGAAAACACCTGCTGAAGAGACTGGATGGAACAGAAAACCTGCAGTAGAATGGCCCTCCATGGCACATAATTGCCCACCCCTGATATAAATGCAATCCATTATTATTATTATTATTATTATTATTATTATTAACAGAGAAATGACACCATAAACAATATGACTATATTATATGACAAATCACAAATCAAATATCAAATTCACATAGTATCCATATTATCTACCGCAACAAACTTGTAAGAAATATGACCACGACAAAGGCACAAACGCTCACCTGGCACACTGACAGATGCAGACATGTTCCTCCAAGCGTTTGCTTTAAAATTCTGATCATGATATCCTTTTCATGTCAGATCAAAAAGTACCGGGTTGTTTGATGCAGCAAAGTTCAGCCTCCACCTCCTCCACCGTCACTTCCCGTTCTCGTCTTCCTGTTCCGGCGTCCTATGTCCTGCCCTTCCTTAATTCTGATTGGCCGCTTAGAAAGGTCTGCTTAGAAAGGTTGGACATTGACGAGCGCAGCTGTACAGTAGTTTGACAAGTTGAACTTTTTTCAGTCCTGAGCGCTGTGACAAAAAGCGACCACTGCTCAAAGCATTTCATAAATGCCGGACTACATAGAGAATGAATAAAAAATAGTCGCCCACAGCAGAAAAAACAAATTTGGTGGACACACCCTCTAATACTTTTTCTGCAGTGTTTGGCTTTTGGGTTGCCGAGGCGCATGACCCTATGGTGTGGCCACGCACGTAACTCAGTGGACACGTCTTAAAGGGGCAGTATATGAAAAGCGCCAGATTAATATATGAAATAATATTCAAAAAATTTCTGCATCCACATCGTGACCCAAATCACCACCAAAATCTAATCATCTATTCCCTGTACCATTACACAACTTTCCTGAAAATTTCATCAAAATCAGTTCATAACTGTTTGAGTTATGTTGCTAAAAGGCAAACCAACCAACCAACACCACTAAAAACATTACCTCTGTCCTCCCTTGAAGGAGGTAATAAAATAATAATGCAAATACAAAAACTACAAATAAAACAATAAAACTATAACATTAAAAAAACTGAAGAAGAGAGTGAGAGAAGATAATTAAATCCTATTATATTTAGGTATCTTACAGGAGAAAAAAAAATATTTCCATTACTATTTGAATGGCCATAGTTTGTTTAGCTTCAGTTATCAGTTCAAACATAATAGACTGCAATAGATTTGGGGGAAAAGGACTTCCCATAAAGTTTTATTAGTTAATTCTAGCACAACACTCCTCCTCAGGCTGTGTGCTCCTTCCCACTGTTGCCTAGTGCTTGCTCATAGGGGATTGTTGGCCTTTTGTCTGCATTACTTATGATTCGTGCCTTATGTATCTAGCACAGTGGTGTCAAACTCCTTCCATGAAGGGCCAAGACCCTGCATGTTTTACTTCCACCCAGTGTCTTCAGCAGGTGTTTTCACTGATCAGCAATCAGTGGGAAAAAATTCAGTGAAATCACCTGTTGAAGACAGTGGGTGGAGGTAAAACCTGCAGGGTTTTGGCCCTCCATGGGATGAGATTGACACCCCTGATCTAGCACCTTTAAACGACTTTTGTGGTGATTAGGCGCAATACAAATAAAATTGAACTGAATGCAACTAAAGGCAACCTTTGAGTTGCTTTATTATTTTGGATTTAGTTTTCTGGTCTACTTTCAAGTTTATGTTTAACATATTCTTTTCTTAGTTTATTACACCTCAGTGTGCAAGAGGCATATGGTGGTGACTTACTTTGTGTATCTGTCTGTCTGCACCAAGGCATCATCACCTATGGTGCTTTCATTGACACAGTGGTAAAAGTTAACAATAAATATAGTTAAATAATAAAGATGTTTATATATCTGGGATGAAAAAAGTGAGATTGTTGCATAGCTATGGTGACTCTCCACAGCATTTCCATCAAAACCACTCCTGGAAACATTTAATGGGAAGAAAAAGCCATGCCAACACATTATCTGTTCTCACTTCATTTCAAGTATGGTTTGGTTAAAGGTCTTCTGAGTAATTTCTAGTAACATCCAGTTGTGACAACCCCCTACCCCACCCTGATTTGCACAGAGCAATCTTGATCTCACCTTCATGCAAATGGGTACAATGCTCAAACTACAATACAGTGCTTACTGAATATATTTCACCACTCTTTACAGTTTTATGGACAAATAATGTGTGTGTACCTTTGCTGGGGAGCAAAGAGTTATTTGCAATATCATGCTGCAAAATTCTGTTACATCTAACAGTGCATCACTTAGTATTTTTATTATTCATTGCAATACAAGTGCAGGAGTTTCCATTAATATACTAGGAGGCATTAAACATACAGCGTAAAAAGAAAGTACAATCCTCTGTATCTTTAAATTAATGTGCTAGGGTCACCAATAGGGGTTGGCAATATGGCCTAAAAATGATATGATATTTCTGAGAATGTTCACGACAGCAATATTTTTCATGATATTACAGAATACAGGTATTTTTCTTTTAAATTTATGCGAAAAGGGCAGTTTCACAGGCCGGTGTTATTTAGTAGTAGTAGTAGATTAGTTTATTTGACAGGGACAGTGCAATAAACATAGACAATTAATCAAAGACAATCAATCTGATGTGTTGCACGTAGAGTGTATAGCTATTAGCTAATTTGCAACTCTTGTCCCTGGATGGGCTTTAGAAAAAAGAATCAAGATAAAAAATATACACAATAACCACATACATCAATGCAGAAAAATTATAAATACACAATTATAAATATTATAAATATTATAAATACACAAATATAACAGCCTGACTCACATTTAACATAAATATTATAAATATTACAAATACACAAATATAACAGCCTGACTCACATTTAACACATATAACATAACTCACATTTGCCTATTTCAGGCCTTCCTCCCTCCGTCACTCACTATAAACAAACACATTTATTCCTTCCCTTCATTCACTCTCACTTTGCAGACAATTAATTCATACATGAGTACATTCTTGTTTATTTTTCAGCCAGTTTTTAACATTTTTAGTGAATGTTTTAAAGTCCGTTATTATTTTAATTTCATTTGGCATTGTGTTCCAGATGTGACTGCCCTTTATAGAGAAAGCTGTTTGTCCAAATGTGGTTCTGCGGTGGAATATTTTACAGTTATTGTTAACAGAACTCCTGGTGGCTCTGCTGCTGTCCTGTCTTTGGACGAAACCAGCAAGTGGCTCGGGTGCTGATTTATGGAAACATTTGAACGTTAATTTCAGAAGACAGAGGTCAATGAAGTTCTCAAAACTCAATAGGTTGTATTTTTTTAAAACATTACAGTGATGCCACCTAATGGGCTTTTTGTCCAAGATTTTTAGGGTTTGATTATATAATGAACCTATATGTCTTATTGTGGAAGGGGCTGCTTGAGCCCAGACTGTCAAACAGTATGATATATGAGAAAAAACCATAGAATGCATATACAGTGCAGCTGCTTCGTAAGGTATGTAATATCTAATTAATTTAAAGCAGTTCAGATTTTTTTTTTACTGTTTTTGAAATTTTCTTTATATGAAGATTAAATTTGAGTTGAGGATCTAGTACAATGCCAAGGTATTTGAATTCTGTAGCTAAACTGATGTCATGATCATGTATATTAACTTTAAAATGTTGCAGGTTACATTTTTTGATTGAAAAGCACATTGAGACTGTTTTCTGAAGGTTCAGCAATAGATGGTTCTTGAGGAGCCACTCTTGGACATCAACCATACTTGTAGACAGTACATCTGCAGCCTGTGCTGGAGTCTTGGCAGCTGTGTAAATAACTGCATCATCTGCATAAAGTTGGCATGTTGCAGCTGAGCAGTGTAACGGCAAGTCATTAATAAAAATGCTGAAAAGTAAAGGACCAAGAATGGACCCTTGTGGGATACCCATGCGGTTGTTTAAAAATGAGGATTTATCCTGGTGAACTTTTACACACTGTTCTCTATTCTGGAGATAAGATGCAAACCATTCTAATGTATTTGGGGAGAAGTTAAAAGATACCATTTTGGATAAAAGCAAACTGTGGTTTACAGTATCGAAAGCCTTTTTGAGATCTAGAAAAACAGCTCCTACCACATTACCCCTGTCCAAGGACTGTTTGACGTTTTCAATAAGGCAACAATTTGCTGTTTCTGTTGAGTATCCTGGTCTAAAACCAAATTGATGTGGATGAAGAAGTTGACTGTCTTGTAAGTAGTCTATCAGCTGTGTAGCTACAACTTTTTCAAGAACCTTAGATAGGACTGGTAAGATAGAGATTGGGCGGTAATTGCATATATCGTCTTTACTGCCTGATTTATGAACTGGTATGACGACAGCTTTTTTCCAGCCAGATGGAAATGTACTAGACCTAATGGAGAGATTAATGAGATGAGTCAGTGGTTTGATTAATATTTTGCTGTGCATTTTGAGAAAGGAGGTGCTCATATTGTAGATATCATTAGTTTTTGAGTTTGACAGTGTTTTAACAATACCAGCAATTAACTTCTCATTTACCTCATCGATGTGAAAAGTATCTGTTGGAAGTATGGAATTTGTGTTGTTGAGCACATTTGGCAGCACAAAAATTTTTGTTAAGTCTTCCACAGAGCCCACAAAGTGTGAATTAAATTCATTTGCCAAAGTAGCCTTGTCACTGACGGTCTTGCCATTGATTCTAAGTTCCTTTACCCCCTTCTGATCGTTTTTTTTATTAGTTAAGTTATTTAAATGCCTCCATAGGGAACTGTTGTTACCCTTTGCATGATCTATCAGTTTATTGTAATAAGATATTTTTGATTTTCGCAGCTCATGTACCACTTTATTTCTTAAACTTTTGTACACAAGGTGATCATTTTGTAGTTTGGAGGTTAGTGATGTTTTCAGTGCATAGTCTCGCCTCTTCATAAGTTTTCTTATTTCATTATTTAACCATGGTAGGCTAATCTTCTGTTGTCTACTTTTAATTTGCTTTGAAAATTTTTCTATAGACTTTGTGATTGTTGCAGTTATAAAATTACAACAATCATCTACTTCACATGTTGACATGAGCTGCTCCCAATTTTGATTCTCTAAGTAATGTTCAAACTCCTCATTTTTTGATTTGGGGATAATAAAATTTGATTTGTCAATATCGACTCCCCCAAAATACTGTAGTTGCTTTTTAGTAAGTTTCCTGACAGCAAGAACCATGTTATGATCTGAGAGACCAGTTACAAGATTATAGGTTCTGGTTATTCGTTCTGGTTTATTAGTAAATACCATGTCAATAAGTGTTCTCGATTGTTTGGTTATCCTGGTGGGTCCTTTGATGATTTGCTGGTAATTAAATTTAGTCATGAGGCTTTTCAGTTTTTGTTTGTCTTTTTTATCAGACCAGTTGATATTAAAGTCACCATGAATTATTGTTTCTCTGTTCTTCTCAAGTTGTTTAACCAGAACACTTAATTCATTATAAAAGGAAGAGTTGTGTGACGGTGGGTTGTACACTACTGCAATGTTGAAATTCATTACCGGAGAGAGACATACATTAACAGCTAAACATTCAAGTGAAGTATTCAAATCAACCAGTTGACATTTATATTTCTCTTTGATGTAAATTAAAACACCTCCTCCCTTCCCTACCTGCCTGTCTTTTCTAAAACACTGGTAGCCCACAATATCGATCATATTAGTGTCTATGTTACTGTGTAGCCAGCTTTCTGAGAGACAAAGGTAGTCCAGATTTGAGTCCAACAGCAACACCGAAATCTCATCTCTTTTGGGGATTATGCTCCGTATGTTTAAATGACCGCCGAGGATCCCCTTTGGTTTAGCCTTGGTGTCCCAAAGAACTCGTGCATGATTAACAGTTTGGAAAAATAAATGTTGTTTTTGCTTTTGTACAGCTTGGTTTTGTGCTAACCCAGTGGTCTGCTGTTTAATAGTGGCAGGTCCAGGGTTAAGGTGAATATCTCCTGCCAGAAGTAGCAGAACTAACAGAACTTTAATTGTATATCCTCTGCCATATTGTGATTTTTGCTTAACAGCCATGTTTGCCTTAATTTGGAAGTTTTTGCTCAGGGCTTTTAAAGACCACATAGAGTGTAGGGTGAGATGTCCAAGCCCAAATCCATACAGATAAAACTTTTTAACTTCACCTTTGGTTGAGTTTGTCGGAAAATCCTTCTTGTTGCAGGTCCAGACACACAAAGACAAAACGAAGAGGAAGTAGAGAAGGCTTATTAGTGGTGCCCATCAGCCCACTTTTTAATCCGGTGGCAGCCATCTTCAGTCTTTCTTGGAAAGAAGGAAAAAGAAAATCTGTGGATAGTAAAATAAATTCTGCTTATATCGCCAGAATCTGATCCGATCGTCCTCGAATCCAGCTGGGCCTCAGCTAGCCAACTAGCCCCTTCCGTTGCTGGTCTCGTTGCTCATAGTCGCCGTAACTGGTCTCCCGTCCCGCTCCTCCAACCGAGTCTCTTCACACACCGCCGCTGCCACCGAGCTCCGCTGAGGTCACGGTAAGTCCTCCGCTAGGCACCGCCACCTACCGTCGTCTGCCTGGGTGAAATCTCTGCTGAGCCCCGTCACCAAATAGCCGCTTGCCACATAGTGCAGTCAATAATGCAACAGAAAAACAGTGATCTCCGCTGGGCCTCGCAGCTGGGCTTCGATTCAGGCTGGTGTAAGGTGGAATGACTGGCGCCAGCATTAAGCTAACTAGCGTTAGCTTAGCAATCGCTTCGGGTAGTCTTGTCGCACACCGCCGCTGCAGTCACGGTAAGTCCTCTGCTGGGCACCGCCGCCTACCGCCGTCTGCCTGGGTGAAATCTCTGCTGAGCCCCGTCAACAAATAGCCGCCTGCCTGGTAGTATCTCCGCTGGGCCTCGCAGCTGGGCTTTGATTCAGGCTGGTGTTAGGTGGAATGGCTGGCGCCAGCATTAAGCTAACTTGCGTTAGCTTAGCAATCGCGTCAGGTAGGGCACATCAGTGAATCACAAGGAAGCGCTGGAATCGCTGGTCAGTTTACTCACAGTGGCCGGATAAAAGCGATCAAAGGGGTAATCCACCGGAGGTATATCCGATCGCTGTAGGTTAGTTATTTAGAGACTGGCGCCAGCATTAAGCTAACTAGTGTTAGCTTAGCAATCGCTTCAGGTAGCATTAAGCTAGAGCACAGTCTAGCACCTAGAGCACAGTCTAGCAAATCTGCCTATTGTGATGTATGCCTCTCAAATGCCTTCCACCGCTTCCTCTAAAGCCTGATTCCTCTTACAGAAAGGACATTTCACCTCCACCAGACCCTCCCCACAGCAGCTACAGGAGACAAATCCATCTGGAGAGGCACCCATGAAGGGGAAGCGCTGACTGAGGACTAGTCCAGCATCACACACTAGTAGATCCTCAAGGGGCTGTGGGTACTGCCATAAAGCGATAGAGTGCCCGGCAAGAGGACAAAGTTGTAGTAGATGAGGACGCCTGAATCACTACGCCAGGGTGTGCAGTTTGTCTTAGCCGAGGAACCCACAGGAGAAATCACCCCGCCCGCCCCCAACGGACCTTTAACATATTTACCTATTTACCTATTTACCTTCAACATATTCAGGAAAAAGGAATTTGTATGCAAACCGCTAATTTTTCTTTTCAGCATGGTTTTTTATTTTAAAAAGTGGCAACTATCACTGCAGGCCAAGCAGAGTGCAGCTCGGGTGGTTACTGAAGCAAAAACTCGGGTATGGGAGGAGTTCGGTGAGGCCATGGAACAAGACTTTCGGTTGGCCTTGAAGAGATTCTGGCAAACTGTCCGGCGGCTCAGGAGAGGGAAGCAGCTCCCTGTCTACACTGTGTATGGTGCGGATGGGGCACTGCTGACTTCGACTGGGGATATCGTCGGGTGGTGGAAGGAATACTTCAAGGATCTCCTCAATCCCACTGACACGCCTTGCACAGAGGAAGCAGGGCTTGTGGACGAGGGGGACGACTCGCCTATCATAGGGGCTGAGGTCGCCAAGGTGGTTAAAAATCTTTTTGGTGGCCAGGCCCCGGGGGTGGACGAGATTTGTTCTGAGTACCTCAAGGCCCTGGATGTTGTAGGGCTGTCATGGTTGACACACCTCTGCAACATTGCGTGGAGGTCGGGACAGTGCCTTTGGCATGGCAAACCAGGGTTGTGGTTCCTCTCTTCAAAAAAGGGGACCGGAGGGTGTGCTCCAACTTTAGAGGGATCACACTCCTCAGCCTCCCTGGGAAGGTCTATGCCAAGGTATTGGAGAGGAGAGTTCAGCCGTTGGTCGAACCTCGGATTCAGGAGGAGCAATGTGGTTTTCATCCTAGCCATGGCACATCGAACCAGCTCTTTACCCTCTCGAGAATTCTCGAGAGTTCGTAGGAGTTTGCCCAACCAGTTTACTTGTGTTTTGTGGACTTGGAGAAGGCATTCGACTACGTCCCTCGTGGTTTTTGTGGGGGGTACTTCGGGAGTATGGGGTATTGTGCTTGTTGTTACAAGCTATTCGGTCTCTGTACGACTGTTGTGGGAGTTTGGCTCATATTGCCAACACTCGGTTGGACTCATTCCCAGTAAGAGTTGGACTCCGCCAGGGCTGCCCTTTGTCACCAATCCTGTTCATAACTTTATTGGACAGGATTTCTAGGCGCAGCCAGGGAATGGAGGGTGTCATGCTTAGTGACCACAGGATCTCATCTCCGTTGTTTGCAGATGATGTTGTCCTGTTGGCTTCATCCAGCAATGACCTACGGGTCTTACTGGGATGGTATGCCGCTGAGTGTGAAGCAGCTGGGATGAGAATCAGCACCTCCAAGTCCGAATCCATGGTCCTCAGCTGGAAAAAGGTGGATTGTCCTCTCCGGGTTGGGGACAAGCTCCTGCCCCAAGTGGATGAGTTTAAGTATCTCAGGGTCTTATTCATGAGTGAGAGGAGAATGGAGCGAGAGATTGACAGACTGATCGGAGCAGCATCTGCAGTGATGCGGACGTTGTACCGGTCTGTTGTGGTGAAGAGGGAGCTAAGCTCTAAGGCAAAACTGTCGATTTACCTTTAGCTTTGGGTAATGACCGAAAGAACGAGATCGCGGATACAAGCGGCTGAAATAAGCTTTCTTCATAGGATTGCTGGACTCACCCTTAGAGATAGTGTGAGGAGCTCATTCATCCGTGAGAGGCTCAGAGTAGAACCGCTGCTCCTCCACATTGAAAGGAGCCAGTTGAGGTGGTATGGGCATCTGATCAGGATGCCTCCTGGACGCCTCCCACTTGAGGTGTTTTGGGCACGTTCCACTGGGAGGAGACCCTGGGGCAGACCCAGAATTCGCTGGAGAGACTATGTCTCCCAGCTGGTCTGGGAACGCCTTGGTATCCTCTCTGAATAGCTGGAGCAGGTGGCTGGGGAGAGGGAAGTCTGGGTTTCTCTGCTTGAACTGCTGCCTCTATGACCCGGACCTTCAGAAAAGCGGTAGAAGATGGATGGATGGATGGATGGATGGATGGATGGATATTCAGGGAAAACAAAACAAAAACTCTTGTTTCTCCACTTTATAAACAGCAGCTCAAATTTAGTTTGAAGTATTTTTTGTTTTGTATCAAATATTACAAGACAATAATATCAACCATTACATCGCTCAAGTAGGTTCATTTTGTCTTCTTTTAATTATTTGCCTTTTGTTCTTATTAAAGACAAAAATAGAAAGGAGATGTCTTTACCTTCTTAACATGTTTCGACTGTGTACTGCAGCCTTCGACAGAAGAGCAGGTGTGTTAAATTTGGTTTTATCGCACTTACACTCTCTCGTACTGCTCACTGGAAGTTCAACATGGCACCTATGGCAAAGAACTCTCAGAGGATCTCATTATTCCAAGGGCAGGTCAGAGCCATGCTTGGGTCTCAAGGTTTCACTGGTGATTTTCTGTTTATGTATTTGTTCTTGATTTTCATCCATTACCCTTTATACTGCGGACTTCTCACACAACACAACACACTGCCATCTACAGTAGTTCTCTGATGACTCTGCGATCGTCGGCCTCATCTCCAACGGAGATGAAGCTGAGTACAGAGGACTCATCCAGGACTTCATGGACTGGTGCCATCGGAACTGCCTCCAGATCAACGCAAGGAAAACTAAGGAGCTGGTGGTGGACTGTTGCAGGCAAGGTCTTTTTTCCAAGATGGCGCCCACAATGGTCGCCATGGTGCTTCGCTGCGCTTTTCTTTATTTGTTTTTGTTCGTCAATTGTGTGTCTGCCTGCTCTTACACCCGTGAAGAGCTACTAAATATCAGGACTTTCACTCCCACGGACCTACTCCCAGTTTTTTTAGCTCCAGCCGCCGATCTGATTCACTGTTTAGCTCAAAAAGTGAGATGGCGAAAAAGAGGTAGGCGAGCGGGCGCTCTCGTCCGGCTCCGCAGGAGAGGCACGCGCACGCCTTTGCCTGGCATATTTCTCTCCAATGCCAACTCTCTCTCAAACAAGGTAGATGAATTGAGACTGCTGTTGCGATTTAAGGACCTCGCTTCCTCATCTGCTCTCTGTTTCTCTGAGACCTGGCTCAGGGGGAATATACCGGACAGTGCGCTTCACCTAGAGGGATTTCAGCTGTTTCGTGCTGATCGCGTCACAGAGCTCTCCGGTAAGTCCTCGGGAGGAGGAGTCTGCTTTTACATCAACAGCAGCTGGTGCTCTGATGTAACGGTGATTTCCCAACACTGTTCTCCCGCTCTGGAATTTTTATTCATCAACTGCAAGCCATTTTATTCCCCGCGGGAGTTCGCCTCATTCATCCTGGCCGCTGTCTACGTCCCGCCCGACGCGGATGCGCGCGAGGCTCAGCGCGCGCTCGCAGATCACATCCAACATACGGAGCGGACTTTCCCGGACTCTCTGGTTATTGTGGTTGGCGACTTTAACCAGTGCAATCTGAGCCACGATCTCCCCCGATACAAACAGTTTATTAAATGCCCAACCAGAGGAAAAAACACGCTGGATCACTGTTACACTACAGTGAAGGACGCGTATCGCGCTGTTCCCTGCGCTGCGCTCGGACTATCTGATCACGTGATGGTCCACCTCATTCCCACATACAGACAGAGACTGAAGCTCACGACACCTGTTGTGACCACTACGAAGAAATGGACCAGTGAAGCTGAGGAGAAGCTGGAAACGTGCATGGAAATAACTGACTGGGGCATGTTTAAAGGAGCCACGCATGATCTGGATGAGTACACGGACACTGTAAACTCATATATCCACTTTTGTGAGGAGAGCATTCTTCCATCGCGCACCAGGGTGAGTTACTCTAATGATAAGCCCTGGTTCACTACTAAGCTCAGACAGATCAGGAAGGAGAAGGAAGCAGCGCTGAAAAGTGGAGACAGGGACTGCTACAGGGAGGTCAAATACCGGTTTAGCAGAGAGCTGAGGAGAGCTAAATCTGTGTATTCTGAGAGACTCCAGCAACAGCTCACTGCTAACGACTCTGCTTCTGTGTGGAGAGGACTGAGGCAAATCACCAACTATCGGCCTCAGGCTTCTAAAGGTCAGGATGACAAAGCCCTTTGTCAAAGACTGTCCCAACATTACGCCCGTTTTGACACCTCGTCAGCTGTGTCCAACTCCCCCCCTCCCCCCAGCTTCACTGCCTCCTCGGTCCCTACTTCATCAAAAGCGGTCCCCCCCCTCCTCCCCCCCTGCCCTTGTCATCAGCGAGCAGGATGTGCACAGACAATTCTCCAGACTGAACCCGCGCAAGGCCCCCGGTCCGGACGGCGTGTCTCCCTCCACCCTGAGACACTGTGCGAAAGAGCTGGTTCCTGTCTTCACGGACATTTTTAACACCTCCCTTAAGCTATGCCACATGCCGACCTGCCTCAAATCCTCCACCATCATCCCTGTCCCCAAGAAGCCACGGATCACTGGACTTAATGACTACAGACCTGTAGCACTCACCTCTGTAGTCATGAAGTCCTTTGAGCGCCTGGTCCTGCCCCACCTCAAGTCCATCACCACTCCCCTCCTGGACCCACTGCAGTTTGCCTACCGAGCCAACAGGTCTGTGGACGACGCAGTCAACCTGGCCCTCCACTCCATCCTGCAGCACCTGGACTCCCCGGGAACCTACGCCAGGATCCTGTTTGTGGACTTCAGCTCTGCATTCAACACCATCCGCCCCACTCTGCTCCAGGACAAGCTGTCCCTGCTCGGCGTGCCTGACTCCCTCTGCAGGTGGATCACCGACTTCCTGACGGACCAGAGGCAGCATGTGCGGCTGGGGAAGACTGTCTCAGACTCTGTCAGCATCAGCACCGGATCACCCCAGGGCTGTGTTCTTTCCCCCCTACTCTTCTCCCTTTATACCAACTCCTGCACCTCCAGCCACCAGTCTGTTAAGCTGATCAAGTTTGCGGATGACACTACCCTCATCGGGCTCATCTCCAACGGCGACGAGTCCGTCTACAGGAGAGAGGTGGCCCAGCTGGCGTCCTGGTGCAGCCACAACAACCTGCAGCTGAACGCTGTGAAGACAGTGGAGATGATTGTGGACTTCAGGAAAGTCACAACCCCTCTGCCCCCCCTCACCCTCACAGGCTCTCCCATCACCACTGCAGATTCCTTCCGCTTCTTGGGCACCACCATCACCCAGGACCTCAAATGGGAGCCGACCATCAGCTCCCTCATCAAAAAGGCCCAGCAGAGGATGTTCTTCCTGCGGCAGCTGAGGAAGCTCAAGCTACCCACCAAGATGTTAGTGCAGTTCTACACAGCCATCATCGAGTCCATCCTCACCACCTCCATAACCGTGTGGTACGCAGGAGCCACTGCCAGGGATAGACTAAGGCTGCAGCGCATCGTGCGCACTGCTGAGAAGGTGATCGGCTGCAAGCTCCCATCTCTCCAGGACCTGTACATCTCCAGGACCCGGAGGCGTGCAGGCCGGATCATAGCCGATCCTTCACACCCTGGTCACGTACTGTTTGCCCCCCTCCCCTCAGGTAGAAGACTTCGGTCCATTCAGACTAAAACCTCCCGGCACATGAGCAGCTTCTTCCCCTCTGCCATCAGACTGCTGAACACTAAGTGAATTATTGACTCTCGTGCACTACGTACAGCAGCTCAACCGGTCTCATTACAATTATCACTGTTTTCTTTTGCACTACCGACTGCACTATGTGGTACTCCACAATATCTGCTGCTCGCTAATATATTTAAAAACTGCTTTGACTAGTATTACTCATTCTTATTCTACACTTATTGCATGTATAGTTTTTTATTCTTTTATCTTATCATGTTTAATGTTGCAGCATTGCACCGAGACAAATTCCTAGTTTGTGTACTACATGAACAATGGCAATAAATCTGATTCTGATTCTGATTCTGATTCTGATTCTGACAACCCCCCACAGCACCAGTAAACATCCAGGGAACAGACATTTTGATGGTGACATCCTACAAGTACCTGGATGTTCATCTGAACAATAAACTAAAGAATTAAAGAATTAAAGAATTAATCTCGGCGCCACACGAGTAGGCTGCCTTTTGCAACAGCGGCTCGATTCCGAGTCTTTTTCCCTTCCTCTCTCTTTTGATTTGTCTTTTTTTTTCACCCCACTTATATCACGGACACACAGATCGTCCCAAATGTCTCCTGAGCCGGTGGACGGAGCCACTGTTTATAGCAGGATACGATACAGCAGGGAAGAGCTGCTAGCATTCAACCGCCACCCGGTCCCATTGGAAAAACTCGACATACCGAGAGAACTGAGGCGAAAACACCGCGGCTGCCGGGCTGGAGTAAGGCGGAGGACAAAAAATATAAGGTACAGACCCTCCCTTCCATCTGTTGTCATGGGAAATGTACGGTCGATACTGGGAAAGTTAGATGAGCTAGCGGCTATCTCCCGTTATGATAGCACATACCGGGAGTGCTCTCTCCTTTTGTTTACTGAGACGTGGCTAACTGAACTAGCAGCAGATGCTAACATTGAGCTGGAGGGTTTTCACATGATACGAGCTGACCGAACACCAGACAGTGGCAAAACTAGGGGCGGTGGAGTGATAATGTATGTTAACAACAACTGGTGCAGACCGGGACATATCACTGTTAAACAACGACACTGCAGCAAAGACATTGAGTTGCTAGCTGTTAGCATGAGGCCTACATATCTCCCGAGAGAACACTCACACGTGATCTGCATTGTTGTTTATGCAAATCCGACGGCGAACGCTGGGACAGCGCGTGACGTCATCCATTCAGTAACCAGCAGGCTGCAGACAGAACACCCAGATGCTCTTCTCCTCATCTCAGGCGATTTCAACCATGCTTCACTATCTCCCATTCTACCCACGTTCACCCAGTATGTCACATGCCACACTAGAGACAATAAAACACTGGATTTATTCTACGCAAACACTAAGGAGGCGTACACCTCATCACAACTCCCCCCACTCGGGAGATCGGATCACAACTTGGTTCATCTCCGGCCGGTGTACAAACCCCTAGTGCACAGACAACCTCCGGCCATGCACACTGTGGAGTTATGGTCTGAGGAGACAATGGACACTCTAAAGGACTGTTTTGAAGCCACCGCCTGGAAGCAGCTCTGCGATCCACATGGTGAGGACATTGATGGCCTCATTCACACCTTCACGGGCTATCTCAGCTTCTGTGTGGACAAATCCGTTCCCACCAAGACCATACGGCGTCACTCAAACAACAAACCCTGGATCAACCCTGAGATAAAAACACTTCTGAGAGAGAAGAAGAGGATCTTCAGGTCGGGGAACAGGGAGATGCTGAAGTCCGTACAGAGGGAGCTGAGGAGAAAGATCAGAGAAGGCAAGGACAGCTTCAGGAAGAAGATGGAGGACAAGCTGCAACAGAGCGACATCAGCGGGGTCTGGAGAAACCTCAAAACCATCTCGGGGCTCCAGAATACCTCCCCCCAGGCCACGGGGGGCAGGGAGTGGGCGAACAACCTGAATCTGTTTTTCAATAGATTTGACCAACCGCCCTACCCCCTGTCTGCACAACAACCACTGCTGCCTCTAAAGAAATCAAGTCCTGCTGCCCACTCCCCACTCCACCAACACCCCCCCACTCCCAACACACAGCCCCCCATCCTGACCCTGACCGAGACCCAGGTGAGGACGGAGCTGAGGAAGATCAAAGCGAGGAAGGCGCCGGGACCGGACGGCATCAGCACAAAGCTCCTCAAGTCCTGTGCAGACCAGCTGTGTGGGATTGTGACGTACAGTATATCTTCAACATGAGCCTGAAACTGGGGAGGGTACCACAGCTGTGGAAAACATCTTGTGTGGTACCTGTACCAAAAACTTCCCACCCCAAAGACCTGAACAGCTACAGACCGGTGGCCTTGACGTCCCACTTGATGAAGACCCTGGAGAGACTGCTCCTTGCTCACCTCCGCCCCCTGGTGGAACCAGCGATGGATCCACTCCAGTTCGCCTACCAGCATGGCATTGGGGTGGAGGATGCGGTGATCTTCCTCCTTCACCGTTCTCTGTCCCACCTGGAGAAGCCCGGGAATATGGTGAGGATCATGTTCTTTGACTTCTCCAGTGCTTTCAACACCATCCAACCGATGATCCTGAAGGACAAGCTGCTGCGAGCAGGGGTGGACCAGCACCTGTCATCATGGATCCTGGACTACCTCACGAACCGGCCTCAGTTTGTAAGAACCCGGGACTGTGTGTCCGACACGATCATCAGTAGCACGGGGGCCCCCCAGGGAACGGTGCTGGCTCCCTTCCTGTTCACTCTTTATACTGCAGACTTCTCACACAACACAACACACTGCCATCTACAGAAGTTCTCTGATGACTCTGCGATCGTTGGCCTCATCTCCAATGGAGATGAAGCTGAGTACAGAGGGCTTATCCAGGACTTCGTGGACTGGTGCCATCGGAACTGCCTCCAGATCAACGCGAGGAAAACTAAGGAGCTGGTGGTGGACTGCCGCAGGCATGGGCAGCCCCTCACATCACCAGTAAATATACAGGGAACAGACATCGAGATGGTGACATCCTATAAGTACCTGGGTGTTCATCTGAACAATAAACTAGACTGGTCACACAATACTGACGCACTCTACAAGAAGGGACAGCGCAGGCTGTTCCTGCTGAGGAGACTCAGGTCTTTTGGTGTACAAGGGGTGCTGCTGAAGTCATTCTATGACACGGTGGTGGCATCAGCCATCACTTTTGGAGTCGTCTGCTGGGGCAGTGGCATTACTGCAGCCGATAGGAAGAGACTGAACAAACTGATTAAGAAAGCTAGCTCTGTCCTGGGGCAGCGCCTTGATCCGATGGAGGAGATAGGAGAGAGAAGGACGGTGGCTAAACTGTCATCTCTGCTGGAGTCCGAGTTCCACCCTATGCAGGACATACTGGATGCACTGAGGAGCTCATTTAGCAGCAGACTACATCATCCCAGGTGCACAACCGAGAGGTTTCGTAGGTCCTTCCTACCAACGGCTGTCAGACTGTACAACCTAAGCAGGGCTGCTCGCAGAGATAGCAAAAAGACGTAACAAACTAATAGTTTTTTGAATGCAAAAGATGCAATAGACTTACACGATGGTCCCCTCCGGCATACAACTAGGAACATACCGGTCGCTATGGAGGGTGAGAATATGTATGGGCACATAATCATACCATGTAGGATAACTAAGTAGACGGTTATGCTGTTTCATCCCATCTAGCAACAATGCTCTGCACTGTGTGTGTTTATATATTTACATATTTATTCCATCTAGCTACAATGCTCCGCACTGTGTTTTTTATATATCTACATATTATTCCATCTAGCTACATTGCTCCGCACTGTATGTGTTTATATACTTGCATATTTATTCCACCTAGCTGCAATGCTCCGTACTGTGGGTGTTTATATATTTACATATTTATTCCATCTAGCTACAATGCTCTGCACTGTGTGTTCACACTGGCTTTTCCCTGCACTGTGTGCTCATATACTCATATATTTATTCCATCCAGCTACAATGCTCTGCACTGTGTGTCTGTGTGTGTGTGTGTATATATTTATTTTATAGTAATATGTACATATGTATATTAGCCGCTCTTGCTTGCTTGTTTTTTTTCTTGCCTTCTGATTGTTGCTCTGAGTGTTGCTATCCCTGTGCTGTTGCAATCCTGGAATTTCCCCGTTGTGGGACTAATAAAGGCTTATCTTATCTTATCTTATCTTAAACTAGACTGGTCACACAATACCGACGCACTCTACAAGAAGGGACAGCACAGGCTGTTCCTACTGAGGAGGCTCAGGTCTTTTGGTGTACAAGGGGTGCTGCTGAAGTCATTCTACGACACGGTGGTGGCATCAGCCATCACTTTTGGAGTGGTCTGCTGGGCAATGGCATTACAGCAGCCGATAGGAAGAGACTGAACAAACTAATCAAGAAAGCTAGCTCTGTCCTGGGACAACGCCTTGACCCAGTGGAGGAGATAGGAGAGAGAAGGATGGTGGCTAAACTGTCATCTCTACTGGAGTCCGAGTCCCACCCTATGCAGGACATACTGGACGCACTGAGGAGCTCATTTAGCAGTAGACTACATCATCCTAGATGCATGACCGAGAGGTTTTGCAGGTCCTTCCTACCTACGGCTGTCAGATTGTATAACCTAAGCCGGGCTGCTCGCAGAGATAGCAAAAAAAACGTGACGACCTAATAGTACTGAATGCAAAAGACGCAACAGACTTACACAAATGGTCCCCTCCAGTATACAACTAGGACAATATCAGTTGCTATGGAGGGTGACAATATGTATGGGTACATATTCATACCATGAAGGGTAACTAAATAGACTGTTATGCTGTTTAGTCCATCTAGCTACAATGCTTCGCGCTGTGTATATATATTTAGATATTTATGTGTGCATATGTATATTCACTGCTCTTATTTTCTTATCTTCTAAATTATTGCTCTGAGTGTTGCTATCCCCGTGCTGTTGCAATCCTGGAATTTCCCCATTGTGGGACTAATAAAGGCTTATCTTATCTTATCTTATCTTATGGTTTGTGCTTTTATTGTGACAGCACCGTTATATTACTTCCTTCTGTCAAATCCTTTCGCGGGTTGTCACAGCTGTTTTGGTTGTCCTGATTACTTTCTCACTCATGCATCTACACCTGTTCCACATTTGGGTTTCCCTTATTATTATTTAAACTCGCTTGCGGGGTTCATTCCTCGCTGCGACCTCGCCCTGTGCACAGACAGGAATCCCCCGTCTGATTCCTGTTTATTTTCAGCTCAGTTCTCAGCCTCATCTGATTAATTGTAAGTTACCCTTCTTGGTTCTCTTCGATTCCCTTTTTCTGTAAGTTACCCTTCGTGGTTCTCATTTATTGCCTTTTTGTATGTTACCCCTGGTGGTTTATCTTTGTTCCTTATTATTAAATACGCAAACTCACAGCAGGCGATTGGGGTCTTGATTTCTGCCCTGAAAGGGCCAATTATGACAGTAGGTCACAGCCAGTAGACACCAGCGACTGTGGGTTAGCACTTTTTCCTTTACCATCTTCATTCTATTTTTCCCCTTTTTTGGGGGGTGTCCACTTTTGCTGGGATGGCAGCGAGCAGGAGATGGTACCCTTTGAACCTGGGGTTTGAGCTATGTCAGACGTTAATGGACATTGATAGACTTCTAGCCATAGCTCGTCAATATTCCACCCCGAAGAACTCTCTGTGGTACCTGAACCTTGCGGAGGCAGCCATGCTGCATCATCCTTGCCTCTTGGAGCATGCTGAAGGAAGAGAGATGATATCCCTGGTGACGGCTCTGCAGCGGGAGAACAGTGAGTTGGTGAAGCGTTCCACCAGGAAGCCTAGTTCTGCACCGACAGGAAGGCGCTCCCGGTCCTCAGTCCAGTCAGCTTCTCGCCAGGCTCCAGCTCTATCTGCTTCAAGACACTGCCTTCCGACGCAGACCTCTGCTCCTTCCCAAGACACGGCTGTACTGAATCAGATGGAGGAGAGTCACCGGGTCCAGACGCCACAAACCTCCCACCATTTTTCAGGTACAGGCCGCCGGAAGAACTCCTCCGCTTCTCAGCCAGCAGCTTCCTCATTGCCGCGTCAAAAGGGTACCACAGCAGCTTCCTCCTGCTGTCTCGTCAGCTCTCTCTCCCTGGGTCATCGCTGCTGTGATCCCGGCTGTCTCTTCCCCAGTTTTGCCCATCATCAAGGCTGCAGGGGCGGCTCCTCCATGTTCTCCAGGGGGGCCCATAACCACCGCAGCCATGGAGAGGGATGACTCTGGGCCTGCTGCAGCAGAAACCACTGTGCCCCGGGAACACAGGCAAGTGCTTTTTCATTCTTTATCACCAACATATGAATTACCTTGCCTGATTCCTGGTGGTGAGGCTCAGTCATTTCAGTCCACTGAGTCCTCACTGCCTGCTGCAGATAATCTTCCTTCACCTGCTCCCTCCATGTCTCCTCCAATTTCCCCTGAGTGTCCGCTGGTCCCAGGATTGAGCAGTTGGATGATGGAGGAGCCTGCGGTCCTGGAGGACCTGGCCCCAGCCCTGCAGCCACAGCCTGGATGGGGGAGAGCGCTGCCTGTGACCTGAAGTCTGCGCCGATGACTAATCGTCCCCTGGCTTCAGCTACGTGGGAAGCTGCACCAGTGGTGAGACGACCTCCAGCTGCCACGCCGGACGAGCCACCTGCATCGATCTCTTTGCCTGGAGGTCCTAGGACTCCACTATCCACCATGCCTGCTGTAGGGGCCGCCTCAGCAGAGTCAAAGCTCAACCTCAGGAGGACCTGGCACGAGACTTCCCCACCTGGATCAATGGAATCCTCGACGGCAGTGGAGCTTGAGCTCAGGCATGTGCTCTTCTTTGTTTTCACTTTTTCTGTTTTGGAGAGATCTTGCCTGGCAATTGGTGGGGAGGACCAAGTGCAGCCATCAGCTGCACCTGAGCTCACCTCGCCAGGCTCCACTGCCGCCGGTGACCCTGATTCTGTTTCTTTGTCCTTCTTGTCGGAGCCTCTCCTCAGGGTCACCGAGGGTCATCTAACATCGCCAGAGGTCTCTGTGGGTCCAGCCTAGTCACCTTAGGTCTCCGTGGGTGCTGCCCCTTCGGCTGAGGTCTTCACTGGTGCAGCTGCATTCCAGCTCGGGTCCACCGTGAGTGCGGCTTTGCGTCAGTCCAGGGAGGCCACCGAGGGTGCCGCTATGCTCCAGCTTGGGGCCACCGAGGTTGCTGCTGTGTCCCAGCCCGGGGCCACCGAGGTTGCTGCTACGTCCCAGTCTGGGGCCACCAAGGGTGTTGCTACGCCTCAGTCCAGGGACACCGGGGATGCTGCTGTGCCTCAGTCCGGGGCCACCGAGGGTGCTGCTATGCCTCAGTCCGGGGCCACCAAGGGTGCTGCGTCGCCCCAGTCCGGGGCCACCGGGGATGCTGCTTCACCCCAGTTTGGGGCCACCGGGGGTACTGTGCCTATGCCCAAGGTTGCTGCAGGTCCTCAATCTACATCTGGTTCCGTCGTGGTTCCTTCTCCGCCATCCCCTTCACTGGGTGCCCATCTCCTGGCTTCTGTGGTCCGCGGTAATCACGAGGTCCAACTGCCGCCTCTGGGGGGGGGGGGGGGGGGGGCGTGGTGCTCCACGGCCCGTTAGCCCAGAGATGCAGGGAGACCACCCGACAAACTCTCTGGTTTGCGTGGGTGGCTTCAAAATTCTAGAAGACTACCCGATGAACTCTATCCTCCATTTTGGTGGTTCGGGAGACCTGGTAGGCCGCCTGACCTTTTCCACCTGATGGTCAGGTGGAGCTGGGACTTTGGAAGGACACCTGAACTGTTCCCTTGGTCACCCGGTATTGCAAAGTTTTCTTAGCACCTTATTTGGTCAGTGTTGTGGGTCATGTGTGTTTTGTTTGTTTTTGTGTCTCTCCCTCCAGGCCTAGATCCCCCCACCACCCTCCCGGGGTCTGTTTTTGGGGTTATTCCTGTTGGGGGTGGTGGGTGGGTGTACTTTCAACCCTTTTTGATGTTATGTTAGGGTGTCTTGGATCCACCCCTTAAGGGAGGGGCACTGTCATGATTCCGAGCGCGGGTCAGAGCTGTGCTCAGGTCTCTAGGTTTTGCTGGTGATTTTCTGTTTATGTATTTGTCCTTGATTTTCATCCATTATGGTTTGTGCTTTTATGTTGACAGTGCTCTTCCTTCTGTCAAATCCTTTCGCGGGTTGTCACAGCTGTTTTGGTTGTCCTGATTACTTTCTCACTCATGCATCTACACCTGTTCCACATTTGGGTTTCCCTTATTAATATTTAAGCTCACTTACGGGGTTCATTCCTCGCTGCGACCTCGCCCTGTGCACAGACAGGAATCCCCCGTCTGATTCCTGTTTATTTTCAGCTCAGTTCTCAGCCTCGTCTGACTAATTGTAAGTTACCCTTCTTGGCTCACTTTGATTGCCTTTTTCTGTAAGTTACCCTTTGTGGTTCTCATTTATTGCCTTTTTGTATGTTACCCCTTGTGGTTTATCTTTGTTCCTTATTATTAAATACGCAAACTCACAGCAGGCGATTGGGGTCTTGATTTCTGCCCTGAAATGGCCAATTATGACAGCGGATCGGAAAAAAAGAATTGTTGCTGTACATAAAGATGGCCTAGGCTATAAGAAGATTGCCAACACCCTGAAACTGAGTTGCAGCATGGTGGGCAAGACCATACAGCAATTTAACAGGACAGGTTGTACTCAGAAAAGGCCTCGCCATGGTCAACCAAAGAAGTTGAGTGCACGTGCTCAGCGTCATATCCAGAGGTTGTCTTTTGAAAATAGATGTATGAGTGCTGCCAGCATTGCTGCAGATGTTGAAGGGGTGGGGGGGTCAGCCTGTCAGTGCTCAGACATACGCCACACAACTGCATCAAATTGGTCTGCATGGCTGTCGTCCCAGAAGGAAGCCCCTTTTATAGATGATGCACAAGAAAGCCCACAAACAGTTTGCTGAAGACAAGCAGACTAAGGACATGGATTACTGGAACCATGTCCTGTGGTCTGATGAGACCAAGATAAACGTATTTGGTTCAGATGGTGTCAAGCGTGTGTGGTGGCAACCAGGTGAGGAGTACAAAGATAAGTGTGTCTTGCCTACAGTCAAGCATGGTGGTGGGAGTATCATGGTTTGGAGCTGCATGAGTGCTGCCAGCACTGGGGAGCTACAGTTCATTGAGGGAACCATGAATGCCAACATGTGCTGTGACATACTGAAACAGAGCTTCCCTCCCTTCGGAAACTGGGCCGCAGGGCAGTATTCCAACATGATAACGACCCCAAACACACCTCAAAGACAACCACTGCCTTGCTAAAGAAACTGAGGTTAAAGGTGATGGACTGGCCCAGCATGTCTCCAGACCTAAACCCTATTGAGCAGCCGTGGGGCATCCTCAAACGGAAGGTGGAGGAGCGCAAGGCCTCTAACATCCACCAGCTCTGTGATGTTGTCATGGAGGAGTGGAAGAGGATTCCAGTGGCAACCTGTGAAGCTCTAGTGAACTCCATGCCCAAGAGAGTTAAAGCAGTGCTGAAAAATAATGGTGGCCACACAAAATATTGACACTTTGGGCACAATTTGGACATTTTTACTTAGGGGTGTACTCACTTTTGTTGCCAGCGGTTTAGACATTCATGGCTGTGTGTTGAGTTATTTTGAGTGGACAGCAAATTTATACTGTTACACAAGCTGTACACTGACTACTTTACATTGTATCAAAGTATAATATCTTCAGTTGTTGTCCCATGAAAAGATATAATAAAATATTTACAAAAATGTGAGGGGCATACTCACTTTTGTGAGATACTGTACTTGCATTGTAACTCTCAATGCATGGACCTCTCTGGGGCTTTTTGGCTCTCGTCACACTGAACGGATGTTTTTTTTTTCTTTTCTCTTCACATGGTTGAATAAAATCAAGATGAAGCAGCCAAAACGAACAAAAATGCAACTACAGACACTTCAAGCGCGGTGTTGTTGATGTGTAGAAAAAATGCAGGCAGATTATCCACATTGCTGCACCGTTTTTTTAACATGGCAGCAGTCTAAAACAGAAAGTGAAACTTAAATATTTCAACTTAATTGGATGCAGTCACAACGGCAGTTTTCCTGCACCATGTTTGTTTTGCCATTTCTATGGTAACGCGTAACTTCCATCAGCAGCGTAATGTTGTGACATCGTCACACAGCAGACCCCAAACATCACTATATTAATTTTTACACCGGTATCAAAATTTATACCAGTATTATCGTGAATAATACGATATGACACACCCCTAGTCACCAAACTTTGTACACAGGTTCACCTGATCTACAGCCATGGATTATATACAGCTATTTTTGTTGTATATCCATAGATGATAGGCTTATCATAATTTGGTTCTGCCTCAGTACAGGCAGCGCGGTGGCGGAGTGGTTAGCACTGCGGCAGCACAGCAACTCACCCTTGGCCGGGGGATCCTGGGTTCGATCCCGGCCCCTGACCAACAGTGATCTGTGTGGAGTTTGCATGTTCTCCCCGTGTCTGCGTGGGTTTACTCTGGGATTTCTCCAGTTTCCTCCCACATGCCAAAAACATGCAAGTTAGGTTAATTGGCATCAAACTGGGGATTCTAAATTGTCCTTAGGTATGACTGTGAGAGTGAATGGATGTCTGTCTCCCTGTGTTGGCCCTGCAATAGACTGGCGATCTGTCCAGGGTGCACCCTGCCTCTCGCCCAAAGATGCTGGGATAGGCTCCAGCCCCTCGTGACCCAAACAGGATTAAGTGGAAGAAGATGGTTGATTCTGCCTCAGTAATTATATGGAAAAGTTGAAAACTGCTCTCCTTCAGTGACATACTGGGATCTTCATAGAAAACAGAGGTGCAGGATATCGCACTCGCCTCACAGTGCTCTTGTTAACACCATTAATCTGTTACATCTTACTGTCTCAGCATGGTGACGTCATTAACAGCACTGTGAAAACAAACTGAGTGGTGTCTGAAAGCTGATAATTTTATTGTTATATTGAGTGTACTAGGTAGCCCACTATAATTGAATCCACTATATAGTGAGTAGTAAGTGAGTGGACATTTCAAACACAGCATAGGACTATGACTATTGTAGTCAAATAAAATAAGAAACAGAAATTATCATGACATGAGCAGGCAGATTTTATAAGATTAGTGCATACCCGTGCATGCCTGTAGAAACCAAGTATAAGCAAGTATTTCTGCATGCCTGTAGAAAGCAAGTGTAAACAAGCATTTCTGCATGCCCGTAGAAAGTTACTCTTACCATTGCCACAGTAACCATGGTGATACCTGCCTTTGATCTTTGACATGGTTAACATGGCAACAGTAACCATGGTGAAACCTGCCTTTGATCTTTGACGTCACCACTCATTCAGTGATGCCTGCCTTTGATCTTTGATGATGTGTCTGCCTGGCAGCAGTAACCATGGCATCATCTGTGCGTCTATGATGTCATAGCTATGAACGCCCATAGCTCCCCTATGGACATTCATTAAAGATTTCCCCTCCTAAACTTCTGCATATATGGGGAGGCTGAAATTCGGGGATGTACACCCTCGTAACCTCAGCAAAGCACGTATAAAATCTGAGGCCAGTCCAACAAATGTTTCAAGAGATACGCACGGAACACACTAGCACGCACAGACAGACACACACACAGACAGAGATTTCTTGCATTATAATATGATAAAAGTCAATGCAGCTCAGTTAACTTCGACCACATTCCAAGGGAGTCTGGAGACATAGAGTCTGAATGGACCATGTTCTCCACCTCCATTGTTGAAGCAGCTGGCCAGAGCTGTGGCCGCAAGGTCGTCGGTGCATCTCATAGTGGCAACGTCCGAACCAAGTGGTGGACACCAGTGGTGAGGGGGGCCATTAAGCTGAAGAAGGAGTTTTATCAAGCTTGGTTGGCTTGTGGGACTCCCAAAGCAGCAGAGGTGTACCGGCAGGCCAAGCAGAGTGTAGCTCGAGTGGTTGCTGAAGCAAAAACTTGGGTGTGGGAGGAGTTTGGTGAGGCCATGGAACAAGACTTTCAGTCGGCCTTGAAGAGATTCTGGCAAATTGTCCGGCGGCTCAGGAGGGGGAAGCAGCTCCTTGCCCACACTGTGTATGGTGCGGATGGGGCGCTGCTGATTTCGACTGGGGATACCTTCGGGCGGTGGAAGGAATTCTTCGAGGATCTCCTCAATCCCACTGACACGCCTTCTACAGAGGAAGCAGGGCTTGTGGATGAGGGGGACGACTCGCCCATCACAGGGGTTGAGGTCGCCAGGATAGTTAAAAAACTCTTTGGTGGCCAGGCCCCAGGGGTGGACAAGATTGACCCTGTGTACCTCAAGGCCCTGGATGTTGTAGGGCTGTCATGGTTGACACGCCTCTGCAACATTGTGTGAAGGTCAGGGACAGTCCCTTTGGCATGGCAAACCAGGGTTGTGGTTCCTCTCTTCAAGAAAGGGGACCGGAGGGTGTGCTCCAACTTTAGAGGGGATCACACTCCTCAGCCTCCCTGGGAAGGTCTATGCCAAGGTACTGGAAAGGAGAGTCCAGCCGTTGGTGGAACCTCAGATTCAGGAGGAGCAATGTGGTTCTCGTCCTGGCCATGGCACATCGGACCAACTCTTTACCCTCTCAAGAATCTTCGAGGGTTCGTAGAAGTTTGCCCAACCATTTTGTATGTGTTTTGTGGACTTGAAGAAGGCATTCGACTACGTCCCTTGTGTTTTTTTGTGGGGGGTGTTTCGGGAGTATGAAGTATCGGGCTTGTTGTTATGAGCTATCCGGTCTCTATACGACCGTTGTGAGAGTTTGGTTCATATTGCCAACACTCCTTCGGACTCATTCCCAGTGAGAGTTGGACTCAGCTAGTGCTGCCCTTTGTCACCGATCATGTTCATAATTTTTATGGATAGGATTTCTAGGTGCAGCCAGGGAACGGAGGGTGTCATGCTTGGTGACCACAGGATCTCATCTCTGTTGTTTGCAGATGATCTTGTCCTGTTGGCTTCATTCAGCAATGACCTACAGGTCTTACTGGGATGGTTTGCCGCTGAGTGTGAAGCGGCTTGGATGAGAATCAGCACCTTCAAGTCCAAGTCCATGGTCCTCAGCCAGAAAAAGGTGGATTGTCCTCTCCGGGTTGGGGCAGGCTCCTGCCCCAAGTGGAGGAGTTTAAGTGTCTTGGAGTCTTATTCATGAGTGAGGAGAGAATGGAGCGAGAGATTGACAGACGGATCAGAGCAGCATCTACAGTGATGCAGACGTTGTACCAGTCCGTTGTAGTGAAGAGAGGGCTAAGCTCTAAGGCAAAGCTGTCAATTTACCGGTCAGTCTACATTCCTACCCTCACCTATGGTCATGAGCTTTGGGTAATGACCGAAACAATGAGATCACGGATACAAGTGGCTGAAATGAGCTTTTTTCATAGGATTGCTGGACTCACCCTTAAAGATAGGGTGAGGAGCTCAGTCATCCGTGAGAGGCTCAGAGTAGAACCGCTGCTCCTCCACACTGAAAGGAGCCAGTTGAGATGGTTTGGGCATCTGATCAGGATGCCTCCCACTTGAGGTGTTTCGGACACATCCCACTGGGAGGAGACCCTGGGGCAGACCCAGGACTCACTGGAGAGACTATGTCTCCCAGTTGGTCTGGGAATGCCTTGGTATCCTCTCTGAAGAGCTGGAGCAGGTGGCTGGGGAGAGGAAAGTCTGGGCTTCTCTGCTTGAACTGCTGCCTCCGTGACCCGGACCTCCGGAAAAGCGGTAGAAGATGGATGGATGGATGGATGGATGGATAAAAGTCAGTGTTGCAGGAATTGAAGTACTTTCATCATCAGTTTGATCTATCCACCTTATTCCTGGGGGTGCCGCTGTAGGAACAATTATGGGCGGAGCTTCTGGTTTCAGCTGACGTAGTGTTAAATCAGTCAGTCAGAGTGGAGTAGCACAAGCATTTAAAATAACATTTTTTAAAGTTTTTCAAATTCATTTTAATGTATAGTCCACATACGTGTTTTGCACTCAAGTGGCAGCTAATTTCAGCTCTTCTAGTTTTTGTGTTTTTTGAATGTTTTGCCGTAGTTCTGGCACTTGCTGGTGTTCGTGGTTGTGCCAATAGACTGGATAAATGGAGGCTTCTCACCACACGGTGACAGACGACATCCAAGCACTTGCTGTGGTGTATGTCTGCTCTAAGGTAAATTTGATTATGTCCAACATATTTTAACAAAATGCTGCCGACTTTATTGCGATGGAGATGTGCTGGTCTGAATGCGCACCGCGTCATTATGAGTACAGGCAACGAGAAGTCATAAATCATGACTCTTTCTTTGTTTGGAAGCGGCAAAGTCCCAGGGAAACCCCATGAGTGCCTGGCATCATTGGAAAGCTTAGAAATCGTACTTTCTAAAACTGCCTATGTTTTTTCAGAAGACGTTACTCTCAACTGATCGAGTTTTCAACCTAGCTAAAATATAAACAAATTGTCTTTTTCTAGGTCAATTTTTGCACACTTCCTACAAATTAAATATCGTTTTGAAGGTCTTTCAATGCAGAATATGGAAATAATGTTACATGAGTTTTGAAAATGTCCTCAAAGTGACTCATTTTGCCAGCACGGGTCATTTGTTTACAGCGTTAGCATCTTAGCAGAGGCGCTAAATAACGGAGCTACTATCTACAAGGCCACTTTTTAAGGTCATCTTTTCATCCCTCAATAGTCGTGGGAAGTGGTATGATTGTTACTGTTTTGAGGTGCAAGAGGCCGTGTTCCCACATTTCTGATGCCGAAGTCATTGTTTTTGAACAAGGAAAAGTATCCCGTTTCAATGACGACCATATGTTCTAAACTAGTACCAGAAGTTGCTACCGTAATTCACGCAAGGCATCATGGGGCCTAGGAATTAGGTGGATAGTGTTTTATTTTTCAACTGGAAAACAATTTTTTTTTCACTATTACTGTATATGTGGCTGTTGATACGTATGTAATTATTGTTTATAATGCACACACATTTACTAACACATTTATTATTTGCACATTTGTTATTTACATTCTGTTTTTGTATACACTCTTGGCCCATTTTTTGGTGTTTTCTTTTCTTTGGTGGAGCAGCTATAACAGGCCCAATTTTCCCCTTGGATCAGTAAAGTATTTCTGACTCTGATTAATGCAAAGATCGATTCAGTGGGTAATACAGTGGCAATTGAGAGCCCTTTGAGGTAAATATCGCACAAGATGCTGTAAAATGCTTAATTCAGCTATACGAATTGTGGTGGAGCATGACAGAATCCAGCTCTGCTCTGCAGCGTGTCAATAGAGTAATCATCAGAAGATTAGTCAGGAAAATTAGTGAGCTATTCGTTGAGCAGTAATCTATCCCACCTGCTCATTAAAATAAACACTGAATTTTAAAGAGTTTAATTTGGCTCTGAGTGGGTAACTGGCTCACGATCAGTATGCCAAAGCATGTATCCAGACTTTTATAACTCATTACAGACAGATAACTTACTCCTGTACAATTATGGTCTTTTTAATACAGCAATATACAGATATAACAGTACATATTCTGAGTTCATCTCCTTGCAAAATGCTGATCATTCTACTATAAAATAGCAGCGTTTGAGCACTCTTTATAGCCTTTAAAAGTACAGATCTAAACTGGGTGGCTGTGTTTCAGGTGGTAGAATAAATTGGTTACTGATCAAAAAGTATCTCTGTTCAACATATTGACCCACAAGCTGTTTCCAGTGAAGTTGCATTTGAATGTGTCGTGTGATACTAATTACAAGAATAGTATTTTGAAAGGCCAGACTAGAGAAGCGCTGTATATATCCTGGTCCATTTATAGTACGAAATCAGAGTATTTTTTTCTTTACATCAAAATCTTTTTTTTGTTGTTCTAACAAAAAATTATAGTGAGAAATATAAAATAATTAATTTTAGATGTACAAAAATCATGCTGCCCCATAAGGAATGCCTCTTTACTGTGTTTTATCCAGAGTCCAAAGTCAGCACAGTTGTCTACTGGGAAATTTTTAGAGCACTTCATGCTTCTCTCTGCTGACAAGCTTTATGGGGCTGCTGATTTCATTTTCCAGCAGGACTTGGCACCTGCCCACACTGCCAAAAGTACCAATACCTGGTTTAATGACCATGGTATCTCTGTGCTTGATTGGCCAACAAACTGCTCTGACCTAAACCCCATAGAGAGGAAGCTGACAGACACCAGACCCAACAATGCAGATGAGCTGAAGGCCACTGTCAGAGCAATCAGGGCCTCCGTAACACCTCAGCAGTACCGCAGGCTGATCGCCTTCATGCTACACTGCTTGCAGTAATTCATCCAAAAGAACCCTCGACCAAGTATTGAGTATGTTACATGGACATACTTTTCAGTCGGCCAACATTTCCATTAAAAATAATTTTTTTTAATTAATTTTATGTAATTTTTAATTATTTTTTTTTGAGAACTGAATTTTGGGGTTTTCATGAGCTATAAGCCATAACCTTCAAGATTAAAAGAAGCAGACACTTGAAACATATCACTCTGTGTGTAATGAATCAGAATCAGAATCAGGTTTATTGCCATTGTTCATGTAGTACACAAACTAGGAATTTGTCTCGGTACAATGCTGCAACATTAAACATGATAAGATAAGAGAAATAAACTATACATGTAATAAAGTGTAGGATAAGATTAAGATCTATATAATATATGAGGTTCATTTTTTTAATTGAATTACTGAAATAAATTAACTTTTTGATGACATTCTAAATTATTGAGATGCGCCTACACACACATACACACACCTGCAGTCATGTGAAAAAATTAGGACACCCCATTAAATATTCAGTTCTTTATTAAAGGGCCAATATCATGCTATTTTAAGCCTTTCAGAGTAAACTATATGCATGTATGTGATAGTATATTACCTTTGGTACACTGGAGATTGAATTTCTTATGAAATATGAGTTATTTTCGTGAGCTACTTTTCCAACCCGGAAGTAAGATGCCTCTATCTCTGAGGCTCCGCCTCTCCTTCTTGTGGCTGCCGCCCATTTCATGACGTAACCCCTGAGCCGGCTGCTGCAGCGTGTCGCTGGGTTCCGCCCACGAAAACAACATCTACAGTATCTGTAGATTACTCCCACCCCCCTCCACCTCCTCCTGCACAGAGCTTTTCCCGCACCTCGCTTCCAAAGCCGGCCGTTCGCCGTCGTGTTCCATTACGCACGACTGCACCAAGGAGCCAAACGACGGGGGGGGGCGGGGTCACAACCCCTGCTGAGTGCTCTGGGAGGGAGCGGTGTGGTGACCCACCACAATCTACTTGGACAGTCAGAGCACTCAGCTTGAGCATGAAACAGAACAATTGGCATACGGGCAGAGAGCCCCTCGGGGGACAACCAGTTAATCACGGGATTGATATGTACGGACTGATATCAGTATGTAAATGTGCCTTGCATTGTCTTTTGTCCCATTGTTATACATCCCCGGAGCAAAGAGAGGAATTCCGATGCCAGTAATCAAGCAGTTGATATGTGTTGACTGTTATGTAAATGTGCCATGCATTCTCTCTTGTCTGTATAAATGTGCTCACTCAAAGCTCACTGAAAACGCACTCAGGGCTCACTCACAGCGCACAAACAGAGCGCTGAGTGAGTCTTGTGATGGAGGAATAAAACACCTTTAACCTTCAGCTTGTCGTGTCTGCCTGCACTTATTTCGTTTCTTCACAGCGTCAATGCTAAAGTGAAAGAGTTTTGCCGATAACCGCTCCGTTAGCTGCGCAGAGAAAGTGGGTGTGTGCGTTAGGGTGGTGCTGGCAGCACAGGCACTTCCTGGAGTGGGCGGCTCACCCACGTTCATACGTATGAACGCGGGGACCCAGTCATTATCAGGGACAGGGCGGAGCAGCAGCTCAGAGAGCAGGGTTGAGGAGGAATACTCAGAGATGCGTGAATGGAGCAAAATACCACTTTGGGGGTGTTTTTGGTGAGGAATTAACATTATAACATGCTTAAAAGCTCAAAAAAGTCGATTTTGCATGATATAGGCCCTTTAAGAAATGTTCACCTAAATATGTCTAACCTTGCTTTTGTTTTTATTTGCATTTTTAACATTTGTTTTAGCCATTTAAGTGGGAATGAATGTGGGGGTGCCCTAATTTATTCCTCACTATTTGTTTAGAATTACATTTTACAGAAAATTTGAAAAAAGGTGTTTAATTCATTTTTAATTGTTTAGCTGTATTACATGAGTCTCCCAGTATTTTTAACATTGATATAAAGTGTCCATAGGTCCAAATATGTAAAAAAAAAAACACACACAGGCTTATACTGGGTGTCCTAATTTTGTGATGTCACTCATACTGAAGTAGTTGTAAAAAAAAAATGTAATGACTTTGTGCTGCATGAGCGACTTCAGATTTGATTGAGCCTCTCCATGTGTAACCTATTGGAAATGTAAAGCTGGAGCGTCGGAATAATTGATGCTAATCAAACTCTGCTGCAATATGCACATAAACAATGTCTAATTTGGATGTTGCTTAAGTTTTTGAAAACATTTGTCCCTCGTGCTCACAATGGTAACTGGAGGACAATGTTTGCACGGCAGCATTTGAAGCGGAATGAAAGCAGGTTGATAAATGATGCCTATTGTAATGCCAGGAAGGAAATTGAATTTGAGTGTCCTTAAGGGAGCATGCAGGTGTGAAGCCTGAATAGAAACTGCTTATGGGAAGAAGAAGAAAAAGGGGATGTTCAAGCTGTTAATAGCCAGTCCTCTGCCAGCTCTCTCTCCTCTCGTTCTCGCCCTCCCTTACATACTCATACACACAGAAGAATGCACACTTGCTCTTCAGACGCTGTCAGCCTCTTCTCTTTCTTCACTGCTTTTCAGTCGGGCTTGCTCTATTTTTCTCCCTCCTCCTTCACCTCATAAAGGGCAGCAAGATCGGCAGAGCATGACACTTTTTAATTGAGGCACATATGTGACGTATTTTCGCTGCTGCAGTTTTGGACTATTGCCAAGACGTGTCATTGGCTGAGAAAGGACTGTCATTTCACCTTAGGCGGAGAATCAAAGTGGATGGATGGTAGATGCGCTAAAGAGACAGAGGAGGTTAAACTGACTTTACTGGGCTCGCCGCAACTTTGCTGATGGGGAGTCACCGGAGAGAGTGACAAGAGAAAGAAGCACGTGGAGATGCTGCTAGGTAAGACTTTTAAAATTTGTGTTAGTAGCACTTCTTAGGTGGAATGCAAGAAACAGCAGCTCGGCTTTTCTCCTGGCTCCATCTGCCTAAATGCATGGGAGCGCTCGCCCTGTCAATGTGTGTTTTACAACAATGACTTCACATCGCCGCTCAAGGGCAGTCTCAGTCTCCTGCCTACCATCTGCCCCCATTCAGTTCCTCTGCATCCAAATGCGTCCCCAGCCTGTTTGTTTTTATAATTGACCCCTTTTGATGGAGCCAAGTGCGGAGTTCAGACCAGTGCCCATGCTGCCGTTTCCCAGATGTGTCAAGTCATTTTAAAGCCACACAAGAACAATGTTGATATCACAGTGCAGATTGCTGGCAATTATGTCTTTTCGTCTCAGGGGAAATATGCCCAGATTAGCTTGCATAATTGGAGCCTGTTAAAGATAAAGGTAGTGTGGGCATTTTTAGTCATCCGAGTTTATATTTTCTTAGCTAAAGAAGCAAAACATGATTAGATTTAGGATTTTTGCGTTTAGAACTTGATAATATTTGCAGTGTTAAAGTAGAATTTAATAGCTCACTGTGACAGTAAAGGAGGAAAAAAAAGGATAATTACGACCACCACAAACATATTTGATCTTTAGGGGCTATCAACTTTTATTTGGTTGATAAATCAAAAGTCTTGATAACATATTATGGATGTGATATATTATTTCTATATATTATATTTGTAGGTAGTTTAGCTGTAATAGTTGCCACTAAACTTAATAGATAGAGCAGGGGTCTCCAACACATCGCGCAATCAGTCACACTTGTCGAGGCTCAGTGAGGCTGGATTACTGACCACAATTCTCAAAAATATATTGATCTAATTTCGAAAATGGTGTAGAATTTGGCATTTATTGTTAGATTTTAAAGTTGCCACCACATCTGTTCTCATTAAATCTCAACCTGCCTTCTCCCTTTACCCTCCTCCAATGCGGCTACAACCAGGCTCTCCCCCTCCCCTCTTAGAGGTCCTCAGAGTTCGTAGGGCTATTATCGTCACAGTTAAATGTTCACAGTTGGCAGTTATTGACGGGAAATGATTGTTGAGAAAATAACTGCTCATTTCAAAAGCCTTCAGACTCCTTAAAACAGAAGTTATTCAACTGCACGCATAAGCTGGGGTCTGCAGTACAATTTGTGTATTTTACTTTTTAATGTCTGATGGCAGTCCACCAGCAATCAGTTGTCTGTGATGAAAAGTGTAGCACACACTTAAAGCTACAGTTATGTGAAAAAATTTGGACACCCCTTTAAATATTCAATTCTTTAAGAAATGTTCACGTGTCTATGTCTAACCTTGTTTTTGTTTTTATTTGCATTTTTTTTTTATTTATTTTAGCCATTGAAAATGGAAAGAAATGGAAAGGGAAATTGAGGTACTCCCAGTGCAAAGCATAATGGGAGATAAAGATGCGTATAAACAAATTAAACAAATAGACCCAATCACTAAATTTGCTTTGGAACTGTCATATAAAATAGTACAAAAGTATAATATAAAAGAGGATATAAAACTATTGAAATGGGTAGCATTTGACAGTCAGTTTGAACCAGCAAAGCAAGATAAGGGATACAAAAATTTGGTGAACAAGGGAATCACAGCATGGGGCAAAATGGGAAAAAGAGATTTCGAGAGTTTTGTAAACATGAGAAGAAAATTTAAACTAGAAAACTGAATTCTTCAGGTATCTGCAGATGAGAGATTATTATGTGAGAAGGATTATTAGGCATAACCTCCACACAGATGTGAGTGAGATTATACAATTTATTTTAAGCTTGTATGCAGGAAATAAAACCAGAATTATTTCAAAATTATATCAGAAACTTATGGCAAACAAACATTCAAGTAATTATATGAAGGAGAAATGGGAGAAAGAGCTAAATTTAAACATAACAGAAGAAAACTGGCAAGAAATATGGAAAACACAACACACATCTACAAGTTCACGGACATGGAGGGAATTTGGATGGAAAAACCTGATTCGCTATTTCATCACACCACAGATCCAAAGAAAATATACAAATCAGTGTTTCCTCTGGCTTAAAGACCTTGGTGCGGTGGCAACATATTTTTCTCCGGGGGGAGGGGGGGGACATACCGGAATATGTTAATTTTATACCATTTATTTCTTTTTAAAATTTTACACCGTAACATTGCATATGGAACTTACCATTTGAAGTACTGTACAACCGAGGCTTGAACAATAAACTAGACTGGTCACACAATACTGACGCACTCTACAAGAAGGGACAGCGCAGGCTGTTCCTGCTGAGGAGACTCAGGTCTTTTGGTGTACAAGGGGCGCTGCTGAAGTCATTCTATGACACGGTGGTGGCATCAGCCATCACTTTTGGAGTGGTCTGCTGGGGCAGTGGCATTACTGCAGCCGATAGGAAGAGACTGAACAAACTGATTAAGAAAGCTAGCTCTGTCCTGGGGCAACGCCTTGATCCGATGGAGGAGATAGGAGAGAGAAGGACGGTGGCTAAACTGTCATCTCTGCTGGAGTCCGAGTTCCACCCTATGCAGGACATACTGGATGCACTGAGGAGCTCATTTAGCAGCAGACTACATCATCCCAGGTGCACAACCGAGAGGTTTCGTAGGTCCTTCCTACCAACGGCTGTCAGACTGTACAACCTAAGCAGGGCTGCTCGCAGAGATAGCAAAAAGACGTAACAAACTAATAGTTTTTTTTGAATGCAAAAGATGCAATAGACTTACACAATGGTCCTCTCCGGCATACAACTAGGAACATACCGGTCGCTATGGAGGGTGAGAATATGTATGGGCACATAACCATACCATGTAGGATAACTAAATAGACGGTTATGCTGTTTCATCCCACCTAGCAACAATGCTCTGCACTGTGTGTGTTTATATATTTACATATTTATTCCATCTAGCTACAATGCTCTGCACTGGGTGTGTTTATATTTATATATCTATATATTTATTCCATCTAGCTACAATGCTCAGCACTGGGTGTGTTTATATTTATATATCTATATATTTATTCCATCTAGCTACAATGCTCCGCACTGTGTTTTTATATATCTACATATTATTCCATCTAGCTACATTGCTCCGCACTGTGTGTGTTTATATACTTGCATATTTATTCCACCTAGCTGCAATGCTCCGTACTGTGGGTGTTTATATATTTACATATTTATTCCATCTAGCTACAATGCTCTGCACTGTGTTCATATATTCATATATTTATTCCATCCAGCTACAATGCTCTGCACTGTGTGTCTGTGTGTGTGTGTGTGTGTGTATATATATATTTTATAGTAATATGTACATATGTATATTAGCTGCTCTTGCTTGCTTGTTTTTTTTCTTGCCTTCTGATTGTTGCTCTGAGTGTTGCTATCCCTGTGCTGTTGCAATCCTGGAATTTCCCCATTGTGGGACTAATAAAGGCTTATCTTATCTTATCTTATCTTAATATTGGGCCAGTTGGGGTCCCACCCAGACATCCTGTGTTTAGACTTTTTAGTAGTGTTATCCTTCTCTCCTTCCTCTGCCTGAACACTTCCCTCTCCTTGGCTCCTCTCTTCTGTCTCATCTTGCCCTCTCTGAGCTCTGTCTAATTCAGCTTCTCTCTCTGTCTATGGTGGTATACAAACAGGTTAGAAAATATCAAGTGTCTTGTTTTGTCCTGCAGAATTTTTTTGTCATGGTTTACATAAATGACAAAAAATGTGTATTTTTTGTATTTTTATTGTAGTGTTTCTTTTTTTCCATTGAGAGAGTAGGGAAGGGAAGGAAACATTCATAATAGTAATGTGCTCAAGCATACTTAAATTATATGATCAGGTGGGTATAGTAACCAGAAATTCTACTCATGTAAAAGCAGTGCTTTGAAATTAATAATTAAAAGTAGGCAACCAAAAATTTCTAATTGAGTTAAGGGTACAAAGAGCACCCACTTAAAAACCTGAGTAATGACTTCAGTCTTGAAGGTTTGAGGTTTTTCTCAAAATTTATAACAATTTTTCTTATAGTTTTCTACTTTTCTCTGTAAATCTAAAGTTGAAACCATGTTCCGCAAATTTGTAATTTCCTCTTGTAAAATTGACTTTTCTTGTACATTTGAAACTTTATTATAAATTTGTGGATTATTTTATGACTAATTCTTGTCTGTTTTTTAAAATAAAATTACTGGGGGGGTTTTTAGATAAATTTGAAACAGACTGTGGTAATTTTTTTACTTTTTCTTTATAACAATTTACATTTTTGACCATAACTTTGCAGTCAGAACAGAACAATAATTTAAATCACCCTTTATTGTCATTCAACTGTACAACCAATCATGTACAGTAGAACGAGATTGTGTTTTACCTATCTACTGTGTTAATCACACGCACCCCAAGTGTAGAATCAGAGGGCCGCTGCCATGCAAGGTGCCGCCACAAATTTCCCTCCTCCATTCCATTATTGCTGAGCACCAAGCTGGATGGCAGGAAGTTCCACTTTTATATGGTCTTTGGCATGACCCGGCAGGGATTTGAACCCCTGCCTCCCAGGTGTGGGGCGGATGCTCTACCAACTGAGCCACCACTCGGCTCAGTTGCTCTATGGCTCAGTTGCTCAGTGGCTCAATTTAACTCTGATTACAAAGAAAAAATATTAATAAAATTGTATTTAATGAAATAAATTAACTTAAATGACCAAGGATGATGTTATATCTGTTATAATATTTCTTTATATTTCTAGGGCTTTTTTTTAGAAATCTCCTCACCACCCAGACAGCAGGGTGGGGAGGACCCTCCCTCTAAACCTCCCTTATTTTGAAATCAAATGTTGACACGTTTAGTTTGTCTGAAGACTGCTGACGGATTAAAGTCATTGATTTCGTGAATTTCAGTCATCTTAACCTGCCAGGTACATAGTAGAGAACTGTAGCGGACTCTAAAGCCATAATTCACCACTATATGTGTTCATGTACAGAATGATCTGTTTAGGCAGTTGTAGCTGTGTGCTCAGGCTTTCTCATCAGACACCTCTGTAGGCAGCCGCTGAAGGACCTCAGTTTAGAGCTAGCATTTTCAGCTGTTGCTTTTTGTCAGTGCCGCTGGAGAATAAAAACAGCACGCCTGCTCGTGCGAGAAAAGAGAGAAATTGCCAGTCTCTTCATTTCTGCAATTCCTACAGAACATAACTTAATATTGTAGGGGCTGGTGAAATACATCCTCAGCAATTCATCAGTCCCCGTTGCCTTTCCCTTCATATGAAGCCGGCTGCAGATGAATTGTTTGCCGATGACACTAATCTGCTATGCAGTGGAAACAATTTGGAACAACTTCTGGATACACTCGGGAAGGAATTAAGAAAGCTTAAACTGTGGTTTGATTCAAACAAATTAACGCTCAATTTAAGTAAGACAAAATTTATAGTCTTTAACAACCATCACAACAATCCAGTACCCAAACTCAGTGTAAATGGTGTAGAGATTGAAAGGGTATCTGAAACTAAATTCCTTGGAGTAATAATTGATAACAAACTGTGTTGGAAGTCACATATTAATTATATTAAAGGTAAAGTCTCCAAATCAATTGCAATATTACACAGAGTGAAATATTTGCTGAATCAACCCACACTATACACCTTGTATCATTCATTAATACTCCCATACATGACATATTGTAATGAAGTATGGGGAAATACATATAAAACAAACATATATCCAGTCTTTATGCTTCAAAAGAGAGCTATTAGAATAATAAACAAAGCAGCTTACAGGGAACCAACAAACCCACTTTTTCTTAAACAAAAAACTCTCAAGTTGAAAGATCTGGTTGACTTTAAAACCGCAATAATAATGTTCAAAGTGAAGAATTTATCACTGCCTGCAAATATCCAAAAGTTGTTCCAAACAAGGGAGAAACGATATCACTTCAGAGGAACGTGTATATTTCAAAAGCCTACAGTGAGAACAACCACCAAGCAACACTGTATTTCAGTGCAAGGAGTCAGATTATGGAACGATTTTGGACCTGAATTAAAATCATGTACAACGCTTGGACAATTTAAACAAAAACTAAAGGAAGAAATACTCCAAACATATTTACAAGACGACATGTAAACTCACATAAGGATTGACATTTCCAGCCTGTGTTGTGTTGTAGCTTAGTTTTTTTGTTTTTTTTTTTCTCTCTGTGACATTCTGTCTTAGATTTGTCTCGAATAGTAACTGCTTAACTTAGCTTAGCTTAGTTTTCTTTTTTTTTTTTTTCTTTTTTTTTTTTTTCTCTCAGTCACACTTTGTCTTAGCTTTGTTCTAAATTGTAATCACTCTTGTCTTGTTTACTCTTTTTTCTTTGAATTCTTGGATGGAATATGGGTGGGCAATATAAGCTGCGGCTTCAGCCATCACCCATTTCGGATAACTCACGTGGAATTGTTTAGTAGAAGGAGTCTTTGTCTAATTTGACCTTGTTGTTATATTATACAGTTTCTTCAACCTGTACTGTATTATCCGAAATAAATTCATTCATTCATTCATTCATTCATTCATTCATTCAATTCTAACCACATCTCTTAGCTAAGCAACTCTTCCATTATTGCTCCCGTTTCCAGCGGGTTAAAACCATGATAAACACCAGTGCTTACCGCTTATGATTTTTTTCCACGTTTAAAGTACTTTAATAAACTCATGTTTCTGTTGGACAGTCACGCTTAGCGAGACACTGTTTGCTAACTGACTGGAAAGCTCATGTGGGCAGGGCGCTTCTAAACTCTGCACGGATGACAGCCACACACATTGTTTGTGTGCGCACTTGCAGAAAGTCATTGCTTCATATATTTTTCTTAATAAATTCATATCACCTTGGGGTGGCGGTAAAATTTCTGGCATGGTGGGCCGCCACCAAGAAATGTTACCAGAGGAAACCCTGCAAATACTAAATCTATGTGCTGGAGAGGATGTGGGGTTCAAAATGCAGACCACTCCCATATATTTTGGAAATGCAGCAAAATCTCATCATTCTGGAAATCTGTTCATGTGATTATACTGAGGATATTAGGATATAATATACCATTGAACTGTAACTTGATGTATTTATGTGATCTTAAAAGTGACAATGTAATACGGGCTGAGGACAGATACCTAGTAAAAATCATGTTGATTACATGTAAAAAACTAGAAAAGAACTCATAGAGCGCATACCTCCGCCAAGCCTCCTTCTGTTTGTCATGGATCACCTCCAGAATGTAATGGGTTTGTGTGTAGGCCTATAGCCACTTGTGGTGAAAATTGCATCAAAGTCTGTCCATCAGTTTTGGAGTATTGTTGCTAACACACTGTGAGAAGATAAGAGCCTTGGCTGAGGTATGCATTGCCAGATCATCAGCAAAATATAATGGGTTCCTCTCTAGCCCAAGAACCACCTCTGGTGAAAATTTCATCCAAATCCATCCAGTAGTTTTTGTGTAATCCTGCTGCACAAATACAAAAAAGCCCTTGGTGGAGGTATGCACTCTCAGATCATCACCAAAATCTAATCATTTCTTCCTTGTCCCATTTCGGACTTGTCCTGAAAATTTCATCCAAATTCGTTCATAACTTTTTGAGTTTATGTTGGTAACAGACAGACAAACAGACAAACCCCGGTAAAAACATAACCTCCTTGGCGGAGGTAAAAATTACAAGAAAATGGCACTTAGAAGTTCTTCCTGACCAAGAGCAATGGACAGGCATTGTTGAGAATATACGTCTAATGGAAAAACTAACATATCGACTGAGAATGCAAGAAGGATAATATGAAAAAAATGGTGGAAATGGACACACTACAAAGCACAACAGCGAGACAGAAACTGAAAGAATAACCAAAGACAATGAAGTAACCAGAAGAACTTAGAGATGGAAACTAAAACTTGATGCTCCTACATTTGTTCTCTCCCTTTTTCTTTTTTTTCTCTTTTGTTTTTTCTGTTTTGTTTTGTTTCTTCTTTAAATATATAGAGATGGAAAATGTTATTGTATAAAGAGTTTCGGACTGTGTTTTGAATGTAATATGTACTATGAAAAATGAATAAAAAGCAAAGTTACAAAAAAAAATTATTTTAGCCACTGTAAATGGGAATGAATGTGGGGATGTCCTTTAAAAGATGGGAGTGTCCTAATTTATTCCTCTCTATTTATTTAGAGTTACATTTTACAAAAAATTTGAAAAAGTCTTTAATTCATTTTTAATTGTTTAGTTGTATTATGTGAATCTAAGATAAGATAAGATAAGATAAGATAAGCCTTTATTAGTCCCACAACGGGGAAATTCCAGGATTGCAACAGCACAGGGATAGCAGTATCTACCAGTATCTACCAGTATTTTTAACATTGGTATTAAATATCCATATGCCCAAATATGTTAAAAAGAACACCTAGGCTTATACAGGGTGTCCTAATTTTTTCATATGACTGTATATAGTTTTGTGCTGATTTCAGCAAAGCCATCCATACTCCATAAGAATGGCTACTCCTAGGCATTTGCCCCTATGACCACCAAACTCGCTCACAATAATCCTCAGGTGGGTCGTCATCCAAGTTGCACTCAAGGTCAAATGTCAGGAGATCTGGGCACTTAGGTCATTTCAGAAAAACTGCTACTCCTTGGCAATTTCCCTATTCTCGACAAACTCACGCACAATGATCCTCACATTTTTCTGCATTCAGATTGAGGTGAGGTCATTGTCAAAAGTCAGGACATCTGAACATTCATCGTTTCACGAAAATCGTTACTCCTCCTAGGCAATTGCTCCAGTGTTCAACACACTCACATGCATTGATCCTGAGATGGGTCTGCATCTAGACTGTGCTCAAGGTCAGGGTCAGCAGTCTGGAGATCTGAGCCCTCGGGGTGATTTCATTAGGCTGGAATGAGCTACTCTGTCATTGAGAATCTGGTTTAATAGGGTAAAATCCTGGCAATATTATTACAGTCTCTAGTAGTGTGTTTTCATTTGTCTGAGTTGTTTGGTGTTTCATTTGCACTCGACTGCCTTCAGAGCCGTAGCACCAAATTTTGAAGCCCAGTGGCAGCACCTGATTTTTCAGAACTAACCCACTCATCTAAAAGAGTTGGGAACCCCACTGAGATTAACGCTATTTATATACTGCAATAAATAATCTAGTAAATAGTATGAAAATTAAGGCTTCATTGTTTGTTTAATGCTTAGAATCCATTAGTGCAGCCTTTTCATTTCAGATTAGAAATGGGTCATCTTTCATATCCTCAGTTGGTTAACAGAGTGTTGACAGTGTCTGTGGAAATACTGAGAAGTGTCTGCGTGGCAGCTGCCGGGCCTGTTTTTGTTAAATGGCAGATTATGGAGATCAAAGAGAAGCAGTTAAAGAGAAGATAACTGCAGAGTTTTTGCCTAGTGGCCATGATATGTTTCTTCACCTCTCAGCCTCTCGTCATGAAGTTTGTTTTCAGGATGTAGTGACACCTTTTGTGCATGAATCGCCTTCTCTGTCCTATGTAAGGTAAATTACATATGACATATTGGGAGAAACCTTGAATAAAATAAATATTTTCTCACATTAGCTTTAAAGTATACATGGCAGAGTTCAAGGTGCGCAGTTAACAGTAAAGACTGACTTTTCACTGACATCCCTGTATAAACATACAAGACAAAGACATTATAAAAAGACAATGCAAAAGTCAATAGCTTTTATTTTAAAATGTTTATCCCAACCTAATGAAAGCTCTAAGAACCCCTACCTTAAACAGGATTCAGGCCTTTTGGATCCTGAAATTTATACTTCAGCAATGACTGAGCAATGTTATTGCACGCTGTAAATTTTCCACAGTGTTAAATTCACATTTCACTGCTAGAACTTGGCCCACATATATGAATAAATCATTTTATTTTATGCATCGCAGCTTAAGCAGAGTCCTGCTGATAGATTTAAACCTGGACCTCATCATTAAATTAATCTGATTTTGGTTGTTATTGACAGTGACGTTCACAGACATTTTTTTTGGGAGGGGGAGAAATAAAGGGTACACCTAAATACTGAAGAAAGTAAAGATTCTTTAATATGGTAATGAAACTTTAAGTCTGTTTTGTGGGTCACATGATCATTTGAGCCGGATGTTGTCATAGAAACGAGGAAAAAAGAAGAAAGATTAAAAAAAAAAAATTAAGAAAATTACTTTTATCCTCCCAACAGCTTTTCTGTTCCTGGTCTACCAGGAAAACACATTTTTCAATGATTTTAGACGTGTTCGAAGAGGAAATTGTTTCAGATTGGTAAGTATTGCTGCAAATGTTGGAATATTATTATGGAAAAAGTTACAAATTCATTAGGAAAAAGTTTGTATTTAAAAAGGTTTTAAAAATTATTACAAAAGGAGCAAATTTATAGGAAAAAGGACTACATTTATTAAGAAACTCTAAATTGTACTGTGCTCTGTCCAAGGGAAATAAAAGCATTCATATATACAGTATATATATTATTATTATTATTATTATTATTATTATTATATACAGTATATATATAATGGAGTTTAATGAGGTTTTTTGTGTAAATTTGTGTCTTTTTTTCTTGTAAAACTGCAGCTCTTTTCTTGTAAAGTTTCAACTTTTTATGAAAATTTGTAATTATTCTTGTAAATTTTGGACTTTTCTCATGGAAATGTGTTTTCCTTATTAATTTTTCCTCATGAATTTTTAATCTTTCCTATGAATTTGAGACTTGCTTATGGCAAATTTGTGACTTTTTATTTGTAAATGAGCATCTTTTTGCATCTTTCATGCATAGTTCACATAGAATTAATTGGATGTCAGAATATATTTATTGGCCATTAAAACACTTTTGATCTGCAACTGACGTCTCTGTTGGGGAAAATTAAATCTATAATACCTTTTTTTTTTTTTTTTTTTTTAAAAAAGGGGGTTTCCTAAAAGGGCACTTCAGAGGGCAAGAGGCAGGTGTTTGAGCACCACCTAGTGGTAATCTGTGCACGTGCCTGAGTTATTGGTAACATTTGCGTTCCACAACCAGTCAAGTGTGTCGTCTATGTAAACTCGTGTGCAAAGTTCTAATTTAGCCTTATACATCAGTTTATCTCATGGAAAGAGTGAATGATTCTTTTAACTCCATTATTATATCAATATACTGCATTGAACTCATTGTACTAGCCTTTCATGATACACCTTTCAGTATCTTCCAGCATTTCTGAAGATGAACTCATTTATATGCTCCTGATGCCTGAAAGTGAAAGTAAGGAGGGTAATCAGTTCCCTGTGATGTTCCTGTGCCATACAAGGCATACTCTAGTATTTTTAAAGGGTATTTGTGAACTTTTGTATCAACTCTGGGAACACACCCAGTAGGGAAGGTTGGATGTTTGAAAAATACTGGAGGAAAAGAACATCAAAAAAATACATTCTTCACAGTACAGCCTGTCACATGCAGATAGCAGAAGGCCTGGCTCAGCTGCAGCCTCGACAGTGACGGTAAGCAAATTGCAGAGAATCCAGCCTTGGCTTCACTGATAGACCAAGGTGGCTGAAGATCATCTCTCCAGTGACTTCATAATGTATAAAGTCAAAGCTATTGGCATTCGGTCATAAGAGTTTTAAAAGATTGAATTTTTTTATTTTTACAAAGCAAGTTATCTTCCAAAAAAGCGGCGACCCTTAGTATCTTTATTAACCAAAACTAAAAGATGTTGTAAGATTCTATTTATCCTAAAACCTACTAAACACAGCAAAAGTACAAAAACAGAAATATAAGAGTTTACTTCTTTTGACAGTGTTTTTTTTCCCCTTTCTCTTAGAATATCAGATTGATGCAAATCAGCTGTGATTTTTGTAATCCTTCATATTAGCTATGACACGTCCATGTCTTCTGTGGGGGTGGAAAGATTATTTTAAAAAGAAGTCCTTATTTCTTTGTTATGTTATGGAAAAGTTGTACAACATGGATGCAGAACGAGATTTTCATGAGTCAGTAGTAGGGGGATCATTAATTTTACTGAGCCACATATTAGTATCCAGCTGAGATGATGACTGATTTTTCCTACACGATGGGTAATGAGTATAGAGCAATACAGATTTAATTGTGGCACTGGTTCAGATGCTGAATTTAATTACTGTTCTGTGCTTTTACCTTTTTAATTTAATTTATTTTATTTGTTCCTCAATATGAAAAGCTGATTTCACAACATGAATTTAACTTTACTTAATTCATCAGTTCATCAGTTTAGCTCATTAAAAGATTGAATTAACTAATGCCATAGTGCTGCATCTCTCCACAGTTTGCAACTAGAGGGCACTTGGAGTGTGCAAACCTCACCAAGGCTCCGCTCCTCCCTCCCGCTCTTTGTCCATCTGTCCATACCTCCATCCACCCGAACCTCCATCCTCCTGTATATCTGTACATTGTGAGAGAAAGCTGTGGCGGAGGTATGTGCTCATTACTTACTACTTACTTAAGCCCATAGCTTGCCATGGAGCATAGGCCATTGACGACCCCTTGCCATCGCACTCGGTTCTGGGCTGCTGTTCCCTGCTGTTTCAGCTCCGCTTCAGTGTCTCGTCTCCAGCTGTGTCAAGGCCAGCCTCTCTTTCTCTTACCCTGCAGGTTCCAGGTCAGGATTTGACATGTGATGCTGGATGCTGGTTTCCTGAGGGTGTGTTCAATCCAGTCCCAGTTCCTCTGCAGAATCTGTTCTGCCACTGGTTTCTGTCCTGCTCGCTCCAACAGGTCTTCATTCCTGATCTTCTCCGACCACCTGGTGTTAAAGATGCGCCTCAGGCATGTGTTAAAGAAAGTCTGGATCTTCTGGTGCATCGTCTTTGTCATGCTCCAGGTCTCACATCCGTAGAGTAGAACAGACTTGACGTTAGAGTTGAAGATGCGAAGCTTTGTTCTCATGCAGCTCTCTTTTGATGGCCAGATATTCTTCAGTATGACAAAAGCTGCTGTTGCCTTGCCGATCCTGGCTGTGACGTCTCGGTCTGTGCCCCCCTGTTGATCCACCACACTTTCCAAGTAGACAAAGGACTCCACCTATCTGATGGGCTTTCCTCCAACTGTAACTGGTATGTTGGCAGTGGTGTTAATCTTAATCAGCTCGGTCTTCTTCTTATTGATCTGGAGTCCTGTCCCGGCTGATGTAGTCTCCAGGCGAGTAGTCTTGTCCTGGATCTGGCTGTGGTTATGTGATAGGAGCGCCAAGTCGTTGGCAAAGTCGAGGTCGTCCAGCTGCATCCAGAGTGTCCACTGTATCCTGTTTTTCCTGCCTGTTGTCGTGATCTTCATGATGTAGTCGATGACCAAGAGGAAGAGGAACGGTGACAGCAAGCACCTCTGGCGGACTCCGGTCTTCACCTCCAAGCTCTTTGACAGCTGGCCAGCATGTGCGATCCTGCAGCTCATGTCCTGGTAGATGCAGTGGATGAGGGAGATGACCTTCTCGAGAACTCCATAATGCCTCAGCAACTTCCACAATGTCTCACAGTCCACATTGCCGAAGGCCTTCTCATAGTCTATGAAGTTGATATAGAGGGGTGAGTTCCACTCCAGTGATTGCTCCACAATGATGCGTAGGCTGGCGATCTGGTCAGCACAGGATCTGTTCTTTCAGAAGCCTGCTCGCTGATCTTGAAGCTTGGGGTTGACTGTCTCCTTCAACCTCTCCAGCAGAACTCGGTTAAAAACCTTGCTGGGCACTGACAGGAGCATGATCCCTCGGTAGTTGCTGCAGTCCTTGAGGTTCCCCTTCTTTGGCAGCTTGATGACAATCCCTTCCATCCACTGGTCTGGTACCTCTTCCTTCTCCCAGATCTTGCTGAAGAGGCTGTGTAGCATGTTAACGGTTGTTTCGATGTATGTTTTGATGGCTTCTACCGGTATCTCGTCTGGTCCTGCAGCTTTCCCCTTTCTCAAGGTCATGATGGCCTTCTTGATCTCTGCTTTTGAGGGCTTGTCGCAGTTGATAGGTAGTGTTGTCTCTGCTGGTGGGATGTCTTGTGGTGTTTTGAGGGCTGGGAAGTTCAGCAGCTTTGTGAAGTGCTCTGCCCATCACTTCAGCTGTTCCCCAGTTGTTGTTAGTGGGTTTCTATTTTTGTCTTTCACTGGCTTGTCTGTCTGCTGGAACTTGCCTGACAGTTTCTTGGTCACCAAGTACAGGTCCTTCAGGTTCCCCTGTCCTACTGCTTCTTCTGCTTGACTGGCCAGGTTGTCAATGTACTCTCTCATGTCCTTCTTGATGCTTTTCTTCACTTCCTTGTCCACTACTGTATACTCCTCTTGTGCTCTTGCTTTAACTGCTCTTGTCCGACACATGTTCAAGACGGTTTTCTTCTCTTTCCGTTCTTCCAGTTTTCAGATGGTGTCTACAAAGATCCACTCTTTGTGTTGAGTCTTCTTCCTGCCCAAAACTTCTTCGTAGGTATCCTGTCAGATTTTACTAGTGTGCTGCCACTGTGTCTCTACGTCTGTCTCACTGTCTTCTATCAGCTCTTGTAATGGCTGGAACCTGTTGGCAAGGCTGATCTGGAAGGCTGCTTGATTGTCTCTATTCCTCATCAGTCCAACGTTGTACCTTGTCTGTGTGTTGCCAGAGTTGTTGAGTCTCTTGAGGTGGAGTCTCACTGATGTCAATAGAAGGTGGTGGTCTGAGGATATGTCCGCACCTCTCATCACGCACACATCTTGCCACAATTGCCTAAACTTCCGGCTGATGCAGATATGGTCTATCTGCTTTTCTGTGACGTGATCCGGGGATCTCCAGGCAGCCTTGTGGATGAGTGTGTGTGTGGGAAGATGCTTCCACCAATGACCAGCTGGTTCAGGGCGCACAAGTCTGCAAAGCGCTCACCTTTTTCACTCATTTGTCCCAGTCCATGTGTCCCCATGATGTTTCATAGCCTGTGTTGTGTGATCCTATCTTGGCATTGAAATCTCCCATCAGAATGGTCATGTCCTTGGCTCCTCCTCTGTCTATTACTGCTTGCAGCTGTTGGTAAAAATCCTCCTTCTTCTCATCGTCTGCATCATTGGTGGGCGCATAGCACCGGATGACGTTCAACTTGATGTTCTTCTTTCTGGTGGGGAACTTGGCTGTAATGATGCGTGAAGTTACCGGTTCTCATCCGATGAGTGCTCGCGGTGCCTCCAGTGCCAGCATCAGGGCCACACCCTCAGTGTGGAGGGCTCCATCCTCTGTGTGTCTTGAGTACAGCAGTGTCTCTCCAGATGCAAGTCTTAGCTGTCCTGTCTGTAGACACCTGGTCTCACTCAGGCCGAGTACTCCTATCTTGTAGGTCTTCATTTCTCTCGCTACTTGGACGGTCCTCCCTGTTTCACACATCATCCTGAGATTCCATGTAGCGATTCTTGTTTTTGTCCTGAGAGTCAGAAGGGGAATTGGCCTTGCAGCTTCCTTTCAACTTTCACTGCTCTGCATCATGAGTCTCCAGGGTGGAGACCCTTCCTCTCCCAGATGAATGTTTTGGTTTGTTGTTATCAGTGCTTCTGTAACAAAGTGTTTTTTACAGGCAGGGTTTTTAGCCCTACACCAACTTATTTATCCTCTAGGTGAGGTGATCCGCATTTGTCTGACCTCTACCCTTCGACCTGTCCAGCATGGGTGACCCTACCAGGAGCACATGCTCCTGCTGACATAGCTCTCTGGGTCATAGAGGTACACAATCCATCACGCCACATCAGAGGGTGGACCATGTGATGGTATGTGCTCATTAATCACCTCCAAAATCTAATGGATTCAACTGTAGCCCAAGGGCCACCTCTGGTGAAAATTTCACCCTTGTCTGTCTAGTAGTTTCTACGTAATTCTGCTAACAAACAAACAAACCACCCCAGTCCCATTATCTTCTTGGCAGAGGTAACTAGAAATGCACTTAGAGAGCCCATACCTCTGCCAGGGCTCTTTCTGTCCCTCACGGATCACCTCCAAAATGTAATGGGTTCGTGTGTTGGCCACGAGCCAGTTCTGGTGAAAATTCCATCAAAGTCTATCCGGTAGTAGGATTCTTGTCAACATGCTGCACTGTTTCCTCTGGCTTAAAGACCTTGGTGCGGTGGTAACATATTTTTCTGGGGGGGCGGGGGGGGGGGGACGCGACATATGACACTGTTGTTACCAGAATATCCATCCATCCATCCATCTTCTACCGCTTTTCCGGAGGTCCGGGTCGCGGAGGCAGCAGTTCAAGCAGAGAAGCCCAGACTTCCCTCTCCCCAGCCACCTGCTCCAGCTCTTCAGAGGGGATACCAAGGCGTTCCCAGACTAGCTGGGAGACATAGTCTCTCCACCGAGTCCTGGGTCTGCCCCGGGGTCTCCTCCCAGTGGGACGTGCCTGAAACACCTCAAGTGGGAGGCGTCCAGGAGGCATCCTAATCAGATGCCCATACCACCTCAACTGACTCCTTTCAATGTGGAGGAGCAGCGGTTCTACTCTGAGCCTCTCCCGGATGACTGAGCTCCTCACCCTATCTCTGAGGGTGAGTCCAGCAATCCTACGGAGAAAGCTCATTTCAGCCGCTTGTATCCGCGATCTCGTTCTTTCGGTCATTACCCAAAGCTCGTGACCATAGGTGAGAGTAGGAACGTAGATTGACTGGTAAATCGACAGCTTTGCCTTAGAACTAAGCTCCCTCTTCACCACAACAGACCGGTTGTTACCAGAATATGTTAATTTTATACTGTTTATTTCTTTTTTTAAATTTTGCACAGTAACTTTGCATATGGAACTTACCATATGATGTATTGTACAACCGAGGCTCGAATATTGGAATATTGGGCCAGTTGGGGTCCCACCCAGACGTCCTGTGTTTGGACTTTTTCGTGGTGTTATCCTTCTCTCCTTCCTCTGCTCTCACCTCTCCTGGACCCTCTGCCTGAACAGTTTCCTCTCCTTGGCTCCTCTCTTCTGTCTCATCTTGCCCTCTTTGAGCCCTGTCTAGTTCAGATTCTCTCTCTGTCTATGGTGGTATACAAACAGGTTAGAAAATATCAAGTGTCTTGTTTTGTCCTGCAGGATTTTTTTGTCATGGTTTACATAAATGGCAAAAATGTGTATTTTTTGTTTTTTTTTTCCTAGTGTTTCTTTTTTTTCCACTGAGGGAGTAGGGAAGAGAAAAAAAACGTTCATAATAGTAATGTACTCATGCATACTTAGATTATATTATCAGGTGGGTATAGTAACCAGAAATTCTATTCATGTAAAAGCAGTGCTTTGAAATCAATAATTAAAAGTAGACAACCAAAAATTTCTAGTTGAGTTAAGGATACAAAGAGCATCCACTTAAAAACTTGAATAATGACTTCAGTCTTGAAGTTTTGAGGTTTTTCTCAAAAATTTATAACAATTTTCTTATAGTTTTCTACTTTTCTCTGTCAATTTATCTGAATTTGAAACCATTTTCTTCAAATTTGTAATTTCCTCTTGTAAAATTGACTTTTCTTGTACATTTGAGACTTTATTATAAATTTGTGGATTATTTTATAGCTAATTTTTGTCTGTTCTTTTAAATAAAATTACTGTTTTTTTTTTAAATAAATTTGAAACAGACTGTGGTAATTTTTTTAAACTTTTTCCTTACAACAATTTAAAATTTTAACCATAATTTTGCAGAGCCAGAACAGAGTAAGAATTTAACTCTGATTTCAGAGAAAAAATATTAATAAAATTGTATTTAATGAAATAAATTAACTTACATTACCAAAGAGGCAGTTATTTCTGTTGTAATATATATATATATATATATATATATATATATATATATATATATATATATATATATATATATATATATATATACAGTGTGTGTGTATATATATATTTACAGTTTTTTCAGAAATCTCCTCACCACCCAGACAGCAGGAAAAACCTTTATTTTGAAATCTAAATGTTGGCACGTTAAGTTTGTCTGAAGGCTGTTGATGGATTAAAGTCATTGACTTTGTGAATTTCGGTCATCTTAATTTGCCAGGTACATAATAATGAACATAAATTAGTTAATGTTAACTAAGGTAAAGGTTAAAAACAGCTCCTTTTCATTCTTGACTGAAATAAGAAAAACAAAAAAGCAATAATTAAACAAAATCAACCAACTCGAGCTCTTAACCACACCTGTTAGCTAAGCGACTCTTCCATTATTGCTCCCATTACCAGCGGGTTAAAACCATGATAAATGCTTTCTGCTTACATACCTCTTCTGATTTTTTCTGCGTTTAAAGTACTTTAATAAGCTCGTGTTTCTCTCGGACAGTCACGCTAGTAGCGAGACACTCTGCCTGGCTGGTGACTAGAACACGCGGGCAGGGCGCTTTTCTCCGCGTGGATGACGGTCGTGCGCGCTTGCAGATCGTCATTTCTTCATAAAATTTCTTAAATTTATATGTCCTGATAGAGCAGCGGACATTTTTCTGGCATGGCGGGCCGCCACCGGGAAATGTTACCAGATGAAACCCTGTGCTGTGAGAAGATAAGAGCCTTGGTGGAAGTATGCACTCTCAGATCATCACTGAAATTTAATGGGTTCATCCTTGGCCCAAGGGATACCTCTGGTGAAAATTTCATCCAAATCCATCCAGTAGTTTTTGCATAATCCTGCTAACAAACAGACAGACAAACCACCCCAATTACATTACCTCCTTGGTGGAGGTAACTAGAGGGCACTCATAGTGTGCATACCTCCACCAAGGTCTGTCTGTCTGTCTGTTTGTGTGTTTGTTTGTTTGTGAGATGGATTAAGCAAAAAGTACTGGATGGATTTTGATGAAATGGGCAACGGATGGAGGTGATCTGTGTCAGGATGCAGATTCTGGATCACTTTCTTTAATGTTGTGAGACAGGACCTTGGTGGCGGTATGCACTCTTGGATCACCTCTAAAATCTAATGGGCTCATCCATAGCCCAAGAAACATCTCTGGTAAAAATTTTTTTTATCAAAATCCATCCTGTAGTTTTTGTGTAATAATGCATACAAACAAATAAACAAACCGGACCAATCGCATTGCCTCCTTGGTGGAGGTAATGATCCTCGAGGGGTTTACAGTATGGTACATCACAGATAAGTGTACTTGTCATTTCAAATCCCAACAGACCAAGCTATCTGAATCTGAGTATACGTAGAGAGATCAAAGGCTCGTGGTGACTTTGGTATGTTCATCAGAGAGAATCAGGTACTCTGTCACCGATGGTCTGGTGACTTGTAAACTAGGGATATCCCCGATACAATGTTTGAGGCTCCGAATATTTGGGAGCAATCCAGAGTGAATATCCAGGTATGCAGTGGACTGCATCAGCAAAGTACTGTTGCTTTTGTTATAAATAACGTTAAAGGAAAATTTGTTATTGAGCATTAATTGAGCAATTTGGGGTAACAAGTCGAGATCTGAATACAAAATCTGAAATACCAGTACAGTGAGTAAATATCAAGAAAACAAAATTTTTGTGTACTTCCTCCATGTAAGCCTAGTTTATTTGCCTTATATGTGTCAGGGCGTGGGATGGGTCTCATGCCCTCACCCTACTTTATAATTATATTATCGTGTCATCAGGACATGGGCCTCAGCCCTTGCCCTTGCTTTAAGTTCATTTTGGGGAATTTTTATATTTCTCCTTTAGTATTATGATCCTGGGTTGCTATTATTGTTATTTTTATTCTGTCTTGTATATTCATTTCTCCATGGGTTCTCCTCTTAGTTTAAAGTTATCAGCATTATTTACTGTTCTCATTGTTTCATGGTCTTGTTTCCCCTGGTTCCTCTGCCCATGTTTGGTGCATCCTCTGTGTGTGATTGTCTGCTCAGCCCCACCCATCCTGTTCTCTGTAACCATGCCCTGCTGTGTCCGTTTACTCCTGATTGTTCCCATCTGCTCTGTATTGTGTTTGATGACTTTTGTTGCCTATTTATGTCAGCCCCAGTCTGTGTATTGTTTTGTCTGTCGTCTCGTCATATTGCGTGGACAACACGCTTCTGATCCAGTCGGTTCGAAACTGGTTATTTCTGCTTGTTTGTGCCCGTTGTGTGTGAGTTTTGTTACAGCCCCTGAGCTGTCTGTTATTTTTGTGCTTGTATTGAACTGCTCCCGTTTGCCCAGCTCATTAATAAATCACTACCGAAACTTCAAATGCCATGTTTGGGGCCAGTTTTCCACCTCCTGTGACAATATGACCACAGGAATTTTCTATTATAAAAACTGCAACAACCATCAGCTCATTGCTACAGATTAAAGATGCAATAGAAAGTTTGGGTATCCATCCATCCATCCATCCATCTTCTACTGCTTAATCCTTTTCGGGTCGCGGGGGGGCTGGAGCCTATCCCAGCATCTTTGGGCGAGAGGCAGGGTACACCCTGGACAGATCGCCAGTCCATCGCAGGGCCAACACAGAGAGACAGACAACCATTCACTCTCACATCCATACCTAAGGACAATTTAGAATCCCCATTTGATGCCAATTAACCTAACCTGCATGTCTTTGGCATGTGGGAGGAAACCGGAGTGCTCGGAGTAAACCCACGCAGACACGGGGAGAACATGCAAACTCCACACAGAAGGGTCACCAATGGTCTGGGGGTGGGATCGAACCCACGATGGTAGAGGGTAGAATCGATCCCATGACCTTCTTACTGTGCTGCCACTGTGCTAACCACTGTTCCACCGTGCTGCGGAAAGTTTGGGTATTGAAGGTAAAATTTCAAATAATCCTAGAATCCTATTTGATCACTGCTTACCTACTCTTATTGTGTAACATACTAGCTTTACCTGGCACATTGCACTAGACTCCAAAGTATAAACTTTTTTCTCTGTATGATAGAAAAACTGTTCACAGCATAAAAAGGACTCATTTCAGCACAGTCCAGCTGGATGCATGTAGCAGTATGTCTGTGTGTGATTCTAAGTTAAAGTCTCTTGTTGTAAAACATAACACACTCCACAGTAAAAGACAACCCCAATCAATCTTTGTGGTGTGCTGACAGTGTGAGTTAGCCTGCAAGGTAGTGACTGTGATGGGCTAAAGAAACACATGAGAAAATGATATTAATTTTCCCTGAACTCATATTCAATCTTGACATAACCTTAAACCTTTTGAAGGCATGATGTTTGACCACACATTTGAAGCCTCGGCATTCTTCTTACATTATCAGAGTATTAAGGTAAAGCAGAAAGTGGCTTCAATGTCTGGATGTCGGTACCCCTTAGATGACGATTCATTTTAAATTGATTATATCTCAAACAGATCTCATTTTGATAACGGTAAAATCCGTTTGGCACTTTTATCTCCACAGATGAAAGAATGTGTTGAAGTCACTTTTTTATCATGCAGAATTTCATATTCATCAAATGGATGAATGATTATGTGTGTTGGCAGTATAACATGATATATTTATAGTATTGTGTCCAGATCTGTATCAAATATCTTAATAGTGGCATACATTAAGCTTAGGCTTATTCACATGCTGCATCGAGGAGGGTAATGTTTTTCCAGATGAGTCAAAGAGTTACATGCCAAAACCAGCTATATTGAGACATTTTAATGGTTTAGACATGTGCCATAGATTTGTCATACTCTGGATATGCCAAGAAATAGTCATGTAGCCTCAGGATATCTGGTGAGATCTGTTGCTGCCACCAAGATTGTCAGAGCACTCTGGGTGTATCTGTGTGGGAACATTACAGTTTACATCAGAAGTCATATACCATCTTCTGTAAAATATAAATAAGATGCATATGGATATATTTTCCCCTGGATAAAGACAGCATTTTATTTTTACAGAATGGGTCATTTCAGATATTTATTTATGACAGCTGGCTTTATAAGAGTATTTGGAGATATGTGTTAATGAGATAGCTCGTGATGTCATACATAGCTGCGCTCCAAGCCCATAAGTTGATCAGAATGCCAGCCCACATCGGCCGATAGCTTAGATAATACTCTTTCTATGTATCCAATTGGAAACTACTGGTTACAGCTGCTGAGCATCTGCCAATTTTATGTTTTTTGTTTGAAAAAGTCAGCTTAACCTCTTGCACTCCAGGATACCGTGGGCGGTCACGTCTCTGCTTCCTAGTGCGTCCTTGTGCGTCCTGAGACGCACAGTGCGCGCTGAAAAAAAAAAGCTGCATTTCCGTTCTTCCACTACAGACACAGCCGCGAACAGAAAGCCAAAGGAGTGCTTTGATTGGTTTAGATTTGATTGACCTCTCATTCGACTAATAAGAGCCTTGAATTGGGTTTCTGAAAACTTGAACCAATGACTGAAAACCTAGCAAGAAGGACCCGCCTACCAACAAATGCGAATACAACGAGCCAATTGAAGCAGAGAAATTCGACAATTGAAAGCGTGCGTCCCGTGCGTAAAATCTGTTTTGTGTAAGCCGCTGTGTGTAACGGTAGCGTTCGCCAGTCTTTTTTTATTACTACTGTTCTTATTTGTTTTGAAAAATCGTTCGCCAAAACCGCAATCATGGAAGCGCAAAACCGCAATAATGGAATCATGGTTTGACCGGGTTGCGTGACCAGAACCACGAGTTGTAACAAGCGGACCAGCATCATGTTCATCTGACAATGAGGAACAGATGTTCGCCAGCGACACTGCTGTTGTGGACAGGTAAGTGTTATAAGCTAAATTATTCTTTATCACTGAAAATAGTAATAAAAATGACTTTTGACCGATCGGTAAATTACAACAGTGCATCATCGCCACATGACAGACCGCAGCGCCGCGCTCCTCTGTAGCGGGGGGGGGGGGAGTTGTTACCCTCTACATTGCAGATATTTTAGTATAATTTTTATTGCACTGTAGGTTATTTTTTCTTGTAAAAAAAAGGCCACACATTTTTTACGTGGCATGCTTCTTTGTGTGTGGGGGGCTTGTTTGTTCATTCATTCATTCATGAATGAATAAACAACCCCCCCACACACACACGCACACAGCCCTGAGTGTCACCTTTCATTAGAGCCCAAGATCAAGCTTCTATATTGAATCATTCAAAAGTTATAGACGTTTTTCCAAACTGTGCCATTTGGCACAATTTGGCACAGTTCAAAAACGCCTGGGAACAACCTGAGAAAAAAGCTGTGTAATATATTCATTTTTTGTGGTATTGTTACAAAATTTTGGCCTCAGCTGGATAACACTTGGTTCTACATTTCTGTTGCATTTTCCATTATCTGACAGCTGTGTGTTATTTGCAAGCATTTGTATCCAAAAACACACCCAGGCGAACTTTATTTTCTTCAAGTTCAGTATGTTTAGATGACTGTTACTCAGTGGCAGGAGCACTTAGAGAGATTATGACTGTTTTGCCAAAAAAATCAAAGTGTTTTCTTTTAAATGAGACCAACCCCATGAAGATACTGCAAAGGGTTGAAGAACAGCTTTTGATTTACTTTGGGTACGTTATTTTTAGGCGTTTTTAGGGAAATTGACCAGAGTGCAAGGGGTTAATCAGCGCTTTTGTCACACCCTTATAATCTTTTTTTTTTTTTTACTATATTTATCCTCATTAAACTATGTAATACCAGAGAACTACAGATGTGTCTCTGTCCTTCGATTGTAGTTTTGCATTCCATGATGAAATTTAAATGTTCTGCTTTTGTTATGTTTGGACATGATTGGCAGTCGTGCTCTCTCCTTTTGTTGTTCTATGATGAAGATTACATATGCTAGTTCCATGTTTATGTTGGGTTATCATTGTATTTATTTCTGTCTGATCTCTGGTTTTGAAAGTAGTTCCTATTTTGGGTTCATATACTGTAGTTACATCTAACTTATTTTATTGTGAAAGGTCTCTTTCTGTTTTCCCTAAGTCGCAATCCTCTAATTTACCTTTTGTTGTAGTTGTATAACCTCATTAGTTGATCCTTTGCTCCTGTGTTCCCCGCTGTTACCCATGTCTAGTTATCAGTTCCCTTTAAGCGCAGTGGTTTCCTTCAGCATGTTGCAGCGACATTAAGATTCTGTACTCCATTACAGTTGGTTGTTCCTCAAGTCCACCCGGCTTCCCTGTTTGAAGGTTTATCTTTATTAACCTGGTCTTATTAGACGAGACGGCGTCCATCCCACTTTGGATGGTGCGTCTCATTTATCTAACAATCTGGCATCTTTTTTATCCAAATTTCCAAAATCTTGACAACTCAGAGTTGGGACCAGGAAGCAGAGTCTCAGTCTTACACGCCTCTCTGCAGCTCCTCTTCATCCGCCACCCCTCAACTTAGCCCTTGTCTTCCCCATCAGAGAATCATTGTCTGCTCCCACCAAAGCAAATAAAAATATAATGTATAAGAATCCCAAAGTGATTAAACAAAAAGCTGGTAAAACTCAAATTTAACATGAAGCCTCTAAATTGAATGATTTGGCCTCTCTTCCTCCTCATAATTTAAAAATTAAATGTGGTTTATTAAATATTAGGTCTCTAACTCCCAAGTTTATGTTAGTCCATGATCTGTTAATTGATCATCAGATTGATTTAATATCCCTTACAGAGACTTGGTTAGGACAAGAGGATTATGTTGGTTTAAATGAATCAACTCAGAATCAGAATCAGAATCAGAAAAGATTTATTGCCAAGTACATTAACAGATCACTGATAACATACGAGAGAATTTGACTTGACACAGAAAATGAACCTGCATTTCCAGTGACACGGCTGCATCGGGGACGCGCCTGCCAACAGGATAGAGGGTACAGGTAGCATAAGAATAAGAATAATACGAGGAACAATAGGAAGGAGCAAAAAAAACATTGATTCAGAATACTGGTTGCATAATCAATCAATATTATGATTACAAGGGGAAAAAAAAGCTCTCGATGCACATACGCAAGACAGGATTCACAGGACACAAGACACAAGAGAGCAGTGTGTGTATCTTTATTCAGTTCATGGATCAATGTGTGTGCGCTGTTGAAGCAATGTTGATGATAATAAGAGAACAACAAGGGCACTTGGCAGGAGATGTTTTGTCTGGCTGCCGCCAATCGTCCTTGCGATTATCTGGGCAGGCTGTCCAGATGGCTGTCCAAGGCCTTGTGCTCGATGATTTTGAAAACACAGACTGCAGACAGCCAGGAGGAATTTTCATGGGGAAATTGAGCCAAATCGGACTGATCACAGAGAAGGCTTTTTATTTCTTCTGTAGATTCAGTACTTAATCCTTCATTGCGGGGCTTTAAGTCCATCGTGGAAAGACCTAAGCGAGACCATGATGTAATCCACCTTCCGAGACAGTTCTCCATTTGTCGCTATCAGGGTCTTCTCCAATTTTTCAATTTGACAGATGCACCTCGCCTGGCAAGCATTTTGATAGGTTGTATCCATCTTCAGCAATTTGCGGTACACCAGGACAATCCCAGTTCCAATCAGAAAGATCCCGATCACCATTATCACGAAGACATACAAATCTTCAATATCTTCGATAGAGAGATTAGTGAGACACAAGATCTTCCAATTACTTGTGTCACGTAAATAGCCCGCTGGAGCCGTTCCTGCGGGGCAGACAGCTTCCCCCGGAGCACTTTTCCTTGTTGAAAAAATAGTGTCAATTGTGTTCAAAGCCCAGCTTATTAACTCCATAATTTCTTTCTTTCGACGGTCGCAGTTAGACGCAGACAGACAACAGCAAGCTGGGATCCAGTAGTTGGGGGGGGGAGGAAAAAAAAGTCAGAGCAAGAGAGAAGGAAAAAGCGTCTGCTCTCTTGGGAGGGCGGAAGTGAAGAAACTCCCTCTGGTTATTTAAACTGTCAAAATCCCAGAAGTTCTGGTCATGGAGGAGGAGTAGCAACAATTTACCATTCCAAATTACTAGTTAATGTAAAGCAAAAAACGTGTTATAATTACTTTGAGGGCCTGGTCCTCAGTATTGGGCAATTTTAGGCTAAACCCAATTTTATTTGCCATAGTTTATCGTCCTCCATCAACCTACTCAGAATTTTTATCCAAATTTGCTGAATTCATAGCTGATTTAGTGCTGAAATCAGAATAATTATAGTAGGGGACTTTAATATACATTTAGATGTAGATAGTGACTGCCTTAATGTGGCATTTAATTCAATATTAGACTTGATTGATTGAGTTTTCTCAGAAAGTAGGAAATTCTACTCATTATCTCCACCATAAGTTGGACCTTGTTCTGTCATATGGCATAGAAATAGAAAATCTGGTAGTGTCTCCTCATAACCCTGTACTGTCAGACCATTGTCTGTTAACCTTTGATTTTACTATTTCTGACTATTTGGCTCCTAAAGAAAAATATTACTACAGTAGATGCCTCTCAGGTGATGTTGTTGCCAAATTTATGCAGATTGTTTCCTCTATGCCATGTGTCAACACAACGAAAATAAGCTATAGACAGCTTGCTCCTTCTGTAATTGATAGCATGGTAGATAGTGTTACAGCTTCTCTGCATCAGACTCTAGACTTGGTGGCCCCCTTAAAAAATAAAAACTAACTCCTTGGTTCAACACAGAAACTCGTAGCTTAAAACAGAAGAGTTGTCAATTAGAAAGAAAATGGCGCTCCACTAATTTAGATGAAATCTATTTAGCTTGGAGAAATCATGTTTTAATTTATAAAAAATCTCTTAGAAAAGCTAGAACGAGTTATTATTCTGCATTAATAGAAGTGAACAAGAATAATCCCAGGTTTCTTTTCAGTACTGTAGCCAGGTTGACAAAGAGTCAGGATTCTGTCAATCCTAGCATTCCCTTAGAGCTTACTAGTCAGGACTTTATGAACTTTTTCAATAATAAAATTTCATCCATCAGAGATAAAATCAATCAGATTCTTCCCACCATTAACTTAAATACAGTAACTACTACAACTCCTTCAATTGATATTTGTCTTGATGAGTTTACTCCAATTGACCTTTTAGAGTTAGACAAAATAGTTTCCTCATCCAAGCCTTCAACTTGTCTTTTAGACCCTATTCCTACCAGGTTATTTAAAGAAGTTTCCCCACTTATTGGTAGCTTTATTCTTCATATAATCAATTCTTCATTAACTTTAGGCCATGTACCGCAGGCTTTTAAAACGGCTGTAATTAAACCCTTACTCAAAAAGCCAACACTAGATCAGGAGCTTTAGCTAACTGTAGACCAATCTCTAATCTCCCTTTAATTTCAAAAATCTTAGAAAGAGTTGCTGCTATGCAATTATTTGACCACCTGCAGGGAAATGGTTTACTTGAAGAGTTTCAATCTGTGTTTAGAATCCATCATAGTACTGAAACAGCCTTAGTGAAGGTCACTAACGACCTCCTCATCGCATCTGATAATGGACTTGTTTCTGTACTTGTCCTTTTAGACCTTAGTGCAGCTTTTGATACTATCAATCATAATATTATACTTGATAGATTAGAACACTATGTTGGACTTAATGGAACTTCGTTGCAGTGGTTTAGATCTTATTTATCTGATAGGTTCCAGTTTGTTCATGTAAATAATGAGTTTTCTTTCAACTCAAAGCTCAGTCATGGAGTTCCACAGGGATCTGTGCTAGGCCCTACTCTTTTTAGTTTATATATGCTTCCGTTAGGCAACATTATTAGAAAACACTGTATACATTTTCATTGTTATGCAGATGACACACAATTATACTTGTCAAAGAAGCCAGATGATAGTAATCAATTAGCCAAGTTAGAAGCCTGTCTTAAGGAAATCAAAGCTTGGATGACTTGTAATTTCCTGCTATTAAATTCAAATAAGACTGAAGTCATTCTTGTTGGTCCAAAAAACCTTAGAAATACCTTTCCAAATCAAACTTTCAGTTTGGATACGGTTACTCTTTCTCTTAATAGCTCTGTGAGGAACCTTGGAATTATTTTTGATCAAGATCTGTCTTTCAATTCACATATTAAATTTGTTTCTAAGACTACCTTCTATCATTTGCGTAATATTGCCAAGATTAGGAGCATCTTGTCTCAGAGTGATGCTGAGAAACTGATCCACGCTTTTGTTAGCTCTAGATTAGTGTAATTCTTTATTATCAGGTTGTCCTAAAACATCTTTAAAAAGTCTTCAGCTGATCCAAAATGCTGCAGCAAGAGTTTTAACAGGTACTAGAAAGAGAGATCATATCTCTCCGGTTCTGGCCTCCCTTCATTGGCTTCCCATAGAGTTTAGAATTAAGTTTAAAATCCTTCTTCTTACTTACAAAGCTCTAAACAATCAGGCCCCTTTTTATTTAAAAGATCTGATACTACCGTATTATCCTAACAGAGCACTACGCTCCCAAAATGCAGGATTACTTGTAATACCTAGAATCTCCAAAAGTACAATGGGAGGCAGAGCCTTCAGTTATCAAGCTCCTCTCCTGTGGAACCAGCTGCCAATCTGGATTCGGGAGTCAGGCTCGATCTCTGTTTTTAAGAATAGGGTTAAAACCTTCCTTTTTGATATAGCCTACAATTAGGGAGGGATCAAGTGTTTCTGAACCCTCCCTTAGTTATGCTGCTAATAGGTTTAGTCAGCCGGGTGACCTCCAATGATGCACTGGGCTTCACTCCTTTATTCACTCTCAATGAATTTTTTTTTTTTTTTTTTATTATTTTTTTTTTGCTGGTCATTAACATCTGTTTGTTCTCTCCCATAGATTGAGTCCCCATCGTGCTGTTTGCTCTCTACATGTCTGTTCTTTTCATCTTCTCTGTCCCCTCACCCCCCAACCAGTTGCAGCAGATGATTGCCCCTCCCTGAACCTGGTTCTGCTGGAGGTTTCTTCCTGTTAAAAGGGAGTTTTTCCTCTCTACCATCGCCAAGCGCTTGCTCACAGGGGATCGCCTGATTGCTGGGGTCTTTCTGCAACTGTGGGGGTTCCCCCTACAGTTGAAAGTGCTATGGGATGACTGTTGTTGAAAATGGCGCTATATAAATAAAGTTGAATTGAATTGAATTGAATTTATTTAGCCCTCTGTGGCATCTTTAATATATAATTTGGGTTCTGAGTTTAGATTAGTTTTGTTTTCAGCCCCCGTGCTGCTTTTGTTTCTGCTAGAATAAATCCATTGTGAACTGCTTTCTGCCTGCATTTTGGGGCCTCCTTTCTTTGCCAATCACAAATCTTAACAATTTTGCATGATTCAGGGCTGTCACATGATCAGATTTTTCACCACATGATTATTGTGGACTTAAATATAAAAATATTTTATATATTTATATAATATAGCAGCATCTACTGAAAATGTGAAAACACATGAATAATGGCCCCTTTATACAGATGGAGATCATTGGCTCACCACTGAGACATCAAAAATCGATCTACACTACCGTTCAAAAGTTTGGGGTCACCCAGACAATTATTTTGTGTTTTCCATGAAAAGTCACACTTATTTACCACCATGAGTTGTAAAATGAATAGAAAATATAGTCAAGACATTGACAAGGTTAGAAATAATGATTTGTATTTGAAATAATAATTTTTTCCAGATACTCAACCTGCTCAAAGGAAGGTCAGTTTTATAGCTTCTCTAACCAGCTAAACTGTTTTCAGCTGTGCTAACATGTTTGCACAAGGGTTTTCTAATCATCCATTAGCCTTCTGACGCAATGAGCAAACGCATTGTACCATTAGAACACTGGAGTGATAGTTGCTGGAAATGGGCCTCTATACACCTATGTAGATATTGCACCAAAAACCAGACATTTGCAGCTAGAATAGTCATTTACCACATTAGCAATGTATATTAGATATTAGAGTGTATTTATGATTAGTTTAAAGTTATCTTCATTGAAAAAAAACAGTGTTTTTCTTTCAAAAATAAGGAAATTTCTAAGTGACCCCAAACTTTTGAACGGTAGTGTATATAATCTATTTATATTGATTTGGTATATATACTGTATATACACCTCTTTGGTATATATACACATATATACCTCTTTGGTATGCATATACATTAGTGGTGTTGGACAATTAAAATTTTCAATTGCAATTAATCTTTTGGAATGCTGGGTTAATCGCAATTAATAACACGTTAATCATGTGTTTTTCCATACAGAGACAGTGTACCTTAAGTTGGTAATTTTTCAAGTTTGTCATACTGTTATGAACATGGGAGTGGACAAATATGCTTGCTGTCTTCACCTGCAGGTTTATTAAAGCTCTCAACATGTCCAAAATGACAAAAACTATCCAGAATATTCTCCAGAAAATTTTCAAAAATAGACTGCATGTGCAAACAACGGAATGCCAGGGCTCATTAACGTCACCGCAACACAACTCGGCATCCAACAAGGCAGCAGCCACAAATGGAGCTTGTTCTTTCTCCCATAGCAAACATCCACATACTTTAAGCAGATCAACAAAGAACCATGGACCTCGTGTGTCATAACAGACACAATTTCCCTTTTAGCAGAAAAATTGCAAACATAAACAACTATGGGCCGGTGGCGGAGTGGTTAGCACTGCGGCAGCACAGCAACTCACCCTTGGCTAGGGGATCCTGGGTTCGATCCCAACCCCTGACCAACAGTGATCTGTGGGGAGTTTGCATGTTCTCCCCTTGTCTGTATGGATTTACTCTGGGATTTCTCCGGTTTCCTCCCACATGCCAAAAAACATGCAAGTTAGGTTGATTGGCATCAACTGGGGATTCTAAATTGTCCTTAGGTATGACTGTGAGAGTGAATGGTTGTCTGTCTCTCTGTGTTGGCCCTGTGATGGACTGGCAATCTGTCCAGGGTGTACCCTGCCTCTCGCCCAAAAGATGCTGGGATAGGCTCCAGCCCCCCCGCGACCCAAAAAGGATTAAGCGGAAGAAGATGGATGGAGGATAAACAACTATCTCGCCTGTGATGACACCCCACGGTGCTGCAAAAACAGCGGGGGAGTGAATGGACATTAGTAAACACAGCTTGACAATTTTTTTCAGACTGGTACTCACCAACAGTTGGACCCAAAGCTGTGAGGATGGAAACAGGCGAATTTTTGTCTGTGTCAGCTGCTGGAGGTCAGCTACAACCTAGCATGTAGCTACTAGCCAGCTAGCCAGTTTCCATAGAAGAAGAACAAGCCAACATTCAGGCGAAGTTTTGGAGGAGGCTGTAACAATTATCCAGGTGAGAGCTCTGACAGATAACGTTGTAAACTTGAACATGACAGCACATTGGGGATTTCCATGGCTGTAATCCAGATTGTTTGACTTTGCAATGTCTGCATGGCGTGCACAGTGTCTGTGGCCAGTGCAGTGATCCCAGTCATCCATGTGATGAAGGTCCTAGAGAGACCGGTCTTAGCCCACCTGAGGCCGCAGGTGAAGATGTGGCTGGACCCTCTGCAGCTTGCATATCAGCCCCATTTAGGAGTTGAAGACGCTGTCATCTACCTGCTGCAGCAAGCCCATTTGCACCTGGATGTCGGAGGAGACACTGTGAGAATCACATTCTTTGATTTCTTCAGTGCTTTTTACACCATCCAGCCACTGCTGCTTGGTGAGAAGCTGCGGGTGATGGGGTCAGCAGCTCTGTGATCTCCTGGATTACCGACTACCTGACAGGCAGGCCACAGTGTGTCCGGCTGGGCAGGGTCTTGTCTGATGTGGTGGTTAGTGATATGGGAGCTCCACAGGGGACTGTGCTCTCTCCTTTTGTCTTCACCTTATACACCACTGACTTTCAGTACAACACCGAGTCATGCCACCTGCAGAAATTCTGACGACTCGGCTATTGTCAGGTGTATAAGAGGGGGAGATGAGGGGGAGTACAGGGCACTGGTAGACAGATTTGTGGGGTGGACAGAGCAGAATCACCTGAGGCTGAATGTCAGCAAGATCAGAGAGATGGTGATTGAGTTCAGGAAGAACAGGATGCCTTCTCAGCCATTACAGATTAGGGGGGAGGATGTGGAGGTGGTTGAGGACTACAGATACCTGGGTGTCATGATCAGCAATGAGCTGGACTGGAGAGCCAACACCGATGTTGCACACAAGAAGGGGATGAGCAGACTCTACTTCCTGAGGAAGCTGAGATCCTTCAACATGTGCAACAGGATGCTGGAACTTTTCTACCAGACCATTGTCGCCAGCACCATCTTCTTTGCTGCTGTCTGTTGGGGTAGCAGTATCAGAGCCAGCGACACCAACAGACTTGACAAGATTATCAAGAAGGCTGGCTCTGTAATTGGTTTCAGGCTGGAGACCTTTGAGACTGTGGTGGACACTAAATAAAGGAGGACACTAAATAAACTGTGATCCATCATGGACAATCCTGATCACCCCCTCTACCACACACTGGACAGAAAGCAGAGCACTTTCTCCAACAGACTGCTAGAGCTTCGATGCCGAACGGTTAGGTACAGGAAATCTTTCCTGCCACATGCCATTTCACTGTACAATAACTCACTCTAATGTTGTATTCTGGTCATAATTATGCTACCATACTGCACCTTACAGTCTAATTGGTACCTCACATTTCACTCTGCACCTGATAGTCCTGCATTGTACAGCGGGTATCATTCTTGTATCTATACGGGTCACCATCTATTCATCTATGATGTACTGTATTTTAGCTTTTTTAGCAGTTTTACTTTTCATGGGTACCGGAGTGGTGGCTCAGTTGGTAGAGCATCCGCCCCACACCCGGGAGGCAGGGGTTCAAATCCCGGCCGGATCATACCAAAGACCATATAAAAATGGTACTTTCTGCCTTCTAGCGTGGTGCTCCGCATAATGGAACGGAGAAAGTAAAGTTACGCACAGAGCTGCCAGTGGACTGACCCCCCACTGTAGCTATCACTACTTACAGTAGCTATGTGGCCTAGGGTCAGAGAAACGGAGATGGGCGCCGCCCTATGAGCCTTCATGGCGTGAAAGGAATTAACTAACTTACTTTTCATGGGTAATCCCTTTGTCTATTATGCTGTGTGTGTTTCTGTCATTTGGTTGTCTACTGTCATGCTGCTGTTACACTGTGATTTCCCAGTTTGGGATCAGTAAAGTACATCTAGCTAGCTAGCCACTAGGCCATAAAGTACTGTTTGCGCTTTCTGCCGTTAACCGCAATCGCAAAATTTATCGCCATTAAAAGGGGCGAGGCATTAACGGGCGATTAACGCAATAACGCCAACACCACTAATATATACATTCTACTGTAGAAGCATGCTCAAATAACGAGGCTGAGTTTCAGTCATAAAACCAGCTTTATTTGACAGAACGCAGCTTCTAGCATTCTCAAAGCAGGAAAGAGAAAGAATCATACTTCAACACCCTTTTATACATTTCCAGCATCAGAATTCAAGTCACATGGTGTCTTCAGTCAACATACAGTTACAAAGCATCCCCTTGAAGCTTCACCATTGTCTCTCATTTCCTGATGAACCGGAATACCCTCCGGGGCGTCTTCTGTGGGACAAAGAGACAAATCTCACACTTCCTTGTTACCTCCTGTAGATTCGAGTCCTCAGTCCTTGCAGACGTGACACCCCACAATACACATTCAGTCCTGTCTCTGTGGCAGCGTGAGCCCACAATGTGTGTCGGCCACACTACCACCTTTATACAGGGGTGGAGATCATTGAGAGATCATTAAAATATGAAAAAAATGGCCAGTAGCTATTTTTCAATATTCTCTCAACAATCTTTCAGTAATTGCCAAGATCTCTCAATGATCTTCCAGTGATTTCCACAATCTCCACAGCTGACAGATTGTTTTGAATCAGTCTAAAACAATCTGTCAGTGATCTCCAAATAGAAGGGATTGCTCAACAATCTTACAATGATGTCTCGATAAATGCTCAACAATCTCATTGATCTCTCAGCAATCTTTCAGTGAACTGTATTGGTCTTTCAATGATCTCTTACTGATCTCTCAGCCATCTCTACCTTCGGGGTGGAAAAATTTGGCATTCATAGAAAGATAGCTAAGAGATCATTGGGAGATCATTGAGATTGTTGAGTGGTCAAGGAGAACTCAAGAAACACTCACTGATCTTGTCAATCTCCCCATGATCTCTCAGCGATCTTTTGTTTGAGTGATATGTCACACTGAAGTTCATTTTCAATAGTTTAATTTTTATTGCAATCATCAGATGGAAGATTTTTCTTCCATGCTTCAAATTTTCATATAAGGACAACCATTTCCATTTTCAAATGTGGAACCTTTGAGGCTGTCCGTGTTACCTGACACCATTAACAGCAGATCCTTTGGGTCTTCTGTGTTCAGGGGTGTGGTCTCTGGGGTTCTTGTTCTGCATCTCACAGCTAATAGACTATGTGGGGCAGGTCAATGCCTTGGGCTTGAAACGTGTTCTTCAGCAAGTCCTCAGTTTTCACAGTGTGTGAGGCACATTGTCCTAGTAGGGAAGGCTAATGTCCCTGAAAAATGCTGATCTGAAACAGTTTAATGTGCGAGTATTTAGTGTGGTCTGAAAATATTTTAACAATAGTATGAATCTTGAAAATCACTCAGAGGGGCCCTTTATCTCAGACTTGCTCTGAATGTCAACTATAAAAATGGCCTTATTATAAATAATTAGTTCTTCAGTGACAAACAACCAAGACTAATTCTCATACTTGATAGGTGATGTAAATAGGCTGTTGTTTTGAGATTTTTAAATTAAGATCGAAGTGCTGGAATGGTGACAAATGATGTTACACTCATTCACACAGACGCACATGGTAACAGACACACACTTTTTTTTTTTGTTTTGTTTTGTTTTGTTACTTATTTGTACCCGTAGGTAGATTTGGTTTGCAGTCTGGTGACAAGCCACCGGCTGCCGGTCACTGCGTGCGTGAGCGCCCTAAACCTACATGTTTTTGGTATGCGGGAGGAAACCGGAGAAATCCCGGAGTAAACCCACGCAACACGGGGAGAACATGCAAACTCCACACAGCTCACTGTTGGTCGGGGCTGGGATCGAACCCACGATCTCATGATCCCCGCGATCCCCCGGCCAAGGGTAAAACTGTGCTGCCACAGTGCTAAACCACTGCGCCATCGTGCAGCCACTTTGCTGAAATGCTGACATGAATAAAAATGTTGTGCCTCTAAATCCAACAGTGTGGATGAAATTCAAACAGAAGATGTAAAACCTGCTCAACTGTTTTTCTACCAGAAAACATGACGCTAGCCAAACTAGAAAAGCATTCAGAGAGTGCGTACCTCTGCCAAGGTTCCTTCGTTCCTCATGGATCACCTCCAAAATGTAATGGGTTCGTGTGTAGGCCATGAGGCAGTTCTGGTGAAAATTGCATCAAAGTCTGTTCAGTAGTTTTGGAGGATTCTTGAGGTAAGGGTTCTCGGATCATCACCAAAATGTAATGGGTTCCTCTCTAGCCCGAGGACCACCGGGTATAAAATGAAAAATAAATTTAGAGTTAGAGTACAGGTGCATCTCAGTAAACTAGAATGTCATCGAAAAGTTAATTTATTTCAGTAATTCAAAAAATGAAACTCATATTATGTAGATTCATTACACACAGAGTGATATACACTACTCACAAAAAGTTAGGGATATTTGGCTTTCGGGTGAAATTTCAGAATACACCTAAAATGCACTATAACCTTTACAGGTGAACTTAATTTGACCGTCTCTAACCATTTTAATGCACATGTCCAACTGTTCAGTGTTTCAGTACTTTTTGCATAACTTGCTGTTCTCTAACAAGGTGCTTAACGGCAAAATTCACAATAGGTGTTTGATCCATGAATTGGCCAATAAATTTTCTGGTTCAATAAGAATTGGTATTTAAACAGTCCTCTTCATCGTGCTGTTCACGTTTTGTCATCATGAGAACAAGATGACACCTAATAATTGATCAACATTACCTCGCCATTGCGAGGCTTCAAACAGGATGTTGTCCGAGGGAAGTGGCCACTGAGCTTAGAGTGTCACAATGTCATCAGCAGGTTGTAACAGAGATACAGAGAGACTGGAAGAGTCACAGAAAGGCATAGAAGTGGACGACCTTTGGCCACATCCCACGCTAATGACCACTTCTTTGTGAACATTGTTCTGCAGAACCAGATGATGAATGCCACTCAATCCCAGGCTCATTTAAGGGAGGTAAAAGGCACCCAAGTGTCACGTCGGACCATTCGAAACTGTTCACATCAATGTGTTCTGCATGCTAGATGACCTGCAAGTGTACCTGACCACACCACCAGGCACAGGTGCCATTGCCTTGCATGGGCCAGGGAGCATTTACACTGAACAAGGGACCGTGTGGCCTCAGTACTGTTTTCTGATGAAACTTGATTCACGTTGAGCAGAAATGGTGGCCGCCAACAATGTTGGAAACGTCAAGGAGAGTGCTATGCATCGGCCACTGTTGTCACCAAACAAGCCTTTGGTGGTGGTGGTGTTACAGACTGGGCAAGTGTGTCTAGTCAATCCAGAACAGCCCTACACTTGTGAATGTTACAGTGACAAGCTGATACTGCCATGATTCGGGACCCAGTAAGCAGACTCAGACTCAAAAGTAAACTCAATTATCTTTATTGTGTAGTGAGTGTGTGAGTGAATGCGTGTATGTGCAAATGTAGCAGTCGGGGCAAGCAGAGCACTGTACAGCCTGGCAACCCTATGGAAGAGCAGAGACAGGGAGGATTAGTGTCAACACCCTGGAGAGAACGTTCAGTTTAGTTAGGTCTTACTGTCGACGAGTTGGTGAACAGCTCAGGCTTGGCCCCGAATGCTCCAGCCAGGGAGACAGCGTCTTCAAGCTCGGTTGCAGATGGAATGATTGTAGGAGTTGTTGAGGTGTCGTGTGGACTCGGTCCACCACCAGGAGGAAGAAGTCCGCCGCCACGGATCTCCGCCTGTGCACAGGGGAGCAGAGCGTAGAATGGTAATGAAGGTGAAGATCGCTTACTTGTCGTTGTGGAGTGAAAGCTCCCAGGCGAACAATGAGGGAGAGAAGTATTCTCTGGAGAACGACGTTGAAGAGAAGGAATCTCTGAAGGACGACGATGAAGAGAAGAAATCTCTGAAGGACGATGATGAAGAGAAGGAATCTCTGGAGATAGACGAAGTGGTGTGCCGGTCTCATCAGACCAGGGAGAAAGACGACTCCATGCAGACCTGTGGGCAGCAGGGCTTAAATAGTTCAGCTGATGAGGAGAGCAGGTGTGCACACAGCTGTGGAGAATCAGGTAACAGGCAGGCAGAGCGAATCACTACAGATACAACCTGAATAACATCATTAATCCAGTCATTGTGCCCCTGTATAAACAACACAGACCTAACTTCATCTTCATGGACGACAATGCTCCTGCTCATCAAGGTCACATCATTAGGGAATGGCTGCTGGAGGCTGGGGTACCTCAAATGGAGTGGCCTGCACTTTCTCCAGACCTGAATCCCATAGAAAAACCTATAGAACCAGCTGAGTCACTGTGTAGAGGCTCATAACCCTGCACCCCACAACCTCAATGACCTGAGGGCCACCCCTCAAGAAGAGGGGAATGCCATGGCTCAGCAGATAATAAGTCGACTTGTGAACAGCATGAGACATTATCGTCAAGCTGTAATTGACACTCCAGAACACATGATAACTTATTGAGACATTGACATTTTTTGTTGGGGTATACCCACCACTGTTGTTTGCTTTTGTTTCAATAATTTGTTTGAGATGTGGAAATGACCATTGCATGCTTCTACTTAAATGCCCTACTTTTATTATGTAATATCACTGTAGCGTGAACTTTTTATATTTTCCATAAATTTCACCCGAAAACCAAATATTCCTAACTTTTTGTGAGTAGTGTACTTCAAGAATTTATTTCTTTTAATCTTGATGGTTATGGCTTATAGCTCATGAAAACCCCAAATTTATTTTCTCAAAAATGAGAATATTGCATAAAATTATTTTTTTTAAATGGATTTTTAATACAAATGCTGGGTGACTGAAAAGTATGTCCATGTACACACTCAATACTTGATCAGGGCTCCTTTTGCGTGAATTACTGCATCAATGCGATGTGGCATGGAGGTGATCAGCCTGTGGTACTGCTGAGGTGTTATGGAGGCCCAGGTTGCTTTGATAGCGGCCTTCAGCTCGTCTGCATTGTTGGGTCTGGTATTAACCTCCTGTTACCCACACAGTAAAGATATGGTCCGAGGAGGCGGAAGATGCTCTGAAGGACTGTTTTGAATCCACTGCATGGGAGCAGCTCTGGGAACCACATGGTGAGGACATCGAACGCCTCACACACACCACCACAGACTACATCAACTTCTGTGTGGACAACACCGTACCCACCAAGACCATACGGTGTTTCTCAAACAACAAACCCTGGATCAACCCTGAGATAAAGTCACTGCTGAAGGAGAAGAAAAGGATCTTCAGGTCAGGAAACAAGGAGGAGCTCAAGTCCGTACAGAGGGAGCTAAGGAGGAAGATCAGAGAGGGGAAGGACAGCTACAGGAAGAAGATGGAGGACAAGCTGCAGCGGAGTGACGTTAGTGGTGTCTGGAGAGGCGTCAAAACCATTTCTGGGCACCAGAAAACCTCTTCCCAGGCTGTAGGGGGTAGGGAGTGGGTGAACATCCTGAACCTCTTCTTTAACAGGTTTGACCAACCACCCTCTTCTCTGCCTACACCTTCATCTAGTCCCACTGTCCACTGCCCTCTCTCCACCCTCTCCTACATCCCCTACTGTTTTTCCCTTCACAGACCCAACATCCCCCCCTCCACAGCACACAGCTCCCCTGCCCCTGCTTGACTCTCACTGAGACCCAGGTGAGAGCTGAGCTGAAGAAAATCAAGGCGAGGAAGGCTGCAGGTCCGGCATCAGCTGGAGGCTCCTCAAGTCCTTTGCAGACCAGATGTTTGGGATTGTGGAGCACATCTTCAGTCTGAGCCCGAAGCTGGGGAGGGTATCACAGCTGTGGAAAACATCCTGTGTGGTACCCGTACCGAAGACTCCACACCCTAAGGACCTGAACAGCTACAGTGGCCCTCACATCTCACCTAATGAAGACCCTAGAGAGGCTTCTCCTCACTCACCTCCACCCCCTGGTGGGGCCAGTGATGGACCCACTTCATTTTGTCTACCAGCATGGCATTGGGGTGGAGGATGCAGTGATCTTCCTCCTACATCATTCCCTGTCCCACTTGGAGAAGCTTGGGGACACTGTGAGGATCATGTTCTTTGATTTCTCCAATGCTTTCAAAACCATCCAACCAGTGATCCTGAGGGACAAGCTGCTGTGTGCAGGGGTGGACCAGCACCTGTCATCGTGGATCCTGGGCTACCTCACAGACCGACCACAGTTTGTGAGAACCCAGGACTGTGTGTCTGACACATCATCTGCAGTACGGGGGCCCCCCAGGGAACAGTTCTGGATCCCTTCCTGTTCACCCTCTACACTGCAGACTTTTCACACAATGCATCACACTGCAATCTACAGAAATTCTCTGATGACTCTGCGAACGTCGGCCTCATTTCTTTTTTTTTTCCACAATATCTTTATTGAACCTTTTCTTTTTTTTTTTTTAACAAACATGATACAAACAATCAAACACTAACACTAAAGTACTACAAAAAAAAATGCACTAAAAACACCAACAACCACCAACAAAATCAAGTCTTCAACAATGCTCCTCTGTTTAGTCTAGACAATCCAATACATAAGTATACATATTATGTTCACCAGTTTGGAATTTACAAGGTCCACACACATCATTCACCTTCTTCTTCAAGAGTTATGTTTAAATTTTTTACATAATCAATAAAAGGTCTCCATATATTCTCAAACACAATTTCCTTTGATTTTAGTATATATGTTATTCTTTCTAATGGAAGGTTTGTTAACATCTGTCTTAACCACTGAGTCACATCTGGTCTATGAGTCTTTTTCCATAATAGTGCAATACATTTTTTGGCATTAAGCAAACTGAGGTCTATGAATGTTCTTTCACTTTTATTAAAATTATGCTTTTCTGGGTACAGACCCAACAAAAACAGTTTAGGATTCAATATGATTTGTTTTGAGATTATTTTTTCAATTGTTACCCTCACCTCTTCCCAAAACATTCTTATTAATCTACATTCCCATAAACAATGAAATAGGGTTCCTTTACTTTCCATGCATTTTGTGCATGTATCTGGTATATTTTTGTTATATCTATTTAACTCCTCCGGTGTAACATACATCCGCATTAACCATTTGAAATGTATCAATTTAAGGCGTGCATTTATTGATTTGGTTTGAGCTTCTGTACAAGCCAATTCCCATTGTTCCTCTGAAATTTCAATTTGCAGATCTTCTTTCCAGTAGTTTAATCTTTTCAGTGAATTTTCACTTGAAGATAGTGTCAATGAGTTATAAAACTCTGAAATAATACCCTTTCTTTTACTATCTTTCATCATCATTTTTTCCAAGGATGAATAAATAGGTCGAGTGAGAGCTTTATTTTGATTTGATCGAATAAAGTTTCTAAGTTGAAGATATTTAAAAAAATGTGTTCTATTGAGATTAAATTTGATCCTCAGCTCTTCAAAAGACATTATGTTGTCTGCACCTGGCAAATATAAATCCTGAATCTTTTGTATCCCTTTTAAATTCCATACTTTAAATACAGCGTCCGCTCTCCCTGGTTTAAAATATTGATTACCCCATATTGGACTAAATTGTGACAATAACTGTGGTTCTTTTAAATAGTTTTTAGCTTCACACCATATTTTGATCATATGCTTTACAAATGGATTTTTAACTTGTTTTTGTAATTTTTTTGCCGAATCTGAGTATATGAATATGGGAAGAGGTAAAGGTAAATTGTATGATTCCATTTCAGTCCAGTGAGGGAGATCATTTGATGAAAAATAATATGTCATAGACCTCAGTTGTGCCGACCAATAATACAACATAAAATTTGGACATTTCAGACCTCCACGATCAAATGGTAAATATAATAAAGACAAACGTAATCTAGCCCTCCTGTTGTTCCATATAAATTCCACTAACTTTTTTTTTATTCTTGAGAATAGATCTAAAGGTGGTGATAAGGGAATGTATTGAAATAAATAAAGTATTTTAGGTAAAATATTACTTTTAAGTATATTGATTCTCCCGATCATCGACATTGGTAGTGACATCCATCTCTGAGTTAACTCACTGATATCTGACATTAAGGCTTCATAGTTGACACTGGCGACTGATTCTAGCTTAGGCATAATTTGGATTCCTAAATATTTAAACTGATTTACAACATTGAATTGATTTACCTCAGGGGCTGGGTAATTTCTCTGGGTCTCATTTAGCATTAATATTGAAGATTTAGTTTTATTTATTTTATATCCTGATATTTCCCCAAAATTCTTTATTAAATTCAACAAGGTTGGAATTGATTTTTTTAGATTCGACATAAACAAAATTATGTCATCGGCGTACAGGGAGATTTTATGTTCTGTTGGTCCAACTTTAATTCCATATATTTGTGAATGTAAACGTATCGCTATCGCTAAAGGTTCAATTGCCATAGTAAACAGTAAAGGTGAAAGTGGACAGCCTTGTCGACATCCTCTATTGATTTTTATTGGTTTTGAAATATTGTTATTTGTTAGGATTTCTGCTGTAGCATTATTGTATATTATTTGAACCCATTTTATGAAATTATTTCCAAGTCCAAACCTTTGTAGGACTTCAAAAAGAAAGGGCCATTCAACTCTATCAAAGGCCTTTTCGGCGTCCAATGATAGGAGAGCTGTATCCGGTGCTTCTTTATTAAAATAAATAATATTAAATAGTCTTCTTACATTATGGAAGCCTTGTCTACCCTTTATAAAGCCATTCTGATCTCGATTAATAATATTTGGTAAAATTTCTTGTATTCGTCTTGCTAAAATTTTACAGATTATCTTAAGGTCGGCGTTTAATAGGCTTATTGGTCTCATATTTTCACATTTATTAGAGGGCTTACCTGGTTTTGGCAGCAGTATAATTAAGGCATTATTTATGTATGATGGTAAATTATTATTTTGAAATGCTTCTAAAACCATTTCCAAAAAAGGTTTTATTAATTTATTCTTAAATTTTTTATAAAGGTCAACTGGAAGACCATCTGGTCCTGCACTTTTTCCTGATTTCATATTATCAATGGCTAGCCCAACTTCTTCTTGACTAATTTTAGACTCCAATATCTCCCTGTTTTCATTTGGAATACACGGTATAGATAGTTCGTTCAAAAACCCATTTAGTTTTGTTAATTCAGGTTCATTTTTGGTATCATATAATTTTTCATAGTAATCTCTAAAGGCTCTATTAATTTCTAAAGGATCTATAACTACCTGTCCATTACTTATAATACTGGTAATTGGTGTTTTAATTTCCAATTGTTTAATCTGCCATGCTAATAATTTTCCTGATTTTTCACCTTGTTCATAAAAAGATTGTTTCAATCTTAGAAGACTCGAGGCAGCTCTATTCGCTGATTTTTTGTCGTATTCAGCTCTCAAAATCAGTAATTCATTCTCCAACCTTGGGTCACTTCCTGCATACACTTTTTCCTGAAGATTTTTTATTTTATGTTCCAATTTAGCTCTCTCCTCTCGAGTCTTCTTAGATTTTGATCCTGTATAACTAATAATATGTCCCCTAATAAAAGCTTTGAAAGCCTCCCACTTTACACATGCTGATGTTTGTGTAGTATTGATGTCAAAGAACTCGTCTATCTGTTTTTCTATATACTTGACAAATTCCTCATCCTGAAGCCATTTATGCTGAAATTGCCATCTACCTGATTCCTTTATCAATTTTTTATCTACATATATTAGACAACAGGGTGCATGATCAGAGATCACGATGTTATCATAAAAGCAGTTTTGAATCTTGGACCTTAATTCTGTGGAAATCAAAAAATAATCAATACGTGAGAATGTCTTGTAGGTACTGGAATAACAAGAATAGGCTTTAACTTGTGGTTTCATTTCTCTCCATATATCTAACAATCTCAATTCTTTCATAAAATGATTAATAGTCATCCTACATCCAATGTGCGTACAATCCAGTCCTGTTGATCTATCCACACCTGGATTCAATGTACAATTAAAATCCCCTGCTATTATATGTTGCCCTGTAAGTGATGATAAGATGAGAAATAAATTAGCAAAGAACTTCTGGTCATCTATATTGGGACCATATAAGTTCACAAGATTTATATTTTCTAATAGCAAAGAACCTTGAATGATTACATATCTTCCAAATTTGTCTCCAATTACATTTTTCACTTGAAAAGGAACTGATTTATGTATGAGAGTCATAACTCCCCTGGCTCGGGATGAAAATGAAGAGGTGAATACACTTCCCTGCCATCTACTCCTAATTCTTTTAACATCCTCCTCTATCAGATGAGTTTCTTGTAAAAACACAATTCTTGAACCCATGTCCTTTATTTTATTCATAACTTGTTTAAGTTTTTTTAAATTTTGTAGACCTCTGCAATTCCATGAAGTTAAATTAAGATTAACACTTTGGTCCATGATCAATAGAGAGTTTGGGATTACCTTGCAGTGTAAACATGCTCATACAGAGAAGCAAAAACATGAGTGGTTGAACATTCATCCTACAAACTACACACAAACAAATTCCCCCTTCCCACACTTGTGGCAAACCCCCCAAAATCAAAAGAAAAATTCTGTCTCCCGATATAGCCATCGACTGTTCCACATCCACGGGGAACAGCCTAAGCCACTCCTTCTTCATCCTCCCAATCACCCTAACTCTACTGCTTTTAATGACGTAACATTAACTCTCCTCTGTAGTTTTCCAACTTAACTCCAAAATTTTTACCAACTTTGTACATCCTAGTTTTTTTTTTTTGTTTGTTTGTTTTGTTTTTGTTTTGTTTTTTTTTAATATATAATACAATCTATATTTTGTAAACTTACTATTTACTTCAAGTCAGTCAGATGCCTGTGCAAATGCTTAGTTATTCTACCTTATATTTTGTTCATGCTTAGCTCCCACCAGTCTCTTCTTCTTCTTTGATCTTCTTGATGAACTCCTGCGCCTCCTCTGGGGTCTTGAAGATGTGGGTTCTGCCCTCATACGTGGTCAGCAGTCTCGCAGGATAGATTACACCATGACGAATCCCAAGGTTGCGCAGCTCCTTACGTACGGGATCAAACTGCTTCCTCAATTGCTGGATTCCTGTGGCCAAATCTGGGTAGAACCGCACCTGCTGGTCCTGGTGTTTAATCTCTCCTTTAGCACGTGCAGCGTTGAAGATCTTCATCCTGTCTCTGTTGCTTAGAAACTTCATAATTAAGGTCCTCGGCGGTCCCTTATCTCTCCGTGGGCCAATACGATGTGCTTTTTCCAGAACCACTGCTGATTGCAACTCCTCGCTGCCCAGCACCTCCGGAATCCACTTTTCCAGAAAGGAACATACGTCCCGACCTTCTGATTCCTCTGGAAGACCCACCAGCCTCAAGTTATTCTGTCTCGACCGAGATTCCAAATCCAAAATATTATCTTCCAGAGATTTATTTTTTTTTTCCAAAGTGCGCACCTTTAATTGAAGACGGGTGACGTCATCTTCAGCACTAGCGAGACGGAGCTCCATCTGCGCCGTTCGTTCTACACAGTCACCCAATTCCTTTCTTATTCCTTCCAGCGCTGTCATAATCCCATCAAATCTAGAGGAAAAGTCCGCTCTCATTGAACTCATGGCAGCCATCAGCGCATCTGCGCCATTCCCCGCAGAAATCGCACCGCCGCCAGCTTCCTCCGCCATATATGGAGCCTTGTTTGCTGCGTCACAGACCTGAAAGTCCGTTAATTTGGACTGTTTCGGCGGCTCGCTTTTTCCTTTTCCTGGTTTTCCAGCCTTAGGCTTCGCCGACATATCCTCGCCCAAATGCTGGGATACGTTCTGTCCCAAATGAGAGAGTTATTTGCCGATTTTTTTTTTTCCAGGAGCAGAGCAGAGCGAGACACGTCCGTCCTACGTGGCAGCCATAACCGGAAGTCCTCGTCGGCCTCATTTCTGATGGAGATGATGCAGAGTACAGAGGACTTATCCAGGATTTCATGGACTAGTGCCTGCGGAACTGCCTCCAGATCAATGCGAGGAAAACCAAGGAACTGGTGGTGGACTGCTGCAGGCAAGGACAACCCCCCACAGCACCAGTAAACATCCAGGGAACAGACATTGAGATGGTGACATCTTACAAGTACCTGGGTGTTCACCTGAACAATAAACTGGATTGGTCACACAACACCAACACACTCTACAAGAAGGGGCAGTGCAGGCTATACCTCCTGAGGAGACTCAGGTCTTTTGAAGTGCAAGGGGCACCCCCAAAGACCTTCTACTATTCGGTGGTGGCATCAGCCATCGCATTTGGTGTGGTCTGCTGGGGCAGTGGCATCATGGCAGCCGACAGGAAGAGACTGAACAGGCTGATCAGAAAAGCCAGCTCTGTTCTGGGGTGCCGCCTCGACCCAGTGGAGGTGATAGGAGAGAGGAGGATGGTGGCTAAGCTGTCATCTCTGCTGGAAACCGAGTCCCACCCAATGCAGGAGACGGTGAATGCACTGAGGAGCTCATTTGGCAGTAAACTGTGCCATCTTAGGTGCACGACGGAAAGGTTCCGCAGGTCCTTCCTACCTTTGGCTGTCAGACTTTATAACCTAACCAGGGCTGCTCGTAGAACAACTTTGCACAATAGAGATCGTCCCCTCCAATACACAACTAAGACAATTACAATTATTACTGAGGGTGGCAACAACACTGTTGATTCAAATGTGAAATATACTGTCGGGGTGTATATTTATATTCTGCTAGGTAATGTAATTAACCCTAATGCTGTTGATACCATCTAGCTGCAATGCACCTCCACTGTGTATATAACTGTGTACATATGTATATTTATTTACTGCTTTGGCTAACCAATTCTTATCTTATTTACCATTGCCCTTGTTACTGCTATCCCTGTGCTGCTGCAATCCTGGAATTTCCTCATTGTATGACCAGTAAAGGCTTATCTTATCTTATCTTATCTTGACAATACTCCATAGATTCTCTATGGGGTTTAGGTCAGGAGAGTCGGCTGGCCAATTAACCACAATGATATCATGGTCATTAAACCAGGTTTTGGTACTTTGGGCAGTGTGGGCAGGTGCCAAGTCCTGCTAGAAAATAAAATCAGCATTTTCATAAAGCTTGTCAGCAGAGAGAAACATGAAATGCCCTAAAATTTCCTGGTAGATGAGAGACACCACACCCAACAATGCAGACGAGCTGAAGGCTGCTATCAAAGCAACCTGGGCCACCATAACACCTCAGCAGTACCACAGGCTGATCACCTTCATGCTGCACTGTATTGATGCAGTAATTCATGCAAAAGGTGCCCCGACCAAGTATGGAGTGTGTACATGGACATACTTTTCAGTTGGCCAACATTTCTATTAAAAATCAGTTTTTTAAAAATTGATCTTATGTAATATTCTTTTTGAGAAACTGAATTTGAGGTATTCATTAGCTATAAGCCGTAATCATCAAAGTTAAAAGAAATAAACACTTGAAATATATTACTCTGTGTGTAATGAAACTATGTGAGTTTCACTTTTTGAATTGAATTGCTGAAATAATAAATTAACTTTTCGATGATATTCTAATTTATTGAGATGCACCTGTGTGTTTAGCCTTCAAGTTGAGCAGTGATCTTTTTATGTGTCTTTTAATCTTTTCAAGACCTTTTTTTCACTCAGATGAAACTAGAGGATAAAGATCTATTAAATGAATATGGAAAAGGAATTTTATTGCATTAAATAAACTGCAGCGTTTTTGTATAGAGATGCCCACACTAAAGTGTTAAGGACCGTCCACACCAAGCATGATAAACTATAAAATTATGGTTTATAAATCATTCTAAGTGAGCGTTCACACATATAAATGATATTACTCTGACAGTAGAGCCAAATATGAGCTGCACGCTCCAGAACCTGGCTTCACACCACACCTATATTCTCATGCTGCAGGATGAGACCTTTTATGCCGCTGCTGCAATCAATAATCTTAAAAGATTTTTTTTTACTAGACCTGTACCTTGGGCAAAGAAAAAAATGAAGAAGAAAAGCAAAAAGAGTCTGAAATCATTCACCTGATGATCCTCTCTGCTCCAGGGCTTCCTCAGACTCACACAGGTAGTATGAAGTGAGCACATAGAACAAAGCAGAATCATATGGGCTTGTAAATAATTGATGATGATAGTAATAATAATGTCTTTTCAGCTTGGGTGCATAGAGCTGTTTCAGAGAGCCTATTCATCCAATTATTTCTCCTCCTCCTTTCAGTGCTGCTGCACTCAGATCCTGCTGAAAGCAGGTAGATAAACTTTTCAGCCGCTCTCATTTTATTCCAGCCATGCTGTCAAAACGGGTGAAAATGATGTTTTCCAATTGACTGAATGTGTTTTTATCATTTATAAAATCTCTCTGAAAGTGAGCCCAATGATCTCATCTGCCACTGTCGTTATGGTTATAGCTGTAGTGTGGACTCTGCCATCCACTTGAGTTAGAATGATTATTAAAATCATCATTTTATACTTTACTGGGCTAGGTTTGGACAGCCCTGTTATGTCCACAAACCTGGAATGAAGACAGACGAGGATGCTGTGCTCGAACTGAACTTTATTACAGAAAAAGCATAAAGCACATGTACACTCAGTGCACCTACACACTAGTTGTAACCCCTATTGTGTCTCAATACAACATGATGTGAGATGGGGGACCACCCTATATATATTAGTGGTGACGTCAGCCGCAGGCCGCATTCCACAGCTAATGTCCCACTTGTTCATACACCACATCCGCCCCCCCTTGCAAAAATACAGAACATAATCTAATTAGTAATCAGGTAGTTAGTTAATTAGCCCTCCCCAATTTGGTATATTAGTAAACCCACATTATCAACATTTTTTTAAAAACACACACTTCAACATTATTATTTATTCAAAACATTCAACACTCAACTTCTCTTTTCCCAAAGAACTTTTTTTCAGAACTTAGAACTTGAGTCTGTGGCAGACCACCGCTAGACCTGACGCGGCCGGGTGGGTTATTCTGCCACCTTTTCAGCCGCGCTCCTACCTGAACTTTTTTTTCACAGTCTTCCATGGGGAAAGCAGTTCTGCTGGAGGGGCCTTGTAGCGGGCCCATGGCGGCTGCATCCCTGGAGCTGTCAGACCCCTGGGGCCAGGGCCAATCTTCATGACACTGGGGCCCGGGTCCCACACTGCAGCAGCTGACTCCCGTGAAGCCTCGCCGTCTGGAGCAGCCACCTGGACACGCCATAGTTGGTTTGTGTGCTGAACCGAACCGTTCGTCAGTCGAAAGCACACTGATCCCAGTTTCGCCATGATCCTCAGTGGCGCCCATTGTCTCGTCGGCTGCGGCCCAGTCAGTCGCCCATCCCGGTCTCTCACCAGTGTGAACCCGAACCCAGTTCATGACCTAGAGCGGCGCCTTGCTCGGTTTTGTGTGTCATTGTGATCCCGGTGGCACTGCATGCTTGTCCGGTTTGGGATCTCTTATCGTGCTGTGGCAGTTCCGTTGTTACCGTGATTGTTGCGGACCCTTCACCCATCGTTGCCGTCATTGTTTCCGTAGGCTGAAGCTTGTCCTGGGTATGGAAGGTGTCCGGTGTCTCTCCCATGTCATTCATTGAAGCAGACTCTTCACCCATCGGCTCGGTTGAAACCTCCGCAGCTTGTTGTTGAGCATGGATACAGAAGCAGTCCGGTTCCACCTCTTTCCCGTCTGATGTGCTCTGTTGTGCCACGTAGTGAGCGGTGTCTGTGCCCAGTTGTTGTTGCTGTGCTTTGGGTTTTTCTGCATGCACGGGCTCCCTCTCCTGCAGCTCCGGTCAGGCGAGGAATGAAGGTGAGTCCGGCTGTTGCCTTCCTCCCGATCAGCTCTCCTCCTGAGCGCACAGGGTAGATGGTGTGTTGTCGGTGCTGTTCTGAATTACCTCATCGGCGTTGATCTCGATAGACCCAGGCTCCCTCTCCTCCAGCTCCGGCCGAGTGAGGAACAGAGGCGAGTCCGGTCGTTGTTCTTTCTCTATGACGTTTTCACCGTCCATTCCGTATCCACTCTCTGTGTTACATTCGCTGTCCGAGCTGTGCTCTTCGGCTGCACCCATGTCCGCAAAGCCTGGGTAAACTGGGCCTGGACTGTTGACCATCTGCCCGGCAATCGTGAGAGTAAAATCCAGCTTGCAGAATAAATTCCACCCCATAGCATTTTCACCCTGGTGTGTCACCTGGAACCGGAACACTGGAATCACCTTTTTGCCATACTGCACCGCAAATGTGACGTTCCTACCGGTACTGGAGCATCCGTCGTCCGGTAGTTCCACCACATCAGGTCGCCGTTGGGTGAGCCTCCGAACCGTGACCTCGTTTACTATGGACTGCGTGGCAGCGGTGGTCACCAACATCGGCACACTCACATCGTCTAACTTCACAACACATTGCAGTCCTGACCAACCTTCAGGGCCCACAATGTTTACGCCGTCTCCATGGGGTGTGGGGTTAGCTAGCTTAGCTTCTCGTCGATGGTGGTGGGGTTTCGTGCACTGCGCCACGTTGTTGGGTTTAGCAGAGTAGCTAGTTAGCATCTCAACAGCATCCTCATAATAGTCCGTCAGACCAAGCATGTGAAAAATTCTCTGACCTTTTGCACCCAGGTGGTGGACAAGTAGTATCCGCATTTTGACTTCATCCAGTTCCTCAAAGTCCAACGCTGTAATGGAGGTCTTGAACGCGTGCAGCCATCATTACCATGGGGCATCTGGTTCACCTGGGGACTCGAGGAACAGCTTTAGTCTGAAGCATGCGTCCATGGTTCGAAATTCTTGTCGCCAAATGTTATGTCCACAAACCTGGAAAGAAGATGGACGAGTGATGTCAGCCACAGGCCTCATTCCACTCCAAATGTCCTGCTTGTTCATACACCACAAGCCCTTTATGCAAAACTTTTATTAACCTCTGTTTTGCATGTGCATCAGAGCATTGTAATGTTTTTTGTTTCAGTTGTGGATATCAGCTCAGAGATGGGACAGCTTTGCCTCCAGTATTCCTTCAGTATATATCTGTAGGCCTATTTCACAGTAGACATATGGCATATAACTGTAGTTAAGGTCATCTATACCAAAGCAGAGCAAAACCTGTGCTAATATTATTAGTAAAACCTGAATTTCCTCAACATTGACAATGGCAACTTTTTGGCTGCTCTGAAAACAGTTTATTCCTGATTGAGTGGCATGTCTCTTCTGTTCATTATTACATGTCTGCCTGAATTATTAAGCACATTTTAGAACCTGTCCATTTTGTATCATCATGGCTCAGTGTACTGTAATTTTTTCAAAGAATCGTCCAAAAATGCTCATTCGAGTTTTAAATACATGTGCCAATTTTTATACAATCAATTAAATATCAAACAAATGTGTTGCATTTCTCAGTATATCTACTGTTCTGTTCGTCCCAGACCAACTCAACTGAATAAACTTGCCTCGTCTTTCATTTGATGCTCCTATTCTCATTTCCTTTAATGTTTTCAGTCATGACTGTACTCAGTGATGTACAGTCATGAAAAAATTAGGACATCCCATTAAATATTCAGTTCTTTATTAAGAAATGTTCACATATCTATGTCTAACCTTGTTTTTGTTTTGTTTGCATTTTTTTAACATTTATTTTAGCCATTTTAAGTGGGAATGTATGTGGGGGTGTCCTAAAAAAGATGGAGGGTGTCCTAATTTATTCCTCACTATTTGTTTAGAATTACATTTTACAGAAAATTTGAAAAAAGTCTTTAATTCATTTTTAATTGTTTAGTTGTATTACATGAATCTCCTAGTATTTTTAACATTGATATTCAATATCCATATGTCCAAATATGTTAAAAAAAACACACACACAGGCTTATACAGGGTGTCTTAATTTTTTCACATGACTGTACCAACCAACCTGTTTGAGTTTGTTCTCTTATGTTTTTATGATTGTGGTTCAGTATACAGGCTTACTTCTTGCAGTACAATATTGTTATAATAGTCCGTGTGTGTGTGTGTGTGTGTGTGCGCGCGCACACGTGTGTGTGGTGTAACAGGGTTTACAAGTAATCAACTGAAGTTCAGGCACCTCTGAGAACTGTTTGCATTAAACCTCAAGTCTTTGCCATGTAATGGTGCAGAAGAACACATATGATCTGTAATGACAATCGGGAGCAGGTGGAAGAGAACCTGGAGAGGTGGAGGTATGCATTGGAGAGAATAGGAATGAAAGTCAGAAGCAAGACAGAATACATGTGTGTGGATGAAAGGGAGGCAGGTGTAATGGTGAAGATGCAAGAAAGTAAAAGTAGTGAAGGTAGATTAGTTTAAATACCTGGGGTCAACCATTAAAAGCAATGGACCCGCACAAGAGAGGTGAAGAAGAGAGTGTAGGCAGGGTGGAGTGGGTGGGGACAAGTGTTGGGTGATTTGTGACAGAAGGGTAGCAATTAGTGAAAGGGAAGATTTGCAAGACAGTAGTGAGACCTGCTATGATGTATGGTTCAGAGACAGTGGCACTGACATAAAGACAGGAGGTGAATCTGTAGGAAGATTGTTGGGAGTGACTACTAGGGACAGGATTATAAATCAGTATATCAGAGGGACAGCGCAGGTTTAGCGGTTTGGAGACATAGTAAGAGAGGCAAGACTGAGATGGTTTGGACAGGTGCAGAGGAAGGATAGTGGATACAGTGGGGCAAAAAAGTATTTAGTCAGCCACCAATTGTGCAAGTTCTCCCACTTAAAAGATGAGAGAGGTCTCCAATTTTCATCATAGGTATACCTCAACTATGAGAGACAAAATGAGAAAAAAAAATCCAGAAAATCACACTGAAGGATTTTTAATGAATTAATTGGTAAATTCCTCAGTAAAATAAGTATTTGGTCACCTACAAACAAGCAAGATTTCTGGCTCTCACAGACCTGTAACTTCTTCTTTAAGAGGCTCCTCTGTCCTCCACTCGTTACCTGTATTAATGGCACCTGTTTGAACTCGTTATCAGTATAAAAGACACCTGTCCACAACCTCAAACAGTCAGACTCCAAACTCCACTATGGCCAAGACCAAAGAGCTGTCAAAGGACACCAGAAACAAAATTGTAGACCTGCACCAGGCTGGGAAGACTGAATCTGCAATAGGTAAGCAGCTTGGTGTGAAGGATTCAACTGTGGGAGCAATTATTAGAAAATGGAAGACATACAAGACCACTGATAATCTCCCTCGATCTGGGGCTCCACGCAAGATCTCACCCCGTGGGGTTAAAATTATCACGAGAACGGTGAGCAAAAATCCCAGAACCACATGGGGGGACCTAGTGAATGACCTGCAGAGAGCTGGGACCAAAGTAACAAAGGCTACATCAGAAACACACTACGCTGCCAGGGACTCAAATCCTGCAGTGCCAGACGTGTCCCCCTGCTTAAGCCAGTACATGTCCAGGCCCGTCTGAAGTTTGCTAGAGACCATTTGGATGATCCAGAAGAGGATTGGGAGAATGTCATATGGTCAGATGAAACCAAAATAGAACTTTTTGGTAAAAACTCAACTTGTTGTGTTTGGAGGAGAAAGAACACCATACCTACTGTGAAGCATGGGGGTGAAAACATCATACTTTGGGGCTGTTTTTCTGCAAAGGGACCAGGACGACTGATCCGTGTAAAGGAAAGAATGAATGGGGCCATGTATCATGAGATTTTGAGTGAAAACCTCCTTCCTTCAGCAAGGGCATTGAAGATGAAACGTGGCTGGGTCTTTCAGCATGGCAATGATCCCAAACACACCGCCCGGGCAACAAAGGAGTGGCTTTGTAAGAAGCATTTCAAGGTCCTGGAGTGGCCTAGCCAGTCTCCAGATCTCAACCCCATAGAAAATCTTTGGAGGGAGTTGAAAGTCCGTGTTGCCCAGCGACAGCCCCAAAACATCACCGCTCTAGAGGAGATCTGCATGGAGGAATGGGCCAAAATACCAGCAACAGTGTGTGAAAACCTTGTGAAAACTTACAGAAAACGTTTGACCTCTGTCATTGCCAACAAAGGGTATATAGCAAAGTATTGAGATGAACTTTTGTTATTGACCGAATACTTATTTTACTGAGGAATTTACCAATTAATTCATTAAAAATCCTTCAATGTGATTTTCTGGATTTTTTTTTTCTCATTTTGTCTCTCATAGTTGAGGTATACCTATGATGAAAACTGGAGACCTCTCTCGTCTTTTAAGTGGGAGAACTTGCCCAATTGGTGGCTGACTAAATACTTTTTTTCCCCACTGTATATGACTATACTCATGATGAATATAGCACACCAGGTTACTGTGGCTACCCTGTACATACTGATGAAAAGGGCATATGATAAACATCAAAGCAATTCCTCTACTGATGGTTTGACATTTGAAGAATGGGCAGATAACCAGAGACAAAATTCTCCACAGTTTCTCTTCTGGCACACAGCAATGTATTTGGAGCTTCCTATGTTAATAGTTGTTCGGTCACTTCGAACTGGAGACTTCAAACTTTTTGTGTCCTCATTGAAAAGAATTGTCCCATGGTACTTCAGTCTAGATCACAGTAACTATCAGTAACGGCTCGTGGGTGATCCCACCGAGGAGGCAAATTAATCATGAACAGACACATGCCTATACTTGCGAGGACCCTGAGTCTTTAGCTTCTCAGATATTAATTGCTGCTGTTGCAAAGCCTCAAGAAAACATCACTATGCTGAACACAACACCGGTCTCACTCAGCATGATAAAATCTGACCAAGAAAAGATGACGACACATCCTCACCCCAGCACCAACAACAAACAGGATCAAATGGGACACAAAAAAGGACAAAATAATGACATCAGTATTGGGCAGCTCAGTGGAGCAGTGGTTAGCACTGTGGCAGCACAGCAAGAAGGTCACGGGATTGATTCCACCCCTGACCATCGTGGGTTTGATCCCAACCCCTGATCATTGGTGACCCTTCTGTGTGGAGTTTGCATGTTCTCCCTGTGTCTGCGTGGGTCTACTCCAGGTACTCTGGTTTCCTCCTACAGTCCTAAAACATGCAAGTTAGGTTAATTGGAGACTCTGAAGTGGCCCTAGGTGTGAATGTGTGTGAATGGTGAAGGGATTGGGGTCGCATCTTGGCTGCCTCATCCTTCCAGGTGGATGCCCTGTAATTTCCCTCTGGGATTAATAAAGCATACCAAAATGCCAAAAAAAAAATCAAATTACAAGGAATGCATTGCAAGTATTTATAAAAGTGTCACAAGTAATCGTAAAAGTGTCCCGTTGGTTGACTTGATGTCACTTGGTCCTGTTAGATATGATTTAATGCGTTATTTAAGGGTCATGTGTCTTGTTAATTACCACAAGAATGGCTATTTGTTCTTAAATATTAACATAAAAATTATTTGATGTTTTTTTGGAGCGCTTGGTGGAGTTTTGGGGTCCCATAAAAATTTCATTCATTCATTACTGGTCCCATTAGTCAAACTGAACACCAATGAAAAAATATTTCCCACAATCATTTAAAGAGTTGAAAATAAAACAACATAAGGAGAGGAACAGATATTAACTCACCGATTACTGTATCTTTACATGGATCTGGATAAATCTTCCTGTCACCAAATCCAGTTTTAAATTAGTGGTTGCAAAATACAAAGCCAAGGCTAGCAGAGCATTGTTAAGCAGATAAGCTCCACTCCTCCAGGTCTGCTGAGCACCATCCAGCTGCATCCTGACTTCTTTATAATTTCTAGTTTAGGGGAAGGCCTTGGACTATTTTTATCCGAAGCTGGTGTTCAAATTGTAGTTTCCTAAACTTGTTAAAAAAGTAAATAGTACTGCTGGATATGAACATCTGTTGTCTTCAGCATGTTGAAATATGTCATATGGGGGCGTTGTCAAAAGATGGACTGTGATTAGTTAGAGGTTCGCCTCCTTCCGGGCTTTTTTTTTTTTTTTTCCAATGCAAGGAGATAGTGAATTTTCCATGGCAACAAATATGAACTGATTTCTGATTGACTAAATAATTTCAGAAAGTATTCCACCTCCTTAGCTGCAAAAACAAACTAATTTCCAATTGGCTGATTAATGTTCCCACAGTGGCAAGCCCATTTTTAACTCCTGCAAACTTCTGACAGGATTCTGACGACATGTTACACAATAATATACACATAATATCAAATATATTTATTATCCCAATGTTTGAATATTTCTTCTTTTCTTCTCAAATTTCTGAGGAAGCTCCGCCTCCCTTGCCTCCTCCCACGAGTCGCCACTGGTAACTATGCACACTGGCTTCCCATACACATCAGGGATATGGCATCCCTTGAAGATCACCATCCACCTGTATTCCAGCAGTTTCTCTTGGGCCAGTTCGCTGTCCGAAAGGCTCCCAGAGTTTTTTCCTCTATAGCCATTGATCATTCCCTGGCTTTTGGTATTGAACATACATTACTTGAAATCTATTTCATGTTCATTTTTTTTATTATTTTGTAACATTCTGCTGCAATCAGTAACTGTTCTTTTCAGAATGTTTGCCAATGCTCAAAAAATCTGTTGAGTAAAGTAAGCAATGGTTTACAGCAGCTGTTGTAGCTGCATGAAAGTTAAGTTGTTGCGATGAATTCAAATAATAAAGGCTTTTTGAGGAAAACCAAGAATTTACAGCTTTGTTGAGGCTTTATGTAGCATGGCAGACCCCAAAACACAGACTTGGGTTAAAGAGTGATGTTGATAGCCACACCAGTTCCCAAAATATTGGGTAAAATGTCTTTCTTGGTTATGGCAGAACAAATATGGCTGTCACACCCATAATTCATCATTTTTGAGATGGGTCTATATCTAAGGACACATCAACTTTGTCCTTCAGAAAAGTTTTTATCAGTTAAGACAAATAGGCAAAGTCAAATCCATTGTGTCAAGAAAAAATCTTGAAAAACTATTGCATGCTTTTATCACGACTAGTGTGGATTACTGTAATGAACTTTTTGTTGGGGTCAGCCAAGCTTCTCTCGCTCGTCTTCAGCTTGTACAAAATGCTGCCGCCCGCCTTTTAACAAAAGCCCACAGGTGTGAGCACATTTCACCCATTCTGGCTTATCTTCACTGGCTCCCTGTATGTTACAGAATCGATTTTAAAATTCTCCTTTATGTTTTTAAATGTCTTAACAGTCTCACTCCACCCTACCGCTCTGACTTACTTCAGCCTTATGTTCCACCACGATCCCTAAAACAAGGCTGAAGCTCAGAGGGGATCGGGCCTTTGCTGCTGCAGCCCCTAGGCTATGGAGCGAGTTGCCATTACATGTTAGGCAAGCCTCCTCACTTGGTGTTTTTAAATCTCATTTAAAAGCACGTCTGTTTTCATTGGCTTTTAACTCGACTTAATTTTATTTTATTGTCTGCTGTGTTTGGCATTTTGGTTTTTTCAATTGTTGTGAGTTGCTTCTTTTTCTTTTGTCTATTTGTACTTCAGGTTATTTATTACTGTGCAGCACTTTGGTCAAATTTGTTGTTTTTAAATGTGCATTATAAATAAATTTTTATAGTAGGGTAAATATTTTCACCATACACTTGTCTACTACTGTGCCAAATTTGATGCTTTTATGATAAAAGGAGCAATTCTTATGGCTTTTTTTTTTTTTGTTACTTATTTGTACCCGTAGGTAGATTTGGTTTGCAGTCTGGTGACAAGCCACCGGCTGCTGGTCGCTGCGTGCGTGAGTGCCCTAAACCTACATGTTTTTGGTATGCGGGAGGAAACCGGAGAAATCCCGGAGTAAACCCACGCAACACGGGGAGAACATGCAAACTCCACACAGCTCGCTGTTGGTCGGGGGCTGGGATCGAACCCACGATCTCATGATCCCCGCGATCCCCCGGCCACAGTGCTAAACCACTGCGCCACCGTGCAGCCCCATTTTACATATATCTACTGCACTAGAAATTACTTTTATGACATTTTAAATGTATTTTTTATTTTGGAACATAAAGGAAACCTGAAGTCACCCTTAAAGGGAATACTAATTGAAAATCCTAAAATAAGCATATTATTACCTCTACCAAAAGCTGAGAACATAATAAACATCATTGTAGTACTTTTGTAGCCTTAATTTCATCTAGAAAGAAAAGAAATTGAATTTTTTTCCATTCATTCTGTGCACCCACTTTTAGCCTGTGACTTACGTATTTACTGACTGATTTTGATGACGTTACAAGCTAAACAAACTAAAAGCTCAATGCTCCAGCGGATCCAACCCGCGCTCTTGATTATGCATCTAAATTGTAGAAATAAACTAATATTACAGACAATAGACCTTGTGAAGATTTTGATCGTTCGGTCACTTAGTGGCGAGATCACTATTCTCAGGGGCAACTTTTACACTTTTTTTTTAATTTAGAGAAAAGACAATCGTAAAGTGGATTTTTAAATTTTCTGTAACATAAAAGTAAGACAAGAAACATCGATAAATACATTTTTTACACGTACCAGTTCACAGTGTTGTTAGGGTCAAGCCGCAACTCATCTTCATTTCTCCTCGGATCATCATCACCATCACGGAGGTTCAGCCCAGAGGAAGCGCACCAACCCCCACGTGTCTCCGCTCTGATCTAGCGGCTTACACAGGATCGAATGGCCGCCCTGGGGCTCATGTCATCAGGGCTCGGAGGTGAAGGAGGGACCGCCGGTGGATGCAGACATCGGTTTGGTGGAAGCCACTTCAGCCACCAGCAGCTAGGGATGATGAGGGAGGAGCAGCTGGGCAGGAGGACCGGAGCTAACGACTAACAAGGAGCAGCTGGATGGTGAAAAAACCCACCAGGACAGATAAAAGAGAAACTCACCATCCGGCTGTCTTGGACCCGGTTCATGCAGGTAAGCTGCAGGGACTTTAGCTGCAGTGTTAGCACTAGTTTGGTCTTTGTCGTCGGCTTCAGGCTTCAATCTCCCAAATGTCTGTCATCATTATCGCTGTCTTTTAATCATTCTCTTCACCTTCGTCTTCGTCTTCGTTGGTATCCACTTTGAAACTCAGATTGAGAATGCTTTCTTCCATTTTCCTCAAAATATGAACGCAATCTCATCGTTTTCAGGTTGTAACAAGGCTAGTAATTGATTCTTTGTTCCATTGGTGACGTCATGCATTTCAGGCCAACATTCCCAGGGATTTTCGGTCGTCTGAAACCATCACTTTCGCTGACTTTTTTCTTTCTCCGGATCACAATTTATTCCAAAAAAGGTGATATTCGAGGAAATTATATCATTTCTTGCATAAACGTACCAAAATCAATAAATTTATCCTTTAAGGGACAGGAAGTGCCTGTCTGAAGGAAGGGCTTATTTAAGAAAATTGGTAGGCATATGTAATGTTGATTGACTTTGGTACATTGTAAAAAAAAAAAAGTTGTCTCAACTTAAAAAAAGTTAGTGTTTGGGCTGCCTCAAAATTTTAAGTTAACTGAACTTGAAAAGACAGGTGGTAAAGACCAGTGTTGGGCAAGTTACTAAAAAATATTAACTAGTTACAGTTACTAGTTACTTCTTTTCAAAAGTAACTGTTACTGTTGAGTTACTGCATGATTAAAGTAACTAATTACTTGGAAAAGTAACTTTCACATTACTTTTAAATGCATACTTAAATCATCTTGCACACACAGCAAGATCAAGAGCCCCTTGTTCTCATCAGAAAAAAGAAGAAAAAGAAAACTGATGAGAAAAAAGTCTCATCTTACAGAGAAAGAATGTCTCAGATTTACATAAACTATTGTAATCAGTAGAAAGTCAGAAACTTACTAGACATAAAGCTGTAAATTCACAGGGAAAACTTTGGATCCCCCTGGTGGGCTGTTTTTGGCCCACGAGCTATATGTTTGACACCTGGACCATCCCATTAAAAATGCATATTTAGAGGATTTACTTCCATGAAATAGTTGCATATCACAAGAGCATGTAAATGAATAAGATAAAATAAAACAGAAAGCACAGATAAATGAAAGTTCACCACTTAGAAGAAGCTGTTCTTTACTGCAACAAATCATAGTCCCTTTTTCTCTGTGCGTAAGAAAACTTTAAATGTTTTTAATGCGGACATTAAATGCGAGCTTCTTGCTCAAAAAATACTCATGTTTAACCACAGAGGTAGGAGCTGTTGGGGGCTACTCACCGCTCGGACAACAGGTGATCAGGGCTCAATAGGAGAAGTCGCCACTGCCACGGCATTTCTTCACCGGGTTGTGATGTGAACTGGGGCAGGACAGGAATCGGACCCGTGGAGGAAACTGACGGCTGTGTCAGTTACGATAGGGTCAGTTTATATTTACTTGTTTGCCTTTGCCTTTGGCATGACAACCTCCAGTGGCTTGAGGCCGCTGGTGGCGCTGGGGATGGCAGTCCTGCCAATAGCCACCAAAATTGTGTATTCATCCCCAGTTGGCAGCTGATGAGGAGGGTGTCTAGCAACTGCAAGTTGTATGATTGTCTATTTGCGCTAAAATATCTATCCATATTGATAAAACGAGTAACGCATCTGATCAAATTTCAGTAACTGTAACGCATTACTGAATTTTTAAACAGTAATTTCGTTATACTGTAGAGCACGTTACTGCAAAAGTAGCGGCATCCAATGCTGGTAAAGACACATAAAACACATAAACTCAAGTTCAGTCAACTTAAAATTTTAAGGCAGCCCGAACACTAACTTTAAGTAGAAAAATCCTTGTGATTTTTTACAGCGTAGTAAATTAGCTAAAGCAGACAAAGACATTGTTCTTCTTTACACTTTCGTTGCTGTGTTTTATAAAAGACACCACCTTCATATGATGCTACTTAAGCCTCATTCCCACAGAAATTAAAATTAGACATTTTACAATAACATTAAACTGTCTGACTTTACTAGGTCCATTGCTTGCCAAAACTTTTGATTTGTCAACTTTTGCTTTTTCTTACTATAACATGTTAAACTGAGAGGATTAAAAATGCTCTGTATAAATTGTCCTCCTTAATGTAGACATAATAAACATTATTTTCCAGGAGTGACTACCATCTCTAAAGCCTTTTCTTAGCTCCCTACTTATGGATTTACTGTAGATCAGAGCATCAAGCATCAAGACAGAAAGCTACTAATTACTGTGTTTGTAAGGTGGACACAGCTCACAAACTTTAAATATCAAGTGTGTGCTATGCGTTTGCTGACTGTGGTTCAGCAGGTCTGATTGGACTAAGGCTTATCTCTATCCACGCAGATGGTAGCTGTTTGTTTAATACGGGCATGCAGAGTGCTGTATAAAGGGCAGAGGACTGGTTAAAGAAAAAAAAAACCACCACAACAAACTGAGCAGCAACGATGGAGCAGTCGTGCTAATTTCCCTGCAGATCAGCTTTATCTCTTTGCGGTTATATTGCAAAAACTTCAAAAACAATAACAAATAAAGCCACAAGCAGCAGTAATTGGGTTCCAGCTGTAGACTTCAATATTGGCATTGTTTAATAGCAGCATTTAAAACTTAAGGTGTGCTACTCTTTGGTTTTAAAATACACAGGAGAGGCATGTTGTACTTAAGATGTTGAGAAGTAGAATAAGACTTCCATGGAATTCAAATCCTGGATGTGTAGCACACCATATTTACACTTTAACCCTCTACTTCACAGGACTCTTTCCATTCAGTCTTACTTTCTCAGCAGTTATTCTTTCATTGACAAGACACAAATACACAAATATAAATAAAGACGATCTGTGGCACAATCTATGAACATAATTGCATCAAATCTAGTGTGATTGTGAAGAAACCTGTTGTGATTTTGAGCGTGAAGTTCCATTGAGTTTGGATCACTACAACAGAAAATGCTGGCCAAAGACAAACTGTACAAATTCTTCTACAAATGACATTTGTATTACCAATATCGGTAGATGATCTCTGCTTAATTTCAAGCAATTTGGGTGAATGCCCATTGAGGAGTTCATTTTAATTTCACTTGCACACTTTTTTGTACATATGGTGTAGAAAACTTCATTTTGAGAGCATACGACCAATAGAGAAAAGTTGTGGAAGACTTCAGAGGTTAGGATGGTGAAAGAATTTTGAGTCTACGTCCAGCAGTTCTTGAGATATCTGTAAAAATGTAAAACTGGTTAATATAGATCCACCTATGATTAATATAGATCCACCTATGGACACAGTATGTGGCTTTGGGGTATCTGAGTAATAGGAAGAAATTTTGTATTTGCACCTTAAAGGGTACCTGTGGTGGTCATGAAAAAAAAAGATATTATATTGAGCCCCTGTCTCACGTTCTAGTTCTAGTTTAAGTTCAAATTCAAGTTCAAAGCAATGTGATATAAATCCATTGCTGATGTGCTGGTTCAGCTATGTCAGCAAAACATGCGAGCAGTCATACTGGCAGCTACATGGCCTGCCAGGACGCTTCCTGTGACGAAATATCGTTGGCACCGCGATCCGGATCAATATTGGCTGAGCCTGGAGTGCCCGGATGAGCAGTGGCTTTCAGGATATTCTAATTCAAATTCAAACATTTATTTCAAACTCAGGGTTCATATTAAATGCAGAACTAAAACAAGTAGAAAATAAATAAATAAATGCTTAAATTCAGCGGGTCGTCTCGTCTGAGCTGAGGTCATAACGGCCGCAACACGGCAGATGATTCGGCTCCTCCCTCGCCACTATACAGAGGAGCAGACACTCGGCGCTCTTGTTACAACAAAAACATACAATGCGATATGGATATCGCAACATGGCGGAATGTAAAGCCTTTGGATGTCTCAATAATAAGCGAAAAAACAAAGATAAACACTTCTTTTGTGTACCCAAACCCAGCTCATCTTGTCAGAAGATCTTAGCGGAAAAGTGATTGCGCAATCTCCGAACAGGGCACAGACGAATCCTTTCAGACGAAATTGCGTTGTGTGTGAGGACCACTTCGTCAATTTCACCCTCAGAAGACCTTTCTGGCTCAAACCTGTAGCCATGTTGGATGAATTCTTCCTCAGAGTCCGACAATTCAGCCATAATAGAATAAAAACACTCACAACAGCACCCTAGTCGCTCATACAGGCAGAGTATTGGCAACGATATGACGTCACATCCACATGTGTCATGGCTGCGCACAGAGTTTTCGTTGGCTGGCCATGCCTGCGGTCGTATTTCCATATTTCTATGGTGGTATATGGCTGGAAATAATTATTTAACCAAATAATGAATACTTTGCCTAATGTTTTCAAGTTGAATGCGTTTAGACGACCACCACAGGTACACTTTAAGGTTTTTGCTACACATGCACTTTTTTTTGGAGAAAAATAACAACTAGAAGAAATATAGCTGCAAGTGGCAATCACTGGGTTCCAAGCAGATGTAGACTTCAAGGTCTTGTGTTGTTTAGCAACAGCATTAAAAACCTAAGGTATGCTTCACATTAGTTTTTAAAGCAGCAGTATGTAACTTTCTTGTTCCTGGTCAGAACACTGAAAATATAGCCATGGCGACCACGACCCCAGTCTCAACAGCCAGCCACAGGGCGCTTTGTTGTGGGAGGCTGTCATGGGCTGCCTTCGGCAGACAGAATAATGACTGCTTAAGGCGGGCATGGTACATTACAAACCAGGATTTATTCCAAGACACAAGGAGCAGGAAGACAGTCTGCAGCTGTCAAACACACAAACTAGGTAGCAACCTGGTATACAGAGTAGGAACAGGCACAAGAGGTACAACCCGTACAACGATCTGCACTACGACTCACAATGTTCCAGCACCAGGCAACAGAAGAGGACGGCTAATAAAGGAAACTGGTGATAACCAAACACAGAACAGGTGAGACAAATCAGGTACCAATAGATAACAGGGGATCAGCTACAGGTGAGGAAAACAGAAGGGGTGGGGCTATGCAGACAACGGACACCGGGGAGCTAGAGAATGATAATAAACATACACGCAGGAACCAAAAACTACAGAACATAATTAGAGACATGATAATGAAAAATAAACCCAATGATCAACCAAGGCTGAGGTAGGGAACACAGGAAAAACATTCAAAAGTAACAGCTGGCGCTGGACACAGGGAACTGTAATAATATAAATGATAACAGAAAGCCAACAATGGTGCAAATGGTTCAGAACACAAGAGAAATTGTAGACATGGTTGGAAACCATGTCCAGATATAACAGAGGCTAAGGTTGTGCCCTGTGATCCTGCCAAAATTCAGGCTATGGGTGAAGTGACATTCAATCACTCAAAGGTTGATGTCCCATCAAAATAATTTTGTAAACATTATTTTAAGGTGAAAATCTTACATAGTGTTACTTTAAAATGCACAGGAGAGACATGCCCTACTTCTGTTATTCAGAAGGAAAAGCCTCTCCTGGGAAGATTTGAAACTAGGACCTCCAGCATACAAAGCCATCGCCTTAACCACAACACCACACACTTTTTTAACTACTTTCTCAAAACATAAATGTTCCATTGACAGTGGCAACCAAGCAGCTGTAGATCAGCATTTAAAACTCAAGGTTTTCATATGCACATGTCAGTCCCTCCAGGATTTCGCGGGATGTTTTTATGATTGTTATGGCCCAAAAAGCCTGAATTTGCGGGAGCTTTTTTAAAAAGTTGCGATAAAAATTGCGATGTTTTGAGAGGTTTTTTTTTTTTTGCACTAAAAGTTGTGGGAAAATTACAAATTTTAAAGCAGATGGGTTTTTTCCAGTTTACTGAAGTGATATTCTATATAACAATACAAGAAAAGCACGGGATTGTCAAAAATTTTCCTATTACAGTGATCTGTAAATTAAGCAGAAACTTCTGCTATACAGAAAAACTCTTGTGCAACAGCAAATACAAACTTTAACACAATATCCATTACAACAGTTAAATTGCATTGAATGCATGTTAAAGAGTATAGATTTGGAAATTATTGGCAGCCCATTCATTTGAAAACTCCCTATGGTCCCCAACCACTCGGTACCGAGCGGAGAGGGGAAAATAAATAATTTATTCTGTTTATCTGTATTGTCTATTGGAGTCTGTGTTTTTCTGAAAAAAAAAAAAAGACAATATTCTCTCTATTTCCATGCCTAACTCCTACCTGTCTATCTGCTGCGCGTCTCGACACACACACTTGTCTCTTCAGACACACATCTTTCATTTACGGGGTGTGGGGGGCAGACCAGAGATTCACAGCTTTAAAGCTCATTGACAAGATGTAGTAATGATTTTACCTCTAAAGATGTATAACATGTTCAGACACTGGATGTAGTGTTAGATTTGCTCTTTTGTTTGTGGTTTTATGGCGTCTCTCTTCACACACGCTCCCACGACGGGGTGCTTTTGGGGCAGGTGGACGTTTTTTAACACAAACCCAGCACCTTGTACATGCAGTCAGGATGGAGACGTGGCGAGACGTCCACCGGCAGGCTGGGGGAGACGAAGGAAGTGACGGTGTTGGAAAACTCTTGGGTGAGTGTTTTTTTAAAGTCACACACTCTGTTTTTGCTGATGTGTTCCGTTAATACTCACTGTAAACATGGAAGTGAACGGGTGCAACGATGCATTTGATTGGTTAGACTGAGCGTTTGGGCACCAGTGAGAGACAAATTTGATTGGTGAAATTGGTGGAAGTTGATGGATTGGACAAAGTTGCAAGGTCGCTTAGTAGTTGTGCTGATTTCACGTGAATTGACACAATCGCAACATTGTGAAATCCTGGAGGGACTGACATGTACTTCAGAAGAATAAGATTTTTCTAGTAGGATTTGAACCTGGGTCTCTAGCATACCAGATGATTGCTTTAACCACTACACCACATGACTGCTTTGTGTTAAGCACTGCCTTTCTCACATGCTAACAAAATGTTCCACTGACAAGACAAAGGCTGTTAGACATTCCATAAAGATGATGACAAAAAGAAAGGAGATGGAGCTGGAGGTGGCAGAATTGAAGATGCTAAGATTTTCACTGGAAATGACTAGGAGGGACAGGATTAGAAATAAGTATATCAGAGGGACAACTCAAGTTTAGCCGCTTGAAGACAAAGTAAGAGAGGCAAGGCTGAGACGGTTTGGACATGTGCAGAGGAGGGATAGTGGATATATTAGACAAAGGATGTTGAAGATGGTGCTGCCAGGCAGGAGGAAAGAGGAAGACCACAGAGAAGATTCATGGACGTAGTGAAGGAGGACATGGAAAGGGTTGGTGTTACAGCGGAAGATGAAGGGATAGGGTGAGATGGAGGCAGATGATCCGCTGTGGCAACCCCTAAAGGGAGCAGCCAAAAGAAGAAGATAGTAACCGTATTCATGTTGATACTGCCTGTTTAAATAAACATTTGTGCCATTAAATCCCTTTATAAGAAGTTGTTTATTATTGAGTAGGTTTAAACACCTGTCTGGAGCCCACAGAACAATGCTAATTTTAATTGCATTAAAATGGTACTGTATTCACTTATATTCTCATCTCTAGATGACCAAAGCGCTTTACAGATCCTGCTGTCCACCCATTCACACACTGATGGCGGCATAGCTGCCCAACATGGCGCTGTCCAGGCTCACCAGGAGCAATTGGGGGTAAAGTGTCTTGCCCACAGACACAACGGCAGGATATCTGGGGAGAGCGGGATTCGAACCACCAACCATCCAGTTAGTGGACAGCCTGCTCTACCTCCTGAGCCACTGCCGTTCCCTAATTAAACATTTGGATTTTAGATGCTCTAAACTGCTGAACTAATTCACTGTTATGCTTGTCTACAGTAAACAGTGAAAATTTAAAGTGACCCCAGAATGTTACTGTAAATTAGAATAGTCAGAGAAATATACTGCGTTTTAGTTTTACTGTAATAGGTTGTGAATATGACCCTCATGGATCATCACCTTATCGTGGTGGGGGGTTTGCGTGCCCCAGTGATCCCGGGAGCTATGTTGTCCGGGGCAGTTTGCCTCTGACAGGGTCACCCAAGACAAACTGGTCCTGGGTGAAGGGCCAGACTAAGAACGATCCAACAGACTCATGATGAATGTTAGAACAAGGATTCAGTGTACCCCGCCCAGTATGGGGTTACCGGGGCCCCACCCTGGAGCCAGGCCTGGGGGAGGGGCTCGATTCCTAGCATCTTGTGGCCAGGTTTCCACCCATGGGACCCGGCCGGGCTCAGCCCAAAGGAGTTATATGGGTCCGCCCTCCAGTGGGCTCACCACCTGCAGGAGGGATCATTGGGGTCCCAGGCTTTCTAAACTGGCTTTTGGTACGTGGAATGTCACCTCTCTGGTGGGGAAGGAGCCTGAGTTGGTGTGCAAGGTTGAGAGATACCGGCTAGATATAGCCGGCCTCACCTCAACACACAGCTCCAGTTCTGGAACCAGTCTCCTGGAGAGAGGCTGGAGCTTGGCCTTTTCTGGAGTTGCCCCGGGCAAGAGGTGACGAGCAGGGGTGGGTATTCTTGTATCCCCCCACCTTGCTGCCTCTATATTGGAGTTTTCCCCGGTGGACAAAAGGGTTGCTTCCCTGCGCCTTCGGGTTGGGAAACGGGTCCTGACCATCATTTGTGCCTATGCACCAAATGATGTTTCAGAGTACCCACCCTTTTTGGAGTCTCTGACTGGGGTGCTGGAGGGTGCTTCTCTTGGAGATTCCATTGTCCTACTGGGGGACTTCAATGCACACGTGGGCAACGACAGTGAAACCTGGAAGGGGGTGATTGGGAGGAACGGCCTGCCCGATCTGAACCCAAGTGGTGTTCAGTTATTGGACTTCTGTGCTAACCACAGTTTGTCCATAACGAACACCATGTTCAAGCATAAGGGTGTCCATATGTGCACCTGGCACCAGGACACCCTAGGTTGCAAGTCGAAAATCGATTTTGTTATCGTGTCATCAGACCTGCGACCGTATGTCTTGGACACTCGGGTAAAGAGAGGTGCAGACCTGTCAACTGATCACCACCTGGTGGTGAGTTGGATCTGATGGCAGGGGAGGAAGCCATTCAGACCTGGTAGACCCAAACGTATAGTGAGGGTGTGCTGGGAATGTCTGGCTGAGGCCCCTGTCTGGGAGGTCTTCAACTCCCACCTCCGGAAGAACTTCAACCACATTCCAAGGGAGTCTGGAGACATGGAGTCTGAATGGGCCATGTTCTCCACCTCTATTGTTGAAGCGGTGGCCCAGAGCTGCAGCCGTAAAGTGGTCGGTGCATCTCGTGGTGGCAACCCCCGAACCAAATGGTGGACACCAGTGGTGAGGGGGGCCATTAAGCTGAAGAAGGAGTCCTATCAAGCTTGGTTGGCTTGTGGGACTCCCGAAGCAGCTGAGGTGTACCGGCAGACCAAGCAGAGTGCAGCTCGGGTGGTTGCTGAAGCAAAAACCTGGGTATGGGAGGAGTTCGTTGAGGCCATGGAACAAGACTTTCGGTCAGCCTCGAAGAGATTCTGGCAAACTGTCCAGAGGCTCGGGGGGGGGGGCAGCTCCCTGTACACACTGTGTATGGTGCAGATGGGGCGCTGTTGACTTCGACTGGGGATATCGTCGGGCGGTGGAAGGAATACTTTGAGGATCTCCTCAATCCCACAGATACACCTTCCACAGAGGAAGCAGGGCTTGTGGATGAGGGGGATGACTCGCCTATCACAGGGGCTGAGGTCGCCAAGGTGGTTAAAAATCTCCTTGGTGGCCGGGCCCCGGGGGTAGACGAGATTCACCCTGAGTACCTCAAGGTCCTGGATGTTGTAGGGCTGTCATGGTTGACACGCCTCTGCAACATTGCGTGGAGGTTGGGGGTAATGCCTTTGGCATGGCAAACCGGGGTGATGGTTTCTCTTTTCAAAAAAGGGGACAGGAGGGTGTGCTCCAACTTTAGAGGGATCACACTCCTCAGCCTCCCCGGGAAGGTTTATGCCAAGGTACTGGAGAGGACAGTCCGGCCATTGGGTGGTTTTCGTCCTGGCCGTGGCACATCAGACCAGCTCTTTACCCTCTCGAGAATTCTCGAGGGTTCATGGGAGTTTGCCCAACCACTTTACATGTGTTTTGTGGACTTGGAGAAGACATTCGACCGCGTCCCTCATGGTTTTTTGTGGGGGGTGCTTCGGGAGTATGGGGTATCGGGCTTGTTGTTACGAGCTATTCGGTCTCTGTACGACTGTTGTGAGAGTTTGGTTCGTATTGCCAACACTCGGTCGGACTCATTTCCAGTGAGAGTTGGACTCCGCCAGGGCTGCCCTTTGTCACCGATCCTGTTCATAATTTTTATGGATAGGATTTATAGGCGCAGCCAGGGAATGGAGGGTGTCATGCTTGGTGACCACAGGATCTCATCTCTGTTGTTTGCAGATGATGTTGTCCTGTTGGCTTCATCTAGCAATGACCTACAGTTCTTGCTGGGACGGTTTGCCGCTGAGTGTGAAGAAGCTGGGATGAGAATCAGCACCTCCAAGTCCGAGTCCATGGTCCTCAGCCGGAAAAAGGTGGATTGTCCTCTCCGGGTTGGGGACAGTCTCCTGCCCCAAGTGGAGGAGTTTAAGTATCTTGGGGTCTTATTCACGAGTGAGGGGAGAATGGAGCGAGAGATTGACAGATGGATCGGAGCAGCATCTGCAGTGATGCGGACGTTGTACCAGTCCGTTGTGGTGAAGAGGGAGCTGAGTTCTAAGGCAAAGCTGTCGATTTACCAGTCAATCTACGTTCCTACTCTCATCTATGGTCGCAAGCTTTGAGTAATGACCGAAAGAACGAGATCGCAAATACAAGCGGCTGAAATGAGCTTTCTCCGTAGGATTGCTGGACTCACCCTCAGAGATAGGGTGAGGACCTCAGTCATCCGGGAGAGGCTCAGAGTAGAACCGCTGCTCCTCCACATTGAAAGGAGTCAGCTGAGGTGGTAGGGGCATCTGATTAGGATGCCTCCTGGACGCCTCCCACTTGAGGTGTTTTGGGCACGTCCCACTGGGAGGAGACCCCAGGGCAGACCCAGGACTCAGTGGAGAGACTATGTCTCCCAGCTGGTCTGGGAACGCCTTGGTATCCTCTCTGAAGAGCTGGAGCAGGTGGCTGGGGAGAGGGAAGTCTGGGCTTCTCTGCTTGAACTGCTGCCTCCGTGACCCGGACCTCCAGAAAAGCGGTAGAAGATGGATGGATGGATGGATGGAGGTTGTGAATATGTAGGTAGGAGCATGAATACTGTAAAATTACAGTGAAAGTGGCATCCTGGGCTCTGGGACATGATTGGCCAAAATAGAGGGAGTATGCTAATGAGGTAGGGACTGAAGGATTGTGGGAGACGTTTTGAGGGGTTTTAATGTGGGTCCTGGGTTCTATATTTTTTACTTATGTTTTTGTAGTAGTAGTGTTGTTAAATGTTAGTTTGTGTTGGTGAATTGTTCTCGGCAGAAACCATGGCTGAGGGAGCTGGTCAGTTTAATGGCTTCAGCCATTGTGGCATTTTGGGGAAGTTAAAAAAATAAATGCTGATTGAGCAATAGCTGCCTCGCCATCGGCTGAAACCCCCTGCTCCTTACAGTATATTCCTGGCATCTCTGCCTCCAGTACTTTACTATAAAAATTTTAATAAATACGCTAAATACATTAAAAAATTCCATCCATCCATCCATCCATCTTCTACCGCTTTTCCGGAGGTCCGGGTCGCGGAGGCAGCAGTTCAAGCAGAGAAGCCCAGACTTCCCTCTCCCCAGCCACCTGCTCCAGCTCTTCAGAGGGGATACCAAGGCGTTCCCAGACTAGCTGGGAGACATAGTCTCTCCACCGAGTCCTGGGTCTGCCCCGGGGTCTCCTCCCAGTGGGACGTGCCTGAAACACCTCAAGTGGGAGGCGTCCAGGAGGCATCCTAATCAGATGCCCATACCACCTCAACTGACTCCTTTCAATGTGGAGGAGCAGCGGTTCTACTCTGAGCCTCTCCCGGATGACTGAGCTCCTCACCCTATCTCTGAGGGTGAGTCCAGCAATCCTACGGAGAAAGCTCATTTCAGCCGCTTGTATCCGCGATCTCGTTCTTTCGGTCATTACCCAAAGCTCGTGACCATAGGTGAGAGTAGGAACGTAGATTGACTGGTAAATCGACAGCTTTGCCTTAGAACTAAGCTCCCTCTTCACCACAACAGACCGGTACAACGTCCGCATCACTGCAGATGCTGCTCCAATCCGTCTGTCGATCTCTCGCTCCATTTTCCCCTCACTCGTGAACAAGACCCCAAGATACTTAAACTCCTCCACTTGGGGCAGGAGCCTGTCCCCAACCCGGAGAGGACAATCCACCTTTTTCCGGCTGAGGACCATGGACTCGGACTTGGAGGTGCTGATTCTCATCCCAGCCGCTTCACACTCAGCGGCAAACCGTCCCAGCAAGAGCTGTAGGTCATTGCTGGATGAAGCCAACAGGACAACATCATCTGCAAACAACAGAGATGAGATCCTGTGGTCACCAAGCATGACACCCTCCATTCCCTGGCTGCGCCTAGAAATCCTGTCCATAAAAATTATGAACAGGACCGGTGACAAGTGAGAGTTGGACTCCGCCAGGGCATTAAAAAATTCAATACATTAAAATAACACACTATTGCAGTAATAAGCTGTAAAATTGTTTCACAGTAAGAATACTGTAAAATATCCGTAAAATCCTGGCAATTCTTCTGCCTGTCACAAGCTGGGGCTGGGATTTCTGCCTGACCCAGTTTCGTGGCCTTTTCAGTGCATTTATTTTTCGCTTGTATTATTGTGCTCCTATTAGTGTTTTTCTGCCTTTCATTTTTCTCCAGTTGTGTTTCTGTTATTTTTAGCCACGTCTTGTTTTGTAATTGTTTTTGGATTCATGGCTATTTGTATTTGTTTTCAGTCTGCTGTGATTATGTTTGCTCTTTTCTCTGGGTTGACAGCTGTCAGGCGATTTCCGGGTTTTTGCTCTGCTTGGGGCGTCACCTGTCAAGTTGTCAATCTAGCCGCTCCTCCCTCACGTATCAGCTGATTCCAATCACTATTGTGCCTCTCTTTCCTGCTCATGCGTGTCCACACCAGTACTCACTTGTGTTAATCAGTTCACTAGCATTTAAGTTCTGCCGTGGGACTGGGTCAGTGCGGCTACATTGTTTGTGCTCATGTGTGTATGTATTTCTCCTGCGAGCCTCATTCAGCTTGCTTCTGCTGTGCTGATCATCCTTCCAGAGCTTCTTCGTTCTGAGGCACACGCTATAAGTTTTCCCTGTTTGGATATTTGGTATTACTGTTATCATTCTGGACTGTTTTGCCTTTTGTTTAATAAATGCATGACACTATCCGGCGCTTGGGTTGTCCTCTCTGCCCTGAAGGGGCACTAAACATGACAGAATGTAGCCGCCATAAATAAAACCCAGCGGTGGTGTCTGCATTTCTTTTTCCCTTCACCTTTTTGTGTTTTTACGCACCTGTTGGAGCCACGATGCCCCGGGCTCACCGTCCTCGTCGAAGCAAAGGAGGAACGGCAGCAGGGACTCCCAGCGTGGAGGAGGAATGGGCGGCGGAGTTCATCCGAGATTTCTTGGATGCATCTACAGTGGCAGCTCCTCCACAATCCACTGACGGACCTGCATCCACCGTAGCCACGGAGAGGGGTGACTATGCAGCAGGTAGCATCACACACCGGGATGACAGGCAAGTAAAATCTCATTCTATTTCAATTTTCAATGATTTGTCTTGCCTGCTCTCTGGTAAAGAGACTCAGGTCATGCAGTCCCCTGAGTTCTCTTCGCCTGCTGCAAATGATGAATTTTCACCTGCCCTCTCCGTGTCTCCTCCTCTTGCCTCTGAGTGCCCATCGGCCCTGGAACTCGACCACCAGATGATGAAGGAGCTTGCAGTGCTGGAGGACACCATCCCAGCCTCGCTGTTATTCTCTGGACCGAGGGAAGGCGCTGAACCCAAATCCACCACTCGGAATCCAGCGCCTATGGTGAGCCAGATCCCATTCGCCACGCTGGATAAGCCAGTGTTGCGCCTCAGTCCAAGGTCGTCGAGGGCTTTCTTCCTTTGCCCTCACTCAGTGTTCCAGTGTTTGACCGTCTTCTTGGTCTGGTGCTCTCACGGGTCAGCTGGTCCACTGTGGGTGCTGCGCTGACCCAATCCATGCCCACCATGGGTGCAGCGCTAGCCGGATCCAGGTCCACCGTGGGTGCAGCTCTGGCCCAGTCCAGGTCCACCGTGGATGCAGCTCTGGCCCAGTCCAGGTCCACCGTGGGTGCTGCAGTGCTCCAGCCCGGAGCCACCGAAGATGCTGCAGTACTTCAGCCCGGAGCCACCGAGGGTGCTGCAGTGCTCCAGCCCGGAGCCACCGAGGGTGCTGCAGTGCTCCAGCCCGGAGCCATTGAGGGTGCTGCAGTGTGGAGCCGCCAAGGGTGCTGAAGTGCTCCAGCCCGGAGCCACCGCTGGTGCTGCAGAGCTCCAGCCTGGAGCCACCAGGAGTGCTGCAATATCCACCCGCCCAGGGTCGATCGTTGTAGTTCCCGCTGGGGGGGGGGGGGTCTCTTTTCTTTTGATGTTACGTTGAGGTGTCTGGAATCCACCCCTGGGGAGGGGGGCCTCTGTCACGAGCTGGAGCTGGGATTTCTGCCTGAACCAGTTTTGTGGCCTTTTCAGTGCATTTATTTGTCTCTTGTATTATTGTGCTCCTATTAGTGTTTTTCTGCCTTTCATAACAAATAAACAGAAACACAAAATAACAGAAACACAACTCCAGTTGTGTTTCTGTTATTTTTAGCCATGTCTTGTTTTGTAATTGTTTTTGGATTTATGGCTATTTGTATTATGTTTGTTCTTTTCTCTGGGTTGACAGCTGTCAGGCGATTTCCAGGGTTTTGCTCTGCTGGGGGCATCTGGGATCTTCTCCTGGTCTGGCCGTCAATAACCCGGGGTGGGGGTGGGGGCTTCCAGAGGAGGGCAGAGAGGGCTGGCGGAGAGGGGCTTGATGCGGGAAACGTGGAACATCGGGTGGATCCTCATTGAAGGTGACAGGTCCAACCGAACAGAGACGTTGATGATCCGCTTGATGGGGAACTTGCCCAGATAGCATGGGGAGAGCTTCCGAGACGCCATCTTCAGCGGGATCTGTTCGGCGGACAGCCAGACCTTCTGTCCCACCATGTACTCCGGTGCCGGCGCACGTTTGCTGTTAGCATGCTGTTGATTGCACTCCGCAGAGTGGAGGAGGGCAGCTCTAGTGGCCTTCCACAGACAGCAGCACTGGCGCGCGTGGGCCTCCACAGGCCTCCACGGATGGGACAGCGAGGCCCCTCTCCATCATGGGCAGCAGAGGTGGTGTGTAGCCCATCAAGGCCTCGAATGGTTTAAGCCCAGTAGAGGAGGAGATGGCCGATTTGTGTAAATACACCACCAAAGTCAGGTGGGAGCTCCAGGTGGACGGGTTGCAGGATGCTACGCATCTTAGGGTGGCCTCTAAGGACTGATTGGCACACTCAGCCTGACCGTTGCTTTGTGGATGGTATCCGGACGTCAGGCTGGCTGTAGCACCCAAAAAGCGGCAGAACACCTTCCACACCTGGGATGTGAATTGTGGACCCCAGTCCGAGACAATGTCCATGGGTATCCCATGCAGCTGGATCACGTGCTGCGTCACCACATCGGCCGTCTCCATGGCAGATGGTGACTTGCGGAGAGGAACCAGGTGGATGGCCTTGGAGAACCAGTCAACGATGGTGAGGATAATAGTGTTGCCTTGGGATGAAGGGAGGGCCGTAACAAAGTCCAATGCAATGTGAGACCACGGGTGACTCGGCACCGGGATGGGATGGAGGAGGCCAGCTGGCAGGGTAGAGTCAGATTTGTTCGCGGTGCAGGTGTGACAAGCCTTGACATACTCCCGCACATCCCTCTCGAGTGTGGGCCACCAAAATGCTCTCCTGAGCAGCTAAATCGTACGGGAGATGCCCGGATGGCAGGCGAAGAAGCTGGTGTGCCCCCACGTAATCACCTCGCCGCATAGCGTGGAGGGTACATAAAGCCGGTCAGGCAGACCTCCCTCTAGGATGGGCTCCAATGACTGGGCCTGCCAAACCCTCTGCTCAATCTCCCCCAAGAGTGTCCCAAGAAAGCAAGAGGAGGGAAAAATAGTCTCTGGGGAGACGCAGCAGCTGCGGAGGAGGAGGTGGAGGAGGAGGAGTCGGAAGAGAACTGGCGTGAGAGAGCGTCAGCCTTGGCATTACGGGACCCTGGTCAGTACTAGATGGAAAGATTGAACCTATTAAAGAACAGGGCCCACCAAGCCTGCCATGAATTCAACCATCTGGCCGATTGCAGAAATTCTAAATTTTTATGATCAGTCCAGACAGTGACCGGTTGGCTAGCTCCCTCAAGCCAGTGTCTCCACTCCTCCAATGCCAGCTTAATGGCCAACAGTTCGTGGTCCCCAACATTGTAATTCCTCTCGGCTGGCGTTATCCGCTGGGAGAAATACGCGCATGGACAGAGCTTCTGGTCGGAGCTTCTGGTCGGAGCTGGAGCACTGGTAGAGGACAGCGCCCACCCCTGAATCAGAAGCATCCACCTCGACCACGAACTGTGCCGGAGGATCCACCTGCACCAGGACGCGCGCGTTGGTGAAGAGGCCTTTCAGGGTCACAAAAGCTCGTTCAGCAGCCTCGGACCACTTGAACGGGCTTTTGGTCGACATCAACTACGTAAACAGATTCGCCACCTTACTATAGTCACGGATAAATCGGCGGTAGAAGGTGGCAAAGTCCAGGAAGCGTTGGAGGTCGTTCCTGGACTGGGGGGTTGGCCAGTCTACTACCACCTTGATTTTCGCTGAATCAGCCTTTAACGCGCCCTCGGCAATGATGAACCCTAGGAACAAAATTGAGTGAGTGGAAAATTCGCACTTCTCCGCTTTCACGAAAAGCTGATTTTCCAACAGCCGCTGTAGGACGGACCAAACGTGGACTACGTGCTCCTCCAGTATGCGGGAAAAAATCAAAATATCATCCAAATACACAAAAACAAACTGCTTCACCATGTCCCGAAAGATGTCATTAATTAACCGTTGGAAGATGGCAGGGGCATTGGTCAGCCCGAATGACATAACCAAATATTCAAAATGGCCCTGCGGTGTTTTAAACACCATCTTTCACTCATCTCCCTCACAAATGCAGACCAAGTGGTACGCATTACGGGGGGTGAACTTGGTGGAGTAGCTCAAACACTGAGTTGATAAGGGGCAGTGGATACTTATCTTTACGGGTAATCACGTTGAGCTCCTGGTAATCAATGCACGGCCGCAATGTCCCATCCTTTTTCCCTATAAAAAAGAACCCAGCGCCAAGAGGGGCGGACAACGGACGAATAATGCCGGCACTGAGGGAGTCTTTTATGTAGGTCTCCATCGCCTCTCTCTCCGGCCCAGATAAACTGTAGCGCCGGCTGGATGGCAGCCGCGCACCCGGAAGGAGGTCGATAGCACAGTCATAGGCCCGATGAGGTGGTAAGGCCCTGGACTTGCTAAAGACCTCCCCTAAGTCATGATAGACCTCGGGCACGGAGCTGAGATCCACCGACTCAGCCGGAGGGGATGAGATTGGGAGAGAGGGCGAGCATGTGGCCGATCGGAGACACAGTGAGAGACAAAAAGGACTCCAGGACAAAATGGAACCCTGACTCCAGTTTATAATCGGATTGTGAATGCGAAGCCATGGCTACTCCAGAATCATGGAGGTGGTCGATTGAGACAGGACATAAAATTGAACAGTCTTGCAGTGATTACTGGACAAAATGCCCAAAATGGGCTCAGTTTATTCGGTAATCGCCGCAATGCTGCTGCCTGAGACCACCAAGACACTCAAGGGTGTCGGGAAACCTGAAATTTACCTGAAATTTATCTGATATCTGAAATTTCAGGACCAAGGCCTGTTGAATGAAGTTTTTCTCCACTCCTGAGTCAATCAGGGCGGAGGTTTTGAACTCAGCCCCGGTAACTGGATGAGGGCCGGGAGTTCAAAATGGTTGTCAGAATTTTGCGAAGGCCCTCCCGCCAGACCGACCACGGTGACTGGCGGGCGGGGTCTTTCTGCCGAATTGGGCATTTCGATATTGTGTGGCCAGGGACTCCGCAATATATACACACATCCGCCCTCTTGCGATGCCTGCGTTCCCTTGGAGTCAGATGGACCCTACCAAGGTCCATCAGCTCTGAAAACAACGCCAGCAGAACAGCATCAGAGGCCAGAAGGGCCGGCCGTGGAGCAAACGGGGAAGCAGCAGCCTTCTGCTCCCTCGCACGCTCCCTAAACCGGTTATCCAGAGCTACTGCCTGCGCAATAATCTCATCCAGAGAGGAGGGGGATGCGCAGATAGCCAACTTGTCGTGGAGGTACGTATCCAGGCCCCAGAGGAAGGCGCTGCGCAGGGCAGCGTCGTTCCATCCGGAGTCTTCCGCAGCGATCCAGAACTCGACGGAGAAATCGGCTACAGACCGGTCCCCCTGTCAGAGTCCCATCAGCTGGCTAACAATGTTCCCCTCACTCTCCGTATGGTTGAAAGCCTCGGAGAATTCCCACACAAACCGCTCGTGAGTGTAAATGGGTCCGTCCGGGCTGCTCAAGACGGACTGTGCCCACTTAAGTGCCCGGTCCCGCAACAACAAGGTCATGAAGTGGATTTTAGCCAAATCATCACTTCAGCAAAAGAGCTGATAAACATTGGACTTGGACTTCAACAAAAGTCTGCTGTTACAGCAGCTTTTGAGAACACAAAAAACATACCGGAGGCAATCTGTAGACCAGCAGGATCATCATGGATTGTTGTCAGTCCTGGGAAGCGACGCAGACGGAGGAGGGAGAGAAAGCAAAAGAAGGGATGCTGGTCGGGCCTGCTAGTGAGACTAAAGAGACAGCCGCATAGACCTCCGCTACCCAGCATTTTTCTCTCCAACGCCAGAAGCGTCATCCACAAGATGGATGATCTAGAGCTACAGCTGGCAACTAGTAAAACTGTGAGAGACTGCTGTGTGCTGTTGTTAACGGAAAGCTGGCTCCACCCGCTGATCACCGATGCTGCAGTGCAACAACCAGGGCGCACACTTCACCGTATGGACCGAACAGCAGAATCCAGTAAAAAAAAGAGGGGGCGGTCTCTGCATTTTTCTTCACAACACTTGGACTAATCACAGTCGTATTATTAACACTTACTGTTCTCCTGATCTAGAGATAATGTCAGTTTTATGTCGGCCTTTTTATCTTCCAAGAGAGCTGACAGTCGTTATAATAACAGCAATCTATATTTCTCCTGATGCAAATACTAAAGCGGCCCTTAGTCATTTGTACAGTGTAATAAATAAACAGCAGCAGGCTTATCCCGAGGGTGTTCACATCATAGCTGGTGATTTTAATCAAGCATGCTTGAGAACTGTGCTGCCTAATTTCACACAGTATCTGAAATGTGCCACTAGGGGAAAGAATTGTCTTGATCGGGTGTATTCTAACCTGAAGCATGCTTACAGAGCTGTGCCGTGTCCACATCTTGGCCTGTCAGACCATCTGTCATTGCTCCTCATCCCAGCATACACCACCCTCAGGAGAACTGCTAGACCTACTATAAAGAACATCACAACATGGCCTGAGGGAGCTCTTTCTCAGCTGCAGGACTGTTTTTCAAACACTCTATGGGATTTATTCAAGAATGAGGATCTGGAAATGTACACACAGACTGTATTATGCTACATCACCTACTGTATCAACCAGGAGACTGTGGAAAAACGCATCAGGGTTTTTCCTAACCAGAAGCCTTGGATGACAAAAGAAGTCCAGGCACTCCTCAGAGCCCGTGATACAGCCTTCAGGTCAGGGGATACAGATCTGTATAGCATCGCCCGGGCTAATCTGAAGAAAGGCATTAAGGAGGCTAAACAGACCTATAAGAAGAAAGTCGAGGACCATTTTTCTGATAATGGTTCGAGACAAGTATGGCAAGGCTTTCACCATATTACAAACTATATGGGCAGCAGCATCATTTCCAGTGACATCAGCGCCTCACTGGCAGAAGAATTGAACTTCTTTTTCGCACAGTTTGAGGCAAATACACCTCGCCCAGACCCATGGATGTTATTGAATGCCAGCTCTGATGTGCTTACCCTGCAGGATCATGAGGTGAGACAGACACTGAGAGCAGTTCACCCGAGAAAGGCTACTGGTCCCAATGGAGTGCCAGGAAAGGTGCTCAGAGCATGTGCAGATCAGCTATGCTCTGTTTTGACTGACATTTTTAACTTGTCTCTCAAGGCAGCCATTGTTCCACAGTGTTTAAAATCCGCAGTCATTATTCCTGTACCTAAAAAACATATTATTAGCAGTCTGAATGACTATCGACCGGTAGCATTAACACCCATTGTTATGAAGTGCTTTGAGAAAATGGTATTGAAACATCTTTTGCCTAGTCTCCCCCCAGACTTTGATCAGTACCAGTTTGTCTACAGGCAGAGCAGATCCACTGAAGATGCTATTGCTATAGCTCTCCACTCAGCATTCAGCCATTTTAAAACATTCAGCCAAGGTTAAAAACTGGCTGAAAAATAAACAAGAATGTACCCATGTATGAAATGATTGTCTACAGGGTGAGAGTGAATGAAGGGAAGGAATGAATGTGTTTGTTTATAGTGAGTGATGAAGGGAGGGAGGCCTGAAATAGGCAAATGTGTGTCAGATTGTTATATTTGTGTATTTATAATATTTATAATATTTATAATATTTATAATTGTGTATTTATAATGTATTTATGTTTTTTGCATTGATGTATGTGGTTATTGTGTATTCCTTTTCTTTCCTTTTTTTTTTTTTTTCTTTTTACTTGTTTCTCCTTTCTAAAGCCCATCCAGGGACAAGAGTTGCAAATTAGCTAATAGCTATACATTCTGTGCAACACATCAGATTGATTGTCATTGATTAATTGTCTATGTTTATTGCACTGTCCCTGTCAAATAAACAAATCTATCTATCTATTTAGAAGACAAGGGGAGCTATGTAAGAATGTTGTTTGTGGACTACAGCTCGGCATTTAATACAATTATTCCCAACATTCTCATCACCAAATTGCTTCAGCTTGGTCTGCCTACTCACACTTGCAGCTGGATTAAGGACTTCCTAACAAATAGAACACAGACTGTTAGACTCGGACCCCATTCCTCCGCTACAGTCATGCTTAACACAGGCTCGCCACAGGGCTGTATGTTGAGCCCCACTTTGTATTCATTGTACGCATATGACTGCATACCTGTTCATCCCACAAACATTATAGTGAAGTTTGCAGATGACACAACAGTAGTGGGGCTCATATCAGGAGGAGATGAGTCCGCATACAGAGATGAGGTCCAGAAACTGGTGAGATGGTGCTCAGATAATAATCTGCTATTGAATACAAAAAAACAAAAGAACTCATTATTGATTTTAGGAAGCATAGCAGTGAGCCGCCTCCTCTATATATAGGCAAGGAGTGTGTGGAGAGGGTGGAGGCTTTTAAGTTTCTGGGTGTTCATATTTCTCACAACCTTACCTGGGCAGTTAACACCATAGCTACGATAAAAAAGGCTCAACAACGTCTACACTTTCTGAGGCTCCTCAAGAAGAATGGCCTGAATGCACAGTTGCTGGTTTTATTTTATCGCTCTGCTATTGAGAGCATTTTGTCATATGGCACCACGGTTTGGTATGAGGGCTGTTCAGCCTCAGACTGCAAAGCCTTCCAGAGAGTGATCAAGACTGTGCAAAAAATCACTGGCTGTTCTCTCCCTTCTCTGGAAGAGATTTCCAGGTCTTGGTACCTCAACAGAGCTACTGCCATCATTAAAGACTGCACTCATCCAGGCAATGATTTCTTTCACTTGCTCCCCTCGGGAAAGCGGTACAGATCCCATAAAACCCGGACTACCAGGTTTAATCATAGTTTTTTCCCAGCAGCAGTACATATTTTGAACGGATTTATGTAACATGCACAGACTGCTGATATTATTTTATGTTATTTTAGGTTATTTTGTGGCAATAACCCTGTGTGTATAAGCTGGTCTTTTATATTTATTGCTCAGTATGTTTTCATTATTGCTACGTACATATTGTATTCAACTTTTAGGTAATATTGTTTCAAGCATTATTTATTGTTGTAATTATAAGAATGTTAAATGCATGAGTGAACTGTGAGTGTGATAGTTTGTTTTTAGGGAGCAGTATCTCAATTTCGTTGCACTGTTTATTAGCAGTGGAATGACAATAAAGGCACTTTGACTTTGACTATACTCCCCCTCCACCTACTGAAAATAAAGCCAGCAGTGGAGCAGGAACCCTTTGCATCATCCCCCCCCCCCCCCCACATAGGGGGCAGGCGAAGGAACAGAAATGTTCCTGCAGATGGCAGAAACTGCCGAAGCAGCAGGTGCAGGGGGAGGTGCCGCACCAGGAAGCCGACACAAGTGCTCAGCGATGGTGGCCAGTTGTTGGGTGACAGTTTCAAACTGGTCAAATAGGAACATGACCCGGTGTTCCGTGGCTTCCAAGCGCCAGAGTGCCAACTGTTCGCCCGGCTGAGCACTCGCTGAGCCTCGATCTTGGCTGGATCGTTCTGTCATAATTCAGGACAAGAGAGGCTCAAACACAGAGCTGCCACAGCAAACAAACACTCAGACTCGGATGTACAAAGTTCACCAGTTTATTGTGAAAAACAAAACCTAAAACACAAATCTAAATAAAAGTGCACAACTAAGGAAAAGAGCAACACAAAAACGTACTCTTAAATTTAAACACAAAAATCAGTGCCGCTAGAGCGCACGCAGCCTACAGGAGAAGAGCAGAAAAAAATGATTAGGGACAGAATCTCCAGAAGAGGAGAATAAGATTAGGAGAATACTCTTACTGCTGAGAGCAGAGGAGCCCGACGGGGAACTCCTGTGTGGAACCAGGGAAACAGGGAGAAGACGGTTGACCTGGGTGGACGTCCGGTGTCTTCTTGGTCAGGCGAGCATGAGCAGCCCCGGAGTACACACCGCTAAGGTGGCAGCAAACCTGATGAGAGAGGAAGATACAGGGAATGAAACACAGATCAAACCATGAGAAATAATATAACGTGGCATAGACTTCAGGTAGCAAACTTAACGATCCAGCGGTGATCACCTCACACACTGACTCTTAAATATGCTGGGTAATTAGGAAGCAGCAGGTGTGTAATCATGCAAGTGTAGTTGATACTCTGGAGCTGGGAAGACAGGAACAGCAGGGGAGAGGGAGCACGCTCACTTGATCATCACAGATACTGGTGGTCTTTAAACCAGGTTGAACCCAGACGAACATTTTAGCCCCTAAACCACACAATTTCTTTCAGTCACACACTATCTTTCTCACACACAAACAAAATGTTCAATTGACAAGACAAAGACTGACAGACATTTCATAAACATGATTTTTTTTAACATTAAAATAATTGCATGGAATTTGGTGTTTTGCTGAATAATACTGTTGTGATTGTGAGTGTGAAGTTTCATCAACTTTGAAAAAGTTTAGCCCAAAAATACATGCCAGGGAGAAACTGTACAACTTGACTGGCCTAGAAAATTAAAACGGATTGACATATTTGGATAATTTTAACATCTTTCCATTATCAGTGTCTGTAGATGATCTCTTTTTAATTTCAAGCAGTTTGGATGAATGACCTAGGAGGAGTTCATTTTGAGATCTTCTTTTGGCTGCTCCCTTTAGGAGTTGCCACAGAGGATCATCTGCCTCCATCTCACCCTATCCCTTGCATCTTCCTCTGTAACACCAACCCTTTCCATGAATTCATTTTGAGATCACTTGCACATTTTTGAAAATATGATGTAGAAAACTTCATTTTTAGAACATAAGACCAGTGAAGAAAAGTTTTGAAAGATTTTAGAGAATAGAATAATGAAAGAATTTTTAGTCTAGGCCCAGTTCTTAAGATATTTGCAAAAACATAAAACTGTTTATTACCTATGCATGCAGTGCCTTGATTTTTGGTCTCTGAGTAGTGGGGAGAATTTCTGATCACACTGTAAAATTTCAAGTTTCTACGTATTGCCTTTTTTGCTCCCGATGCACTTTCAGCAAGGAAGAAGTTTCCTGCAGCACAGCTGCTTGGAACCCTAATAATGCCTTGTCAACTTCTGAGTGATAGAATGATTTAAATGTTAAAAAGGTTGTGGGAAAATGACGAAGTGTGATTCTTTTTATTTCTTTCCCTTGTGTGGCTTTTTTCATCATGCTGCAGCTTGTGCCTGTAGCAGTGTTTTTTTATGATTTGTGTTTGACCGGAGGATAGTAGTCATGGTTTTCACCTTGAACAATTTCAGCGAAAGTTTATAGACCCCATGGTGATAGGCCCACCATGCTTCAGGAAGCTTGATTTGGGATGGATGTTGCCCTACAATATGATTCAAAACACATATTAGCATCATGCATGAGAATGTGTCTGTTGGCTGCCAGTCATGGCCTAAATGTGCTTTGCCACAGTAAAGTTGATTTATTTAAAAACCACACAGAGCATGGTGGGGGCAGTATTTCAAGCCATCATGGAAATTAGGCCTTCACTCTCCACTTTTGGTTTCCAGTGGTGAGAGCTTAACGGAGCTGTCAGTGACGGTTTTAATGGATGCTAATTCATCCTCCAGAACTCATCATAGACACTGAGCTCTCTGCCTGTTGTGTAAGCAATGAATGGCATCATCATTACTGCAAAAATGCAGTGCACTAACCACCTCTGTTTTATGACTCAGGAAAGTTGTGTGCTTCTTGCTGTTATGGAGAGGAAAACAAACTATTCAATTTTCATCATTTTGAAAATGTGTTCTCTTTTTTTTACAATTTAATTTCATACAGTATGTTTGATTAAACAATTTATTTTGAATAAGTGGTGTTCTGCATATTAATTTTGACTGTTGTGTAAAGGTGAAGTCAGTGGGATTTTTCTTATTCTCACCACATAGAATATATTGTGCATTAATGACAGTGTGATATATATTGATAACATCAAAAAGAGCCATTTGGAAAAAATATACAAAGCATCCAAAATCATTAGTCTCATATAACAGCCTTTTTTTCTTATTTAATTAAGTGTTTGTGTCAAGATCATTACCATATACTTTGTTAGATTTATCATGCTGCAAGAACCTGATGCCAACACCAGATTTTAACACATTTCTACATTTGTGGTTTTCAAAATGAGGAAACAGATGACTTATGCTGTAGTTCTGATGCTTACAACCACAGATAAAAGCATTCCCATCTCTCCTGTATCTTATAGTGTATAAACCTTACTTTTCAAAAAGTGTCTATAATTTAGGTTTTTGCAATTATCTTTTGTGAAACTGCATGCATCTAAATTCCTAAATGACCAGTGCAGAGCATCAGATTTATTGAAATACTATATATACAGTCGTGAAAAAATTTGGACACCCCTTTAAATATTCAGTTGTTTATTAAGAAATGTTCACATATCTATGTCTAACCTTGTTTTTGTTTTATTTGCATTTTTTTTTATTTTAACCATTTTAAGTGGAAATTAATGTGGGAGTGTCCTAAAAAAGATGGGAGGTGTCCTAATTTATTCCTCACTATTTGTTTAGAATTACATTTTATGGGAAATCTGAAAAAAGTCTTTAATTCATTTTTAATTGTTTAGTTGTATTACATGAATCTCCTAGTATTTTTAACATTGATATTAAATATCTATATGTCTAAATATGTAAAAAAAAAAAAAAAAACACACACACAGGCCTATACAGGAGTTTGAAAAAGTGTTTGCCCCCTTCCTGATTTCCAATTTTTTTTGTATGTCACACTTAAATGTTTCAGATCATCAAACAAATTTAAATATTAGACAACGGTAACACAAGTAAATGCAAAATGCAGTTTTTAAATGAAGGTGTTTATTATTAAGGGTAAAAAAAATCCAAACCTACGTGACCCGTGTGAAAAAGTGATTGCTCCCCCTGTTAAAACATAAATTAACTATGATTTATCACATTTTTGGAAAGCTGAGTTCAATTTCTCTAGCCACACCCAGGCCTGATTACTGCCACACCTGTTCTCAATTAAGAAATCAGTCAAATAGGACCTGCCTGACAAAGTGAAGTAGACCAAAAGATCCTCAAAAGCAAGACATCATGCTGCGATCCAAAGAAATTCAAGAACAAATGAGAAACAAAGTAACTGAGATCTATCAGTCTGGAAAAAGGTTATAAAGTCATTTCTAAAGCTTTGGGACTCCAGCAAACCACAGTGAAAGCCATTATCCACAAATGGTGAAAACATGGAACAGTGGTGAACCTTCCCAGGAGTGGCCGGTCGACCAAAATTACCCCAAGAGCACAGCGCCGACTCATCCAAGAGGTCACAAAAGACCAGTGTTGGGAGTAACGCTTTGTAACGCCACTACTTTTACAGCAACGTGCTCTGTAACGAAATTACTATTTAAAAATTCAGTAATGCGTTACAGTTACTGAAATTTGATCAGATGCATTACTCGTTTTATTAATATGGATAGATAATTTAGCGCAAATAAACTGACCTTAACCATAGCGGGCACAGCCGTCAGTCTCCTCCCCCATGGGTTGGTTTGCTGTCCCGCAGTGGGAAGAAATGCCATGGCGATTTCTCTTATGGAGCCCTGATCACCTGTTGTTTAAGCAGTGAGTAGCCCCCCAACAGCTCCTACCTCTGTGGTTAAACATGAGTATTTTTTGAGCAAGAAGCTCTCATTTGTACGCAGTTGTGTAAATTGTGTAAGTAATTGTAAGTTTTCTTGCGCACAGAGAAAAAGTGACTCGGTTTGTTGCAGTAAAGAACAGCTTCTTGTAAGCGGTGAACTTTCATTTATCTGTGCTTTCTGTTTTATTTTATCTCATTCAGTTGCATGCTGTTGTGATATGCAACTATTTCATGGAAGTAAATTATCTAAATATGCGTTTTTAATGGGCTGGTCCAGGGGTGTCAACCATAGGGCTCATGGGCCAAAAACGGCCCACCAGGGGGTCCAAAATTTTCTGTGTGAATTTACAGCTTTATTTTTTATTAAATTCCTAACTTTCTACTGATTACAATAGTTTGTGTAAATCTGGGACATTTTTTCTCTGTAAGATGAGACTTTTTTTCTCATCAGTTTTTTTTTCTTCTTTTTTCTGATGAGAACAAGAGGCTCTTGATCTTGCTGTGTGTGCAAGATGATTTAAGTATGCATTTAAAAGTAACGTGAAAGTTCCTTTTCCAAGTAACTAGTTACTTTAATCATGCAGTAACTCAAAAGTAACTCAGTTACTTTTGAAAAGAAGTAACTAGTAACTGTAACGAGTTACTATTTTTTAGTAACTTGCCCAACACTGCAAAAAAAACAACATCCAAAGAACTGCAGGCCTCACTTGCCTCAGTTAAGGTCAGTGTTCATGACTCCACCATAAGAAAGAGACTGGGCAAAAATGGCCTGCATGGCAGAGTTCCAAGACAAAAACCACTGCTGAGCAAAAAGAACATAAAGGCTTATCTCAGTTTTGCCAGAAAACATCTTGATGATCCCCAAGATTTTTGGGAAAATACTCTGTGGACTGATGAGACAAAGGTTGAATTTTTTGGAAGGTGTGTGTCCCATTACATTTGGCGTAAAAGTAACGCAGCATTTCAGAAAAGGAACATCATACCAACAGTAAAATATGGTGGTAGTAGTGTGATGGTCTGGGGTTGTTTTGCTGCTTCAGGACCTGGAAAACTTGCTGTGGTAAATGGAACCATGAATTCTGCTGTCTACCAAAAAATCCTGAAGGAGAATGTCTGGCCATCTGTTCGTGACCTCAAGCTGAAGCGCACTTGGGTTCTGCAGTAGGAAAATGATTCAAAACACACCAGCAGGTCCACCTCTGGATGGCTTAAGAAAAACAAAATGAAGACTTTGGAGTGGCCTAGTCAAAGGTCCTGACCTGAATCCGATTGAGATTCTGTAGCATGACCTTAAAAAGGCAGTTCATGTTAGAAAACCCTCCAGTGTGGCTAAATTACAATAATTCTGCAAAGATGAGCTACGGGGAACAGAAGTTTACCTAAATGAACATCTAACAAAAACTAATGCTGAAATAGCACAGCAAGCACTGATGCTGAAAAGACAAAATAAGATACAGGCAACATGGACAAGAAATTGTAGAGTTTGGATCAAACTAAATGGAACACCTGAGGAAGCAAAGAGTATAATAATCAGGGATGCTACTGACTTAAATAAATACAGATGAACACTGATTAAGAAAATTAAGAGACTATAAAAATCCATATCCACACACACGGCAAGAATAGTTCTTTTGACATACCATGTCAATGTACTTTAACAAAAAACAAAAAAATAAACAAAACAAACAAAAAAACTTATGACTGACTTGAGTAGACATCAATTATCCCCAGTTGGAGGAAGTCATTTGACACAGAGTGAGGAAATTCAAACTCTGAAAATATGCCATTATGCTGAACATAAACTACAAGAGATGGAAAATGATATTGATCCTGATAACCACTTTTTCAATAATATTCATAATCATTGTGAATATTACACCGAAAAGCAATTCAAAAGTCAAGTGCAACTAGATGGTAAACTATCAATAATACACTTCAACAGCAGAAGTCTTAACAGAAACTTTCCACAGATCCAGGACTATTTAAAACAGCTAGACAGAAAATTTACAGCTATCGCAGTCTCTGAAACTTGGCTTAATGAAGAGCAGGCTCCCCTGATGGCAATAGAGGGATATCAGATGTTTCATATTAACAGATCTCAAAAAAAGGGTGGTGGTGTTGCACTGTATATTGATGACCTGTATAGGTGTAAGCTTGTAAATGGAATGTCCTTTGCACTACCAGGGATTTTGGAATGTGTTACTGTTGAGATTGACCAAGATAAAACAAAAAATCTAATTATAAGTTGTATATATAGAACGCCGGGAACTTGCATTGAGACATTCAGAGATAAATTAGTCGAGCTGTACAATAATATTACTAGTAAGAAAATGGTAGTAATTTGTGGAGATTTCAATATTGATTTACTAAATCCATATCAACAAAATGTAATTACAGAGTTCATGAATTCTATGTACAGCATGAGTCTATATCCCACAATAACCCAGTAGAATCACAGTTCACACTGCTACACTTATTGACGACCTGTTTGTTAATATTATTGATAAGAAAATAGAAAGTGGTTTATTGATAAATGACATAAGTGACCATTTGCTAACCTTTGCACTTATCCATGGCCACATGGGGGCCAATACAGAAAGAATTTTAAAATCGTTCAGATACAAATCACAAAATGCAATCAGTTCTTTTAAAGAAGACTTGCTGAAGCAAGACTGGACAAAAGTCTATGTATCTGACATGTTTCGGGACCCAGGAGACAGACACTGACACGGGCAGATAGTGAACAATAATCTTTATTAGAGTGAAAGGGTGTGTAGTGCAAGTGTGAGTGTGTGGATAGAGTTCTGGTCACTGGAGCTGAGCACCCTGGACGGAGACCCGGCAACCCTGGAACATACAAGCACAAACAATTACTAATGTCCCACGCTAGTGACAAGCTACAAGTAGTAAGGCTTACTTGGCGGGAGCACAGGTTTCGTCCTGCTGAGAACCAGCGGCCGTGCAACTTGGAGGTGAAGGTGTCCGTGAACGTGCTAGGGCTTCCACCCGTGGCTGTGGTAAGGACAGATCTTCCAGTGACTCCGGCTGTGACACCACAGGCCGGGACGATGACAATCCAGATGATGACGAGGTAAGTGATTCCACAGAGCGTGGTGACGATGACACAATGGATGCTGATGACAGTAACTCCACTGATAACGGTGGCCAATACTCCTGCAACTGATACAGTAGAAGTTCAGGGATTTGAGGAGCAAGACGTACCGGTAGTCGTGGTGGTAGCGAACCGCTACGTGTGCGTGTTGGCGTAACCCCGTCAGCTGGGGCCGCAGGTCCGCCGCCAGGGGGGTCCACCTGTGCACAGGGGTAGAGGTTAGGTGTAGAGTAACAAACAGTACTCTTACGTGCTTGACTCTGAACAGAAGTCCTTGATGAGGCAAGAGAAGTTCGTGACGAAGCCAGAGAAGTTCCTGACGAGACGAGAGAGTAACCTGACGAGGCCAGAGAGCGGAGTTCAGGTTCTTTCTCCGACGAGGAGGACAGACGACTCCGTGCCGGGCTGTCAGCGACGCTGGCTTTTAACAACTGCTGATTAACACCTGTGGGTCTGTGCGCAGCTGGAGTTAATGATGTTAATGACGGCCCAGAGGCCGCCATGACAGTACTCCCCCCTCTAGCAGTGCCTCCAGGCACCTGCCCAATCCTACCTGGATTCGCCCGATGGAAATCGCGAATCAGCTGTTTATCCAGGATCAACGCTGGGCGAATCCAAGAACGATCCTCCGGTCCAAAGCCCTCCCAGTCCACCAAATACTGAAGGCCACGACCCCGCCTGCGGACATCCAAGATGGCAGTCACCCCCCAGGCCGGATGGCCATCGATCATCCTTGGGGGTGGCGGAGCCGCAGGAGCAGGGCACAGGGGGTCAGAGACGTATGGCTTGACCTGGGAGACATGAAAGGTGGGGCAGATGCGCATCGAAGAGGGGAGAGACAAGCGCACAGACACAGGGTTAACAATACGATTAATGGTGTAGGGGCCAATGAAGCGCTTAGTGAGCTTACGTTTTTCAGCCGGCACACCAATATTCCGGGTTGACAACCAAACCTTCTGACCCACCTTATAGTCCGGGGTGGGTCTCCTATGCCGGTTGGCCACCTGGATATTACGTTTAGTGGTCTTCAGCAAGGCTTGACGAGCAAGGAGCCAAACTCGCTGGCAGCGCTTAATGTGTGCCTGGACTGAAGGAACCGCTACCTCCTTTTCCTCCTTTGGAAACAACGGAGGATCAAACCCACAAGTAGCTTTAAACGGGGAGACGCCCGTGGCCGTGGAGATTGTGGCGTTGTGAGCGTACTCAATCCAGGGCAGGAACTTGCTCCAGGAGGATGAGCAGGAGGAGATGACACAACGAAGGGCGGCTTCCAGCTCCTGATTAGCCCGTTCGCACTGACCATTACTTTGGAGGTGATAACCATAAGAGAGGCTGGCTGTGGCTCCTAGTGCCGCACAGAAAGCCTTCCAAACTTGAGATACAAACTGGGGTCCTCGGTCAGACACAATATCCGCAGGAATTCCATGAAGATGGACCACATGTTGCACCAAGAGGTCCGCAGTCTCCTGGGCCGAAGGCAGACCCCGAAGTGGCACAAAATGGGCCACCTTCGAGAACCGGTCCACGATGGTTAACACCGTGGTGTAGTCATCTGAAGTAGGTAACCCAGTCACAAAATCCATTGCTACGTGAGACCAGGGGCGTGAAGGAACCGGCAACGGATGTAGTAAGCCCGCCGGGGGAGATGATGTCGTCTTCCCGGTGGCGCACTGAGCGCTGGCCCGGATGTAGCCTACAACATCCCTCCGTAACCCTGGCCACCAGAAGGTCCTTTGGAGAAGATCCACGGTCCGACCCACTCCAGGATGACAAGCCAACTTGGAAGCGTGACCCCACTCAATCACCTTGCCTCGGACAGCGCGTGGAACAAACAAGCGGCCCGGGGGGCCCCCCCTGGGGTCCGGCTCGGTCTTCTGAGCCTGGCGAACCGTCTTGCAGATTCCCCAGGACAGGGCGCCCACGACGCAGGAAGGCGGCAGGATAGGGGTCTCCTGGTCCTTGGAGGATGGGGGGTCAAACTGCCGGGAGAGAGCATCCGGCTTACCGTTCTTGCTTCCCGGCCGGTACGTGATGGTAAAGTTAAACCGGCCGAAGAAGAGGGACCAGCGAGCCTGGCGTGCATTCAGGCGCTTGGCCGTCCTGAGGTACTCCAGGTTACGGTGATCAGTCCAAACCACGAACGGCTGAGCAGCCCCCTCCAGCCAATGTCTCCATTCTTCCAAGGCCAGTTTCACAGCCAATAACTCCCTGTCCCCGATGCTGTAGTTCCCCTCTGAAGGGGTGAGACGATGAGAGAAAAAAGCACAAGGGCGAATCTTACCATCCACAGGGGACCGTTGGGAGAGTACAGCTCCAACTCCCGCATCAGACGCGTCCACCTCCACCAGGCACTGCAGCTTCGGGTCCACCTGGGTAAGGACTCGGGCCGAGGCGAACTCCCTCTTGAGCTTCTCAAACGCACCGGCTGCTTCCTTACTCCAGCAAAATGGGATCTTAGGGGAGGTGAGAGCAGTCAAAGGACGAGCAATATTACCAAAGTTGGGCACGAACCTCCTATAAAAATTAGCAAACCCCAGGAAACCCTGAAGCTGCTTTCTGGAGGTGGGTGCAGGCCATTCCACCACTGCTTTGACCTTGGCAGGGTCAGGAAGCACCTGGTTCCGAGCAATAATAAATCCAAGGAAGGAGGTCTGATCAGTGTGGAACTCACATTTCTCGGCCTTGACGAACAGCTGGTTCTCCAGGAGGCGCTGTAGTACCCTGCGGACATGCACCCGATGTTCCTCTAGTGTGCGGGAGAAGATGAGGATGTCATCAAGATAAACGAAAACAAACGAGTTCAAAAAATCCCGAAGTACATCATTAATCAAACGCTGGAAGACGGCCGGAGCGTTAGTTAACCCAAACGGCATTACCAGGTACTCAAAATGACCGCTGGGGGTCCGAAAAGCCATCTTCCACTCATCTCCTTCTCTAATGCGCACTAGATGGTAGGCATTCCTAAGGTCCAGTTTAGTAAACCAGGATGCCCCCTGGAGGGAGTCAAACGCAGTGTTCATCAAGGGCAGAGTATATTTATCCTTGACTGTTATTTCATTCAGGCCCCGGAAGTCGATACAGGGGCGTAGTGAACCGTCCTTTCCAACAAAAAAAAATCCGGCCCCCACTGCCGAAGACGACGGGCGGATGATACCAGAAGCCAAGGACTCCTTAATGTACGTATCCATGGCCTCGCGCTCCGGGGCTGATAGGCTGTAAAGGCGGCTAGCAGGCAGAGGGGCCCCAGCCTTCAGATTGATGGCGCAGTCATACGGACGATGGGGGGGTAAAGACAACGCCCGAGACTTGCTGAACACTTGCCCCAAATCGTGATAAACCTCTGGCACTTTAGATAAATCCGGTGGGGATGAATTGGGCAGAGGCACCTTAACGGATGGGGCGCACGCCGCTGATTGGAGACAGGCGCTAAGGCAGAACGTACTCCATGCCGTTATTCTCCCAGCTTGCCAATCTATGGTGGGGTTATGTAGGCACAGCCAGGGGTACCCCAGAATAACGGACGAAGAAGAAACGGGCAGCACTAAGAACTGAATCTCCTCCCTGTGATTCCCTGAGACAATTATTGACACAGGGGCTGTCTGAAGGTCAATGGTGGTCAAGGAAGCCTTAGACAGGGTGATCAATCTGACAGGGGGTTCTAAAGTCTGACAGCTAAGGCCCATTCGGGTTGCCAGGTCTCTAGAAATGAAATTCTGCTCAGCTCCAGAATCAACTAACGCTAGTGTGGAGTGTTCAGTGTGTGTATGAATGAGTCTGAGGGGTAGATGACAACAAGTAAGGGGTTCCTCTGAGTTCTTGCCTGTGAATCCCCCTACTGCGATCCACGGGCCTTCCCTTTTAACTTACTCGGACATTCGGAAACCCCATGTGACTCCTTCCCACAATAGAAACATAGGCCTTGATCTCTACGGCGTTGTTTCTCAGCTGCTGATACCTTGGAATGACCCATAGTCATGGCTTCCTGATCCGGGGCCTCCTCTGACGCGGGTAGAGCGAGAAGAGGAGAGTTAGGAACGCGAGGGCGGGGTTTAACCAAACGGGAAGTAACTCGCCATCCAGCTGCCCACTCCCTTAATCTGCTATCGATACTAACTGCTAGGGCAATCAAATCTTGCAAATTATCTGGTTTATCCCGTGCCGCTAACTCATCCTTTAGCTCGTTGTTGAGACTACGTAGGAAAATGCCACAAAGTGATGGCTCCCCCCACCCAATCTCTGCAGCCAGGACCCGGAAATCAATGGCGTAATCTGCAGCTGCTCTCTTTCCCTGCTGTAAGCTTAGAAATCGTTCTGTCAACACCTCACCCCTATCCGTATGATCGAATACAGACAGAAATTCTGACACAAATTCTTGGTAAGTAAGCAGGGAATAGCTAAGTTTAGCCATGATCGAATACGCCCAGTCTAAAGCTATACCTGCCAGCAAATTTATGACATAGCCTATCCGGCTAGAGTCGAGAGAAAAATCCCCCGGTACACGCAGAAAAACTGACTCACATTGTAATATGAATCCTCGGGCTTCCCCGAGTTTACCGCTGAACCGGGCAGGTGTAGGAATTGGGGTGAGACAAGAGGACGAGGAGGTGTTAGCTTGTCCTGACGCTAAGCCTGCAGGGGCTGGGATGTTTGCGGTCGGGGGAAATGTCTGGTGTCCTTCCAAACGATCCAGCCGACCATTAATTGAAGTTAATTGGTTTAAGATTACTGTTTGCTGGTGGGCTAGTAAATCTACCCGGCCGCTAAGAGTGTTAATTAAGCGCGACAGTGAGCTGTCCGCTGGGTCAACGTGACGGAGTCGTACTGACATGTTTCGGGACCCAGGAGACAGACACTGACACGGGCAGATAGTGAACAATAATCTTTATTAGAGTGAAAGGGTGTGTAGTGCAAGTGTGAGTGCGTGGATAGAGTTCTGGTCACTGGAGCTGAGCACCCTGGACGGAGACCCGGCAACCCTGGAACATACAAGCACAAACAATTACTAATGTCCCACGCTAGTGACAAGCTACAAGTAGTAAGGCTTACTTGGCGGGAGCGCAGGTTTCGTCCTGCTGAGAACCAGCGGCTGTGCAACTTGGAGGTGAAGGTGTCCGTGAACGTGCTAGGGCTTCCACCCGTGGCTGTGGTAAGGACAGATCTTCCAGTGACTCCGGCTGTGACACCACAGGCCGGGACGATGACAATCCAGATGATGACGAGGTAAGTGATTCCACAGAGCGTGGTGACAATGACACAATGGATGCTGATGACAGTAACTCCACTGATAACGGTGGCCAATACTCCTGCAACTGATACAGTAGAAGTTCAGGGATTTGAGGAGCAAGACGTACCGGTAGTCGTGGTGGTAGCGAACCGCTACGTGTGCGTGTTGGCGTAACCCCGTCAGCTGGGGCCGCAGGTCCGCCGCCAGGGGGGTCCACCTGTGCACAGGGGTAGAGGTTAGGTGTAGAGTAACAAACAGTACTCTTACGTGCTTGACTCTGAACAGAAGTCCTTGATGAGGCAAGAGAAGTTCGTGACGAAGCCAGAGAAGTTCCTGACGAGACGAGAGAGTAACCTGACGAGGCCAGAGAGCGGAGTTCAGGTTCTTTCTCCGACGAGGAGGACAGACGACTCCGTGCCGGGCTGTCAGCGACGCTGGCTTTTAACAACTGCTGATTAACACCTGTGGGTCTGTGCGCAGCTGGAGTTAATGATGTTAATGACGGCCCAGAGGCCGCCATGACAGTATCAGATGTAAATGAAGCCTATGACACATTTATAAACATTGTAACCACTCTTTATGAAAAAAAATTGTCCATTAGTAAAGAAAAAGCTTAAACATAAATTTGCCAATAAGCCATGGTTAACCAAAGGATTACAAAAGGCGTGTAAAAAGAAAAATTTATTATATAAAGCTTTCCTAAAGAAAAGGACAAAAGAAGCAGAGGTTCTTCTTTAGGAAAGCTTTATTATATAAAGCTTTCCTAAAGAAAAGGACAAAAGAAGCAGAGCAGCGGTATAAAACATACAAAAATAAGTTAACATATATAATAAGATGTAGTAAAAGAGACTATTACAGTAAAGAACTGGAGAAAAATGGAGACAATATTAAAAATACATGGACAATATTTAACAATATTCTTGGAAATAAAAACAGAAATACAAGCTACCCAACCAATTTTTCAAAAAATAATAAAACGACTCAGAGTGTGAATGCAGCTTCACCTGCAGATGAATTTAATAACTTTTTTGTTAACATTGGTCCTAATTTGGCTCGAGAAATACCCATTACGGCACCCACAGGTGATACAATAAGCAAAAACACTGCTATAAAAGTCTCCATTTTCATAAAGAACACAGACGAGAGAGAGGTCATTAAAATTGTTAAATCGTTTAAAAGTAAAACATCTACGGACTGTGATGGTATTGACATGCACTTAATCAAAACTATTATTGAATGCTTAGTGAAACCACTGACATATATCTGTAACCTGTCTCTCCAAACAGGTATATTTCCCAATGCAATGAAAATAGCTAAAGTAATTCCGATATACAAGACGGGTGACAGAGGGGAACTTTCAAACTATAGACCAATTTCACTATTGCTGCAATTTTCCAAGATACTTGAAAAAATATTCTCTGAGAGAATTGACAACTTCATACTGAAGAATAATTTATTGTGTGAGCAGCAATATGGGCTCAGACACAAGAGGACAACTGCATTTGCTCTAATGGAATTTATAGAAAAAATATCAACTGCCGTTGAAAATAAAGAGTATTCAGTTGGGGTATTCCTGGATCTTAAAAAAGCATTTGATACAGTGGATCATAATTTATTCTTAAAGAAACTACAAAATTGTGGTATTAGGGGAGTAGCACTGTCCTGGTTATGTAGTTACTTAAAGAATAGATATCAGTATGTATGTGTTGGTAACAAAAACTCACAGTTACTGAAGGTTACTTGTGGAGTCCCACAGGGTTCAGTTTTGGGGCCATTGTTATTCAATATGTATATAAATGATATATGTAAAGTTTCAGAAAAAATGGATTTAATATTGTTTGCCGATGACACTAATTTATTATGCAGTGGAAGCAATTTGGAACAACTTTTGGATACACTCGGAAAGGAATTAGGAAAGCTTAAACTGTGGTTTGATTCAAACAAATTAACGCTCAATTTAAGTAAGACAAAATTTATAGTTTTTAACAACCATCACAACAACTTAGTATCTAAACTCAGTGTAAATGGTGTAGAGATTGAAAGGGTATCCGAAACTAAATTTTTTGGTGTAATAATTGATAATAAACTGTGTTGGAAGTCACATATTAATTATATTAAATGTAGAATATCCAAATCAATTGCAATACTACACAGAGTGAAATATTTGCTGAATCAACCCACACTATATACCTTGTATCATTCATTAATACTCCCATACATGACATATTGTACTGAAGTATGGGGAAATACATATAAAACAAACATATATCCAGTCTTTATGCTTCAGAAGAGAGCTATTAGAATAATAAACAAAGCTGCTTACAGGGAAAAGCTCTCAAGTTGAAAGATCTGGTTGACTTTAAAACTGCAGTAATAATGTTTAAAGTGAAGAATCTATCACTGTCCGCAAATATCCAAAAGCTGTTCCAAATAAGGGAGAAACAATATCACTTCAGAGGAACATGTATATTTCAAAAACCTTCAGTGAGAACTACCACCAAGCAACACTGTGTTTCAGTGCAAGGAGTCAGATTATGGAACGATTTTGGACCTGAATTAAAATCATGTACAACGCTTGGACAATTTAAACAAAAACTAAAGGAAGAAATACTCCAAACATATATACGAGATGACATATAAAATCACATAGGGATTGTCATATCCAGTCTGCGTTGTGTTGTTGCTTAGTTTTTTTTTTGTCACATTTTGTCTTAGCTTTGTTCCGAATTGTAATCACGCTTGTTTGTTTTCCTTTTGAATTCTTGGATGGAATACGGGTGGGCAATATAAGCTGCGGCTTCAGCCATCACCCATTTCGGATAACTTATGTTGAACTGTATAATCAGAGGAGTTATTGTCTAATTTGACCTTGTTGGATTTTCTTTCCCGTTTGTTATATTATTCTGTTTCTTTTAATCTGTACTTTTAATCTATCCGAAATAAAGATTGATTGATTGATGGGTGGGCCATAATTCCTCCACAGCACTGTAAAAGACTCATTGCTAGTTATCGCAAACGCTTGATTGCAGCTGTTGCTGCTAAGGGTGGCCCAACCGGTTGTTAGGTTTAGGGGGCAGTCACTTTTTCACACAGGGCCATGTAGGTTTGGATTTTTTTTCCCTTAATAATAAACATCTTCATTTAAAAACTGCATTTTGCATTTACTTGTGTTACCGTTGTCTAAAATTTAAATTTGTTTGATGATCTGAAAAATTAAAGTGTGACAAACATAGAAAAAAATGAGAAATCAGGAAGGGGGCAAATACTTTTTCTCACCACTGTATATCCATCCATCCATACACCTATCTTCTACCTCTTCTCCAGAGGTCGCGAAAGCAGCAGTTCAAGCAGAGAAGCCCAGACTTCCCTCTCCCCAGCCACCTGCTCCAGCTCTTCATAGAGGATACCAAGGCGTTCCCAGACCAACTGGGAGACATAGTCTCTCCAGAGGAGGCATCCTGATCAGATTTTTTTTTTTTTTTTTATTTTTGATTGATTGATACTTTATTGATCCCCAGAGGGGAAATTGAGAGCATCCACCTGGATGGATGAAGCAGCCACGGTACGGCGCTATCCCTTAACCATTCACACACACATTCACACCTAGTGCCACTTTAGAGTCTCCAATTAACCTAACCTGCATGTTTTCCAAACCACCTCAACTGGCTCCTTTCAATGTGGAGGAGCAGTGGTTCTACTCTGAGCCTCTCACGGATGACTGAGTTCCTCACCCTATCTCTAAGGGTGAGTCCAGGAATCCTATAAAGAAATCTCATTTCAGCCGCTTGTATCCGCATTCTCATTCTTTCAGTCATTACCCAAAGCTCGTGACCATAGATGAGGGTAGGAACGTAGATTGACTGGTAAATTGACAGCTTTGCCTTAGAGCTTAGCTCCCTTTTCACCACAACGGACCAGTACAACATCCGCATCACTACAGATGCTGCCTCAATTCGTCTGTCAATCTCTCACTCCATTCTCCCCTCACTCGTGAATAAGACTCCAAGATACTTAAACTCCTCCACTTGGGGCAGGAGCTTGTCCCCAACCCGGAGAAGACAATCCACCTTTTTCTGGCTGAGGACCATGGACTCAAACTTGGAAATGCTGATTCTCATCCCAGCCACTTCACACTCAGCGGCAAACTGTCCCAGTAAGACCTGTAGGTCATTGCTGGATGAAGCCAACAGGACAACATCATCTGCAAACAACAGAGATGAGATCCTGTGGTCACCAAGCATGACACCCTCCATTCCCTGGCTGCGCCTAGAAATCCTGCCCATAAAAATTGTGAACAGGATCAGTGACTAAGGGCAGCCCTGGCAGAGTCCAACTCTCACTGGGAATGAGCCTGACCAAGTGTTGGCAATTTGAACCAAAGTCTCACAACGGTCATACAGAGACCGAATAGCTCGTAACAACAAGCCCGATACCCTATACTCCCAAAGCACCCCCCACAAAAAACCATGAGGGACACAGTCGAATGCTTTCTCCAAGTCCACAAAGCACATGTAAACTGGTTGGGCAAACTCCCACGAACCCTCGAGAATTCTCGAGAGGGTAAAGAGTTGGTCCGATATGCCACGGCCAGGACGAAAACCACGCTGCTCCTCTTGAATCCGAGGTTCAACCAACGGCCGGACTCTCCTTTCCAGTACCTTGGCATAGACCTTCCCAGGGAGGCTGAGGAGTGTGATCCCTCTAAAGTTGGAGCACACACTCCGGTCCCCTTTCTTGAAGACAGGAACCACCACCCCGGTTTGCCATGCCAAAGGCACTGTCCCCAACCTCCACGCAATGTTGCAGAGGCGTGTCAACCATGACAGCTTTACAACATCCAGGACCTTGAGGTACTCAGGGCGAATCTTGTCCATCCCTAGGGCCCAGCCACCAAGGAGCTTTTTAACCACCTTGGCAACCTCAGCCTCTGTGATGGGAAAGTCATCCCCCTCATCCACAAGCCCTGCTTCCTCTGTGGAAGCATATATATACAGTATATATATATATATATATATATATAGACTGTGACATAAGTTTTGTTATTTTTGCTGTTTACCAAAACATATTGAAGATTCACTTATATCATCAATGTGGACTTAAAAGTGCAGACTCAGCTTTAAATTGAGGGTATTCACATCCAAATTGGAGTTACGGTTTACAAATTGCAGTCATTTTTATACAAAGTCTCCTTATTTCAGAGGCTCAAAAGTAATTGGACAAATTAATATTACTGTCAATAAAAATGTTCATTTTTAATAGTTTGTTCAGAATCTTTTGCAGGCAATGGCTGCCTGAAGTCTGGAACAGATGGACATCACCAAACGCTGGATTTTCTCCTTTGTCAGACTTTTGCCGCACCTGTCTTCAGTTGTTGCTTGCTTGTGGGTCTTTCTGCCTTAAGTTTTGTCTTAAGTAAGTGAAATGCATGCTTAATCGGGTTGCGATCTGGTGACTGACTCAGCCATATCAGAATATTCCACTTCTTTGCCTTAAAACACTCCCGGGTTGCTTTTGCAGTATGTTTTGGGTCATTGTTCATCTGTACTGGGAAGCACCATCCTATTAAGTTTGTTGGATTTGGCTGAATCTGAGCAGACATTATATCCCTGTACATTTCAGAATTCATTCGGCTGCTTCTGTCTTCTGTCACATCATCAGTAAACACTAGTGACCCAGTGCCACTGGAAGACATGCATGCTGATGCATCACACTCCCTCCACCATGTTTTACAGAAGATGTGGTGTGCTTTGGATCAGTGGAACACTGACTCAAGTGCTTTGAATCATGAGCCATTCCAAGCCTTCTCCATACTTTCTTCTTCCGATCATTCTGGTACAGGTTGATCTTGGTTTCATCTGTCCAAAAAATGTTGTTCCAGAACTGGGCTGGCTTCTTTAGATGATTTTTGGCAACATCTAATCTGGCCTTTCTATTTTTGAGGCTGATTAGTGGTTTCCACTTTGTGGTGAACCCTCTGTATTGCTCTTGTGAATTATTCTCTATACAGTAGACATAGATACTGATATGCCTACTTCACAACTTCACAAGAACATGGAGAGTGTTCTTCAGTTGTGAAGGGGTTTTTCTTCACCAAGGAAAGGATTCTGTGATCAGCCGCCACTGTTGTCTTCTGTGGACATCCGGGCCTTTTTACCGCTCAGCCTCTAAAGGCTGAAGGGGTATTGTCGTCACCCCGCCAGCGAGATGGGCAGATGGGCAGTGGTGATCAAAGGTCAGAGGTTAGTTTTCCCAAAAATCTTGTGAACGTGATAACTAGAGAAAGAAATGACATGGGCTTTTCAAATTGATGCCATGGGTGTATCTATGAAAAATCTCAGACAAGTTTGAATTTGGGTGACCTCTGACCTATAGGTGACCTCTGACCTCAGAGGTCAGTTTTCCCTAAATCTCATAATGTGATAACTATACAAAGGAATGATGTAGTCTTTTCAAATCAGTATCATCATGTCTAAGGCAAGTCTTGAATGGCTTAGACCCTGCTCTCTGACTATGGGTTTGGGGTCAGAAGGTCAATGTTAACATTCCTTATGCCCTATTACTATAGAATGAGTAAAGATCGGGTCACCAAACTTGGTACACATGTTCACTTTGGGACCCCAACCTACAGCTATGGGTTTGGGGTCAACAGGTTAAAAGGCCACAGTTAGCTTTCCCTATTTCTGTCAGGTCTGGCCCTCACGAGCCAGCATAAGACGCCACAGTCCGGTGAAATTGCACAGAAGTTTATTCACAGTTCAGGACAAGGGAAGGACAAGATAACTAGCCGCGTGGGCTGAGCAGCAAGATTATCTTTTAGCATACCAAACGATCATTGACGGCTGAGACGAGGAATGCTCGCTCACCGTCTGACAAAGGAAAAGGGCAAGGAACACAAACGATAACCTCAACAATAAGCACACTTACATGAGAGGAGGAATCGTGGATGAACATTAGGTGAATGTTTGATGAGACTGCCGCAAGATGCAGCTGCTGGCGCCGGCATTTAAAGCCGGCTGCTAACGACCACAAATGCAGCACAGCTGCTCAGACTTGACAGCAGGAAACTCCCGAGCGTTTGTCCAATCAGAGCCCGGGGAGCCAAAAAGACAACACCGCTGTCAAAGCCTGACAGGATTGGTGTGTGGCACGAGTGCAGACAAAATTAGCGCTCGGGTGTGACAATTTCATTTAATTTATTTCCATCTGCCACAAAAGATTTTTAAAAATCCATTAATAAAATAAAAAAAATAATGGTCAAATTAACAGACAGAAAGTGTTTAAACAGAAGCTAAATCTTATATATGTCTAACCCTCTTAATGAACATAAAGAATCACTACAAAACAAAATTACATATTTTTATGTCAATCTGTAATTGACATGTCAGTCTATAATGCCCTTTTACTATAGAGCAAGTAAAGCCAGGGTAACCAAACTTTGTACACAGGTTCACCTTGGGACTCTAACTCAGAACTATGGGTTTGGGGTCAAAAGGTCAAGGCCAAAATGCCATATAAACTATACATCAGCAACAATGAAGCCTAGGGTCACCAAACTTTGTTCACATGTTCACCTTGAGACCCTGACCTCTCACTATGGGTTTGATGTCAGAAGGTCAAAGGTCATGGTTTGCTTCCCCTATGCCCTATTGCTATAGAACAAGTAAAGCTAGAGTTACCAAACTGTACACTTGTTCACCCTGACCTCTGCTTATGGTTTTGGGATTGCAAGATCAAAGGGCAAGGTCAATTTGTCATTTGATCTGTTAATTGATCATCAGATTGATTTAATTTCCCTTACAGAGACTTGGTTAGGACAAGAGGATTATGTTGGTTTAAATGAATCAACTCCCTCTGGTTATTTAAACTGTCAAAATCCCAGAAGTTCTGGTCGTGGAGGAGGAGTAGCAACAATTTACCATTCCAAATTACTAGTTAATGTAAAGCAAAAAACATGTTATAATTCCTTTGAGGGCCTGGTCCTCAGTGTTGGGCACTTTAGCAATTTTAGGTTAAACCCAATTTTATTTGCCATAGTTTATCGTCCCCCATCAACCTATTCAGAATTTTTATCCGAATTTGCTGATTTCTTAGCTGATTTAGTGCTGAAATCTGATAGAATAATTATAGTAGGGGACTTTAATATACATGTGGATGTAGATAGTGACTGCCTTAATGTGGCTTTTAATTCAATATTAGACTCGATTGGGTTTTCTCAGAAAGTAGGAAATTCTACTCATTACCTCCACCATACATTGGACCTTGTTCTGACATATGGCATAGAAATAGAAAATCTTGTAGTGTCTCCTCATAACCCTGTACTGTCAGACCATTGTCTGTTAACCTTTGATTTTACTATTTCTGACTATTTGGCTCCTAAAGAAAAATATTATCACAGTAGATGCCTCTCAGATGATGCTGTTTCCAAATTTATGCAGATTGTTTCCTCTATGCCATGTGTCAACACAACGGAAATAAGCTATAGACAGCTTGCTCCTTCTGTAATTGATAACATGGTGGATAGTGTTTCAGCTTCTCTGCATCAGGCTCTAGACTTGGTGGCCCCCTTAAAAAAGAAAAAGTCTAATCAGAGATTTTTAACTCCTTGGTTCTACACAGAAACTCGTAGCTTAAAACAGAAGACTCGTCAATTAGAAAGAAAATGGCGCTCTACTAATTTAGATGAAATCTATTTAGCTTGGAGAAATCATCTTTTAATTTATAAAAAATCTCTTAGAAAAGCTAGAACGAGTTATTACTCTGCATTAATAGAAGAGAACAAGAATAATCCCAGGTTTCTTTTCAGTACTGTAGCCAGGTTGACAAAGAGTCAGGACTCTGTCAATCCTAGCATCCCCTTAGAGCTTACTAGTCAGGACTTTATGAACTTTTTTAATAATAAAATTTCATCCATCAGAGATAAAATCAATCAGATTCTTCCCACAGTTAACTTAAATACTGTAACTATTACAACTCCTTCTATTGATGTCTGTCTTGATGAGTTTACTCCAATCGACCTTTGTGAGTTAGACAAAATAGTTTCCTCATCCAAACCTTCAACTTGTCTTTTAGACCCTATTCCTACCAGGTTATTTAAAGAAGTCTTCCCACTTATTGGTAGCTTTATTCTTCATATAATCAATTCTTCATTAACTTTAGGCCATGTACCGCAGGCTTTTAAAACAGCTGTAATTAAACCCTTACTCAAAAAGCCAACGCTAGATCCAGGAGCTTTAGTTAACTATAGACCAATCTCTAATCTCCCTTTCATTTCAAAAATCTGAGAAAGAGTTGTTGCTACGCAATTATTTGACCACCTGCAGGGAAATGGTTTACTTGAAGAGTTTCAATCTGGGTTTAGAATCCATCATAGTACTGAAACAGCCTTAGCGAAGGTCACTAACGACCTCCTCATTGCATCTGATAATGGACTAGTTTCTGTACTTGTCCTTTTAGATCTTAGTGCAGCTTTTGATACTATTGATCATAATATTCTACTTGATAGATTAGAACACTATGTTGGACTTAATGGAACTTCGTTGCAGTGGTTTAGATCTTATTTATCTGATAGGTTCCAGTTTGTTCATGTAAATGATGAGTTTTCTTTCAGCTCAAAGCTTAGTCATGGAGTTCCACAGGGATCTGTGCTAGGCCCTACTCTTTTTAGTTTATATATGCTTCCGTTAGGCAACATTATTAGAAAGCACTGTATACATTTTCATTGTTATGCAGATGACACACAATTATACCTGTCAATGAAGCCAGATGATACTAATCAATTAGCCAAGTTAGAAGCCTGTCTTAAGGAAATCAAAGCTTGGATGACTTGTAATTTCCTGCTATTAAATTCAGATAAGACTGAAGTCATTCTTGTTGGTCCAAAAAACCTTAGAAATTCCTTTCCAAATCAAACTTTCAGTTTGGATGCAGTTACTCTTTCTCTTAATAGCTCTGTGAGGAACCTTGGAGTTATTTTTGATCAGGATTTGTCCTTCAATTCACATATTAAATTTGTTTCTAAGACTGCCTTCTATCATTTGTGTAATATTGCCAAGATTAGGAGCATCTTGTCTCAGAGTGATGCTGAGAAGCTGATCCACGCTTTTGTTAGCTCGAGATTAGATTATTGTAATTCTTTATTATCAGGCTGTCCTAAAACATCTTTAAAAAGTCTTCAGCTGATCCAAAATGCTGCAGCAAGAGTTTTAACAGGTACTAGAAAGAGAGATCATATCTCTCCGGTTCTGGCCTCCCTTCATTGGCTTCCCATAGAGTTTAGAATTAAGTTTAAAATCCTTCTTCTTACTTACAAAGCTTTAAACAATCAGGCTCCTTTTTATTTAAAAGATCTGATACTACCGTATCATCCTAACAGAGCACTACGCTCCCAAAATGCAGGATTACTTGTAATACCTAGAATCTCCAAAAGTAAAATGGGAGGCAGAGCCTTCAGTTATCAAGCTCCTCTCCTGTGGAATCAGCTGCCAATCTGGATTCGGGAGTCAGACTCGATCTCTGTTTTTAAGAATAGGGCTAAAACCTACCTTTTTGATATAGCCTACAATTAGGGAGGGATCATGTGTTTCTGAACCCTCCCTTAGTTATGCTGCTAATAGGTTTAGTCAGCCGGGGGACCTCCAGTAACGCACTGGGCCTCACTCCTTTCCTCACTCTCTATGAAATATTTTTTTTTTGCTGGTCATTAACATTTGTTTGTTCTCTCCCATAGATTGAGTCCCCATCGTGCTGTTTGCTCTCTACATGTCTGTTCTTTTCTTCTTCTCTATCCCCTCACCCCCCAGCCAGTCGCAGCAGATGACTGCCCCTCCCTGAGCCTGGTTCTGCTGGAGGTTTCTTCCTGTTAAAAGGGAGTTTTTCCTCTCCACCGTCGCCAAGTGCTTGCTCACAGGGGATCGCTTGATTGCTGGGGTCTTTCTGCAACTGTGGGGGTCCCCCCTTCAGTTGATATTGCTATGAGATGACTGTTGTTGTGAAATGGCGCTATATAAATAAAGTTGAATTGAATTGAATTTAAACTATATCTCAACAACAAACAGAAGTTGAGGGGTACCACTGGCAGCTGCCAGTATTTTTCTAGTTCCTGAGATCACCAGTACACTCTTTTTTTTTTTTTAGAATGTACCAAACTTGTTTTGGCTTCTCCTAACATTTCTACCATCTCCCTGATAGATTTCTTCTTTTTTCAGCCTAAGATGGTGTCATGATGTGGAGCACAGTTGGGGAACTGTGTTCACACTCCTTTGTTTAGTCTGATTATTTTTCTGTTTCCCCACCTTAATTTAATGTTCTTTCTGGTTGGTTGGTTGGATGTATGTGGTTTTGAGTTTGCCATTTGTTTCTATTTATGAAGGTCTCTGTTCCTAGTTTAGTTATTATTTTGCCTTTGATATTTTGCATCCATGACCGTCCAGTTCTGTATCCTAATTATTATTTACCTGTATGGACATGAGCCTCCCTTCATCTTTGCCCTCACCTCTCCTTTTGTATTTAGTTTCCTTGTATATTACATTAATTGCTTCTCTTGCCTTTGTATTTATCCTATCTTGGCTTTGGTGGGTTATTATTTTGATATTCTCCTCGTGTATTATTTTGTCTGACCTCATTTTGTACGCGTATCCTCACGTGCTCTTATTCTGATGACGTGCTGTGTTTACGTCCTCTTGAGCTCAAGTTCACGGTCTAGCACAGCTGTCATTAATTGGGACTGATTACTCTTCGTTCATGTGATCCACACCTGTCAATCATTTGTTCATTGTTCCCTGTGCCTATTTAAGGTCTGCTGCAACGCTGAATCGTTGCAACGTCCTACTGTGTGTTTAGACAGGAATCCCCTGTCATATTCCCTCAGTGTTTTTAACGGGTGTGCTCCGTCTCGTTATCTTCTGTCTCCTGCCGTTTCTGTACGCCTCAGCCAGTGTTCCGTCCAGGCTGTTCTCCTGTTTTGTCCCTGACGTGAGCCCTGTGACGCTGGTGTTTCTGCACGCCATTACCTCCCAGTTCTCCTGTAATGTAAGTGTTGTGTTTTTGTGTATTCTTGTATTTTTGTTATTAAATGTCAGCAACTCACAGTCCAGCATTTGGTGTCCTCAATTCGCCCCTACCAGGGCAGTTTATGACAGATGGTCTGTTTCACTTCCACTAGAGCTCCTTTGACCTCATGTTGTGGGTTCACAGCAACAGCTTCCAAATGCAAATGTCACAACTGGAATTAACCCAGACCTTTTTCCTGCTTGATTGATGATGGATTAACAAGGGAATAGGCTATGCAGTCCATGAAATAGCTTTTAAGTCAATTGTCCAATTACTTTTGAGCCCCTGAAATGAGGCGTTTTGTATAAAAATGGTTGCAGTTTGTAAAAATCATAACTCCAATGTGGATGCAAATACCCTCAAATTAAAGTTGAGAGTCTGCACTTTAAGCCCATATTGATCATATAGCTGTATCTTGAATATGTTTTGGTAAACAGGTAAAATAACAAAACTTGAGTCAGTGTCCTATGAACTGCAAAACGAATTCAGTAATAACTGACAAAGAAGTTGTATCATATTGTAAATATATTTGGACCTAACTGTAATACCTTGACATGTTTTACTGTAATCTTGCAGGAAAAATTGCGGAAGGTCATATAATAAGTGAATAGATGAGAAAATAGGGAACAAAGACACATACATACTGTGCACAAACACATGCATATATTAGCAAATTATAGAAAACCTGTAAATGACTATATAGCCACAGGGAAAAAAATTGAAGCCTTGCATTTTTGGCCGTTGTTTAAAAAATGCAATCAAATGGGCCTTGAAAATTAAGCAAAAGACCCAAATGCACAAGGGATCAAAACCCATCCATATTGAACAAAACTGTGGAAAATAGAAATTTAAAATAAATGTGTTTTTACCTGTACCCTATTAAAGGCATGTCACAGTATGTCAGGAGAGGGGCTTAATCGACGAGTGGTGCATTTCTTCTTTTGCCTGTTCCCTGTTTGGGGTCACCACAGTGGATGATCTACCTGCATCTCACCGTATGGAAATCTCATTCATGATGATTCCCATATTTGATTTGTTAGAGATTTTACACTGGATGCCCTTCCTGATGCAACCTTTCCCATTTACCTGGGCTTGGGACTGGCACTAGAAGTACACTGGCTTGTGCTCCCTATAGGGCAGATGGTCTACCACTAGCCCACCACTCTGATATGCGTGGTGCATTTCTATTTAGAGTTTAATTCCATTTATTTAAAATGATTAACTGCACAGTTGAACCACAGTATGCAACACCATATAAAAGATGGATTCTTCCTCCTTGTTTCTACCTTGTGACAAACTACTGTAACCTTACAACCTGCTAGTACTGTATATATTTTTGTGCCCCTACCTTCAAATAAAGAAGACTCATCACTTGCACACTATTTGAGGTTCGTCTAAGCTGGTAGCACATTGTAAATGGCTTTTACTAACCTGCACTTATATAGCGCTTTTCTAGTCACAAAGACCACTCAAAGCGCTTTCATTAATACTAACCCTCTATTCTAAGGGCCTATAGGAAACAGATATCTAGGGACAATTTAGAACAGCCAATTAACCTAACATGCATGTTTTTGGCATGTGGGAGGAAACTGGAGAAATCCCGGAGTAAACCCACGCAACACGGGGAGAACATGCAAACTCCACACAGATCACTGTTGGTCGGGGGCTGGGATCGAACCCACGATCCCACGATCCCCACAATCCCCCGGCCAAGGGTAAACTGTGCTGCCGCAGTGCTAACCACTGCGCCATCGTAAGGCTTTTAGGAAGCCTTACCAATTCTATGTCCTCCAAGTCAGCCATCTCCTCTCTACACCATCCCAATTCATCCCTGCTTTCCTTGCAATACCCCAAAACACCTCTGTCTTCTCTCCATTGTATTATAGCAAACCAGTTTCTATGCAGTTTTACAATAAATTCACCATAATTCATTTGCTAATGTGCCATAATTCATTTGTTAATGTCTCAGACCATTAGAGCCTACAGAGATGGCTCATCAGGGGATGTTTTGAAGAGACAAAAATGATAGCATTCCTCAACACCACTGTGTTGGTTCAGAGTGAAGACATAGAGTCTTGCTCAGACAGATAATCCCAGGAAATGCTTTTTTCACCATGAAATGAGTCAAAAAAGCCTTTCCTCTCATGGTTTCTCTATGATTTGCAGCCATAAAAACCCCTCATCCCCCCTTTTCTCCACCCTTCATGAAAAGATGCCATTTCTCTCCCTCTGTGATTTCCGTGATATTGAGTCACCCAGAGACTAATCTTGGAAATAATAGAGATTAAGCTTTTCCTCATTTTTTCTGCCATGCTATAATTTCTCCAGCTCATAGTCTTTTATCCTGTCTCAATATGGACTGCTGGCTGCTGTGACCTACACTCCCAGCTTTCCTGCATAAAAATTAACGTGAATGGAGATTAAAGGGTAGGCACTGCCTCATTTTAAAATGTGGATTTACATTTATAGTAGCACAGAAGAGCAGAACAATGATAAAGCTTTGGATTTCACCTCATGCTAATGCTGGTAGAAGTGACACTGCATTTCAGGTTTCAGGTTAATGTATGTGTAGGAACAATTAGTTATAAGTGTAATAAGGTACAAGGATTATTTAATATATACTTAGAGGTGTGTGTGTGTGTGTGTGTGTGTGTGTGTGTGTGTGTGTGTGTGTGTGTGTGTGTGTGTGTGTGTGTGGAAACGGAGGTTTACTTCGTGACCACAAACGCTCACAAGAGGGAAACACTCGTAGGGGCACCAGTCCAAACTTGGACAATTTATTAATAACTAATCCTTGAATCTTTCATTAACCAGTCTCAATATTCGTGAATTCTTCTGCTGTGACCCAGGAAAGCACACACAAAAGAAATCAAGCAGAAAATTCTATATACCGTTTACAGTTTTAATGATCAGACTCAGATTAAATGACATTACATTCAACGGACTTGTTGGTAAAGTGAAATGATCAAGTATCAAGCATCACATTCAACTTATAACTGATTATTGAGCAAAAGAGTGTAATCATATTTGTGGAACCAAGGAAACCTTAGTATTAATTTGTAACTGATGAAAATGGAGACTGAAATAACTGTAACCAAAATATGAAGAAAATTGGATGAAAATTTTATGAAGAAAATTATAAAAGCTGATTATATTGAAAAAAATTCTGGGTTACTCTAAAAAGTAAAAACGGAATTTAATTAAAAGAGGGATACTATTTCTCTTTAATTCTATAGCTCCAATCAGAGTTATGAACTACTTTTAAACCTGAGACAAATTAAGATAAGATAAGATAAGCCTTTATTAGTCCCACAATGGGGAAATTCCAGGATTGCAACAGCACAGGGATAGCAACACTCAGAGCAACAATCAGAAGGCAAGAAAAAACAAGAGCAGCTAGTATACATATGTACATATTACTATAAATATATATATATATAGACACACAGTGCAGAGCATTGTGGTTGGTGGATGTGCAGCAGAAAGTCTAAGCTCTCTCTCCACGGATGCGGCGGGCCAGCTGGATGTCTTTGGGCATGATGGTGACCCTCTTGACGTGGATGGCGCACAGGTTGGTGTCCTCGAAGAGACCCACCAGGTAGGCCTCGCTTGCCTCCTGCAGAGCCATGACGGCAGAGCTCTGGAAGCGCAGGTCGGTCTTGAAGTCCTGAGCGATCTCCCTCACCAGGCGCTGGAAGGGCAGCTTACGGATGAGCAGCTCCGTGGATTTCTGGTAGCGACGGATCTCTCTCAGAGCCACGGTACCGGGCCTGTAACGGTGAGGCTTCTTCACTCCGCCGGTGGCCGGAGCGCTTTTCCGAGCAGCCTTGGTGGCCAGCTGCTTCTGGGGCTTTTCCTCCAGTAGATTTACGGGCGGTCTGCTTGGTTCTTGCCATCGCTCTTTATTATTCTGTCTTATATTTCTTGCACGCCGCCTAAACTCCAGCCCGGCACCCACGTCGTTTTCGCTTCAGTTCCCCGGTATGTCAAGTTTCTCCGTTAGCACCGGGTGGCGGTTGAGTGCTAGCTAGCTTTTCCCTGCTGTATCATCTCCTGCTGTAAACAGAGGCTCCGTCCGCCGACTCGGGATCTGTGTGTCCGTGATATATATAGAGTGAAAGGTGTGCCGGATCAGAAAGTTATCACCAGATCAGAAAGAAGAAGGAAGATAAAAAGACTCAGAATTGAGCCGCTGTTGCAAAAGGCAGCCAACTCGTGTGACGCCGGAACCGGAAGATGATATACTTTAAGGCGATGGACATCGCATTACTCAGCAGATGAAACAAAGGAATCTTGTTCACATGACCTTTGCGTTGGCTTCTAGCTGGATCCTCCACTGAAACTTTATTTGAAGATGATACCGGAGAATTTCTGCCCGCAGATATTTCTTCCCAGGGGCAACAGTCAGAAGCTGAGATCCGGTGATGATGATGAGAGGCTGCTGGCCTCTGAGTATGCCGTGTGGACAACACAAGAATTTTTCAGCGGTTTTCTCGGGTCTAAATAAATTGGAGATAGTTCAAAGTCTGATCAAAGTCACAGAATTGAAGAGACAAAAATTTTAAAAAATTATTTAAGCCACGAAATCCGAGTTCTTCAGATGTCGTGCAGATTGGCGAAAACAGCTTCTAGTGTGAGAAAAATGATCAGTCCACTTTAAAACACGGTGAGTTAAGAAAAATCAATAGAAAAAGTTTAACAGAATAAAATAGAAAAACGTCTGTGAACACGGAGTTTCACTCCATATAAAAGAGAAGTTTGAGCTCAAAACAGAAGAAAAAGTATTTTTTTTCCAGACGTTTAAAGGAAAGAGAGAATTCAAGGCAGGACACACAGACAACTTAGACAAACTTTCAGAAAGAACAACTGCCTGAACTAGGGCATTCCTCACTTAAACTGAGTAGTTTTTTCAGGGGAAAAACTTGACTGACATGAAAGGGAACCAACTGTCTCCCATCGCGGGAGAATCGAATGAACTCTGGTCCAATAAGAAAACAGTCTTTTGTCTGTAACTGACCAACAGAATGAAAGGGAGCATTGTCCAACAGAGACAGCCTGCTGATTGGCTGGTACCAGTCAGATAACTGGCATAAGTTTTTAGAAGGCAAACACACATATCAAAAACAAATCAAATCAAACAACAATTTGATTTGAGTAATAATCTGGTGGGTTGGATTCTGGATTTTTTTAACCAGCAGGGCACAGAGAGTAAGGGTTAATGGTACATTGGCTGACCAAAAGTGTTCTTCTGCTGGCTTTCCTCAGGGGTGTGTGTTGTCACCACTACTCTTCATCCTGTACACAAATATGTGTCGGAACAGTCATGACAACAGACACATTATAAAGTATGCTGGTGAGAGTGGCCACTGCCCAGTAGTTGATGATTTTGTTCACTGGTGTGAAGATTCCTACCTGCAGCTGAATACGACAAAAACGAAAGATATGATTATTGACTTTAGGAGGAAAACTCCCAGGCACAAAGTCACTGTACTAAAACGCCAGACCACTGAATGTGTGCAATCCTACAAATATCTTGGGACGGTTATTGATAGTAATTTAAACTTTGAAGAGAACTGTGAAAGGGTGTGCAAAAAGGGTCAGCAACATTTGCATTGTTTAAGGAAACTTGCACACTTCCAAACTGACTCAACCATAATGACAATGTTTTATCAGGCTTTTATTGAATCTGTTTTATCCTTTTCTTTAGTGTCATGGTTTGGTCAGATAAAACTGAAACAGAGGAAATCCTTGGATCAGGTTGTTAGATGGTCCAGTCGTTTGCTTGGTGAGTCACAGCTGAGCCTGACATCCCTGTACACCAGACAGGTACAGAGGATTGCTACCTCCATTTTAAATGATGACTCCCACCCTTTGCAATGCCACTTTCAGCTTCTTCCCTCCAGACGGAGGTTTGCTGTCCCAAAAAGTAAAACCCAGCGCTACAAAAACAGCTTTGTTCCTGCTGCTGTCAAAGAGTTAAACAAAATGTAACAATATATTGCACATAATTTAGTTACCTATTTATTAATTTTATTTTATATTTACTTATTTTTGTAGGTTTTTTATTTGGGTTCTAAATCTTTTATTGGGTTTTAGACTTTTGAGTTTTTAACCTCTTTGACTAGTCTTTAACTTTTTAATATGGCCCTTCTCTCTTATCTCTTTGTTTTTTCTTTTATCTCTTTGTCCTGTGTCCTGATTGGTGGAGCCTTGAGTACTTTTATCGTGTTTATAGTCAGCTTCATGTGTGCCTGTGTTTGTGTTCATGTTGAATGTAATTGTGGTTTGTAAATATGGATGTCACCTGACTGGAAAACAAATCTATCTACGGGTACAAATAAAGTAACCTGAACCTGAACCTGAACCTTATATACAAAATCTAAGCTAACAAGTGATTCATGACTAACTTTCAGTGAGCATGCACTTTTATAAACTTGTCCTTCAATAATTAACATGCATTAGAATAATGTTCATTTAAGCATTTTCAAACATGCAACACATTTAAAATCAATGATTAATGAAACATTTCAAACCCATCATTGTCCAACACAGAGGCGGTCATCTTCAACAGTGTTCTGAGCAGTATTTCCTGGAAAAATATCAAAGTCTTGAGGAGAGAGGATTATTTCAGGCAGATAAAACAAAATCCCAATGTTGATTAGATCCAACATGTTCCTGAGTTGAACAGAAGGGGGCAATGTTGAGCTGTGGATAATTCCTAGGGACCTGTGGAATTCAGTCAAGGTATCTGGGATGTTTCAAACAGTACTTGAAGCATAAAACTGCCTGGTTGGGGAGGAAGTGCCAGGATTTATGATTGCAGACTAATCCGTTCCGGGCATGAAATGGGATCCTTATTGTCCCTTTTACTATGGAATGTGTTTTCAAACTGTGGTTCTTAGGTGAAGGAAACAATTCTTGACCAGACTTTTCGGTGAAACAACTTCTTTAAGGTGAAGAGTGATTTTATAGATTGGAGCCAAAGGAATTGATGCTACATATGGTATAAAGATGAAAAACATTACAATGTCATGCCTAAGGCAAAAGATTTGGGTTTGGAGTTAGTGCTACCCCAGTATACACCATATGATGCATACTGTCCCAAAAAGCAGTTTTGTCCTCTTGCCATCATAAGAATTTGATTTGCTCCAAAAAAAATTTATAAAAGTGTTATTTTATTTTATAACATTAATCTATGCAAGGACACAACAAGGGGAGACAAGGATTAGTTGATCGAAGTGAATATAGCCCACTGAAAAGAAACCAAATAGTCTATAAATGCACAAAAAATAATAGAAAGCTGTTTAAGGGGACTGTAGCTAAGAAGGTCCAACCTAAACTGAATGACATATACTTTTTTCTTGGGGGGTGCCCCTACTCTGAAGTTGGAGAAGCAAAGGTTCCTCTGAATGGATTTTTGAGAACTAAAATATTCCCTGCTATTTTCAACGTGAATGCACAAAAGCAGAAACCAAAAGTGGTACCTTTTTGTATTCAAAAAGTTTATGCATGGAAGTGTAGCAGAGAAGAAATCTGTTGATGAACTTTTTTTTCTATTTAGTTAAACAAAGGAAATTTATTTATTTGTATATGTATTTATGGGCAGTACGGTGGTGCAGTGGTTAGCACTGTGTCAGCACAGTAAGAAGGTCACAGGATCGAGTCCACCCCTGACCATCATGGGTTCAATCCACCCCCAGACCATCGGTGACCCTTCTGTGTGGAGTTTGCATGTTCTCCCCATGTCTGCGTGGGTTTACTCCAGGTACTCCGGTTTCCTCCCACAGGCCAAAGACATGCAGGCTAGGTTAAATGGCATCAACTGGGGAATCTAAATTGTCCTTTGGTATGAATGTGAGAGTGAATGGTTGTCTGTCTCTCTGTGTTGGCCGTGCGATGGACTGGCAATCTGTCCAGGGTGTACCCTGCCTCTCGCCCAAAGATGCTGGTATAGGCTCCAGCCCCACCGTGACCCGAAAAGGATTAAGCAGTAGAAGATGGATGGATGGATATATGTATTTATTTATTTATTATATCCAATTCTCCTCAATCAACTACATGTTGCCCAGGGGATATGAACCTCAATGAAGTTGTTAAATCAGTAAAATAAATTAGTAAAATAAACTGATGATATGGCTCTTTTTGTGAGTTGTTACTGTTGTTGTTGTTGTATGACATGACTCTGACAATCCATTTCATTAGTTTAAACAAGTTCCAAATACCCCAGCCTTTTGAATTAGGAATGCGTGTATATATACATATATATATTACGTATATGTATATATATATATATATATATATATATATATATACATACAGACACACACTACTCACAAAAAGTTAGGGATATTCGGCTTTCAGGTGAAATTTCAGGACACACCTAAAATGCACCATAACCTTTACAGGTGAACTTAATTTGACCTTCTCTAACCTTTTGAAAGCACATGTCCAACTGTTCAATGTTTCAGTACTTTCTGCATAACTTGCTGTTTTCTAACAAGGTGCTTAACGGCAAAATTCACAACAGGTGTTTGATGCATGAATCGACCAATAACTTTTCTAGATCAATTAGAATTGGTATTTAAACAGTTCTCTTCATCATGCTGTTTACATTTTGACATCATGAGACCAAGACGACACCTCACAATTGATCAACAGTACCTCACCATTGCAAGACTTCAAACAGCATGTTGTCAGAGGGAAGTGGCCACTGAGCTTAGAGTGTCATCAGCAGATTGCAACAGAGATACAGAGAGACTGGAAGAGTCACAGAAAGGCATAGAAGTGGATTTCCTTTGGTCACATCCCACGCTGATGACCGCTTCATTGTGAACAGTGCCCTGCGGAACCGAATGATGAATGCCACTCAACTCCAGGCACATTTAAAGGAGGTTAGAGGCACCCAAGTGTCACGTCAGACCATACGAAACCGTTTACATCAGCATGGTCTGTGTGCTAGATGGCCTACAAGGGTACCTGACCACACCACCAGGCACAGGCGTCATCATTTGTATGAGCCAGGGAGCATTTATGCTGAACAAGGGACCAGTGGGCCTCAGTGCTGTTCGCCGAAGAAAGTCGATTCACGTTGAGCAGAAATAATGGCCACTAACGATGTTGGAGACATCAAGGAGAGCGCGATGCATTAGTCACTGTTGTCACCATGTTACAGTCTGGGCAGGTGTGTCTAGCCAATACAGAACTGCCCTACACCTTGTGAATGGTACAGTGACAAGCGGATACTATCTGAATGATATCATTAATCCAGTCGTGCCCCTGCATGAACAACACAGGCCTAATTTCATCTTCATGGACGACAATGCTCCAGCTCATTGAGGTCACATCATTTGAGAATGGCTGCTGGAGGCTGGGGTACCTCAAATGGAGTGGCCTGCACTTTCTCCAGACCTGAATCCCATAGGAAACCTATGGGATCAACTGAGTCACCATGTAGAGCCTCGTAACCCTGCATCCCACATCCTCAATGACCTGAGGGACACCCTTCAAGAAGAGTGGAATGCCATGCCTCAGCAGACAATAAGTCGACTTGTGAACAGCATGAGACGTTGTCATCAAGCTGTAATTGACGCTCCAGAACACATGACAAGTTATTGAGACATTGACATTTTGTGTTGTGGGATACCCACAACTGTTGTTGGCTTTTGTTTTAATAAATTGTTTGAGATGAGGAAATCACCATTGCATGCTTTGACTTAATGTCCTACTTTCATGTAGCATTAGCTACACTAGCACTGTACAATAGCACTGTAGTGTAAACTTTTTATATTTTCCATAAATTTCACCTGAAAGCCAAATATCCCTAACTTTTTGTGAGGTGTGTGTGTGTGTGTGTGTGTGTGTGTGTGTGTGTGTGTGTGTGTGTGTGTGTGTGTGTATATACTGTATATATTAGTGGTGTGAAAAAGTGTTTGCCCCCTTCCTGATTTCTCATTTTTTTGTATGTTTGTCACACTTACTGTAAACTGTAAATCGACTCCGAATGTGAATATAGCTTCACCTGCAGATGAATTTAATAATTTTTTTGTTAACATTGGACCTAAACTGGCCCGAGAAATACCCACTACGGTGCCAACAGGTGATTCAATATGCAATAACACTGCTGTAAAAGACACCATCTTCATAAAGAACACAGACGAAAGAGAGGTCATTGAAATTGTTAAATCGTTCAAAAGTAAAACATCTACTGACTGCGATGGTATTGATATGCTACTAGTCAAAACTGTTATCGAATGCATAGTGAAACCACTGACGTATATCTGTAACCTGTCTCTCCAATCAGGTATATTTCCCAATGCAATGAAAATAGCTAAAGTAATTCCGATTTACAAGACAGGCGACAGAGGGGAACTCTCCAACTACAGACCAATTTCACTATTACCGCAATTTTCCAAGATACTTGAAAAAATATTCTATGAGAGAATTGACAACTTCATACTGAAGAATGATTTATTGTGTGAGCAGCAATATGGGTTCAGACACAAAAGGACAACAGCATATGCCTTAATGGAATTTACAGAAAAAATATCAACAGCCATTGAAAATAAAGAGTATTCAGTTGGAGTATTCCTGGATCTTAAAAAAGCATTTGATACAGTAGATCACAATCTATTATTAAAGAAACTACAAAATTGTGGTATCAGAGGGGTAGCACTGTCCTGGTTAAGAAGTTACTTAAAGAATAGATATCAGTTTGTATGTGTTAACAACAAAAACTCAGAGCTACTGAAGGTCACCTGTGGAGTCCCACAGGGTTCAGTTTTGGGACCATTATTATTCAATATGTATATAAATGATATATGTAAAGTTTCAGAAAAAATGGACTTAATATTGTTTGCTGATGACACTAACCTGCTATGCAGTGGAAACAACTTGGAACAACTTCTGGATACACTCGGAAAGGAATTAGGAAAGCTGAAACTGTGGTTTGATTCAAACAAATTAACGCTCAATTTAAGCAAGACAAAATTTATAGTCTTTAACAACCATCACAACTACCCAGTACCCAAACTCAGTGTAAATGGTGTAGAGATTGAAAGGGTATCCGAAACTAAATTCCTTGGAGTAATAATTGATAACAAACTGTGTTGGAAGCCACATATTAATTATATAAAAGGTAAAGTATCCAAATCAATTGCAATATTACACAGAGTGAAAAATTTGCTGAATCAACCCACACTATACACCTTGTATCATTCATTAATACTCCCATACATGACATATTGTAATGAAGTATGGGGAAATACATATAAAACAAACATATATCCACTCTTTATGCTTCAAAAGAGAGCTATTAGAATAATCAACAAAGCAGCTTACAGGGAACCAACAAACCCACTTTTTCTTAAACAAAAAACTCTCAAGTTGAAAGATCTGATCGACTTTAAAACCGCAATAATAATGTTCAAAGTGAAGAATCTATCACTGCCCGCAAATATCCAGAAGTTGTTCCAAACAAGGGAGAAACGATATCACTTCAGAGGAACATGTATATTTCAAAAGCCTACAGTGAGAACAACTACCAAGCAACACTGTATTTCAGTGCAAGGTGTCAGATTATGGAACGATTTTGGACCTGAATTAAAATCATGTACAAAGCTTGGACAATTTAAACAAAAACTAAAGGAAGAAATACTCCAAACATATTTACAAGACGACATGTAAACTCACATAAGGATTGACATTTCCAGCCTGTGTTGTGTTATAGCTTAGTTTTTCTTTTTTCTCTGTGACACTATGTCTTAGATTTGTTTTTTAATAGTAACCGCTTAACTTAGACTAGCTCAGTTTTCTTTTTCTCTCAGTCATATTTTGTCTTAGCCTTGTTTTAAATTGTAATCGCTCTTGTCTTGTTTTCTCTTTTTTCTCCTTTGAATTCTTGGATGGAATATGGGTGGGCAATATAAGCTGCGGCTTCAGCCATCACCCATTTCGGATAACTCACGTGGAATTGTATAGTAGAAGGAGTCTTTGTCTAATTTGACCTTGTTGTTATATTATACAGTTTCTTTTAACCTGTAATGTACTATCCGAAATAAATAAATTCATTCATTCATTCATAAAAATAAATTCATTCATTCATTCATTCATTCATCCATTCATGTTTCAGATCATTAAACAAATTTAAATATTAGGCAAAGATAGCACAAGTAAACACAAAATGCAGTTTTTAAATGAAGGTGTTTATTATTGATTCTAACACACACCTTACGGTGCTGCGTAGACACATCATCAGTGATGTAACCTGCGGTCATCGGGTGTTTCGGGTCATTATACATCATACACCCTCTCACAGGCGACCCAGCCAGGGTTGATCAAACCCCAACTTGTGTCTAGGTGGCTCGAGACGTCCACGGATCATTCTTTCTGATCCACAGCCATCGTGATGCTCTTTCAGCAGCATCAGTGATGTTCTTGATGGCTTTAAGTTGAGTCTCCCTCTGATCCCCAACTGCTTGAGGGCCCTGCAGAGTGACTGACCGGCAAAGCCTCGACAGCCAACCTCTATGGGGTAGAGCCAGGTCTTCCATCCCCTACTACAGCAATAACCAACAAGCTCCCCATACTTGGCCCTCTTCCTTTCAAAGGCCTCTTCCATCCGGTCTTCCCAGGGCACAGTCAGTTCCAACAAGATCACCTGCTTGGAATATTCTGACACAAGAACCATGTTTGGTCTAAGTGTGGTCATTATGATGTTATCAGGGAATCTCAGCTGTCTTCCCAGATCAACCTTCAGTTGCCAGTCTCATGCACTTGCCAGAAGCCCCCCCCCCAATGGGTTTGTCAAATCAAATCAAATCACCCTTATTGTCATTCAACTGTACAACCAATCATGTACAGCAGAACGAGATTGTGCTTTACCAGCATTTTGCAATGCTGTGGCTTCTCATCAGCTTTGATGAAGGGCATGGCATGCTTTGCTGGGTGTTGCTGCCTGCTGAAAGAGATTCCTGCACTGATTGACTCTGCTACAGCCTTCAGTACCTGGTCATGCCTCCACTGATAGCGCCCCTCACTGAGGGCTTTCGGGCAGCTACTTAGGATGTGTTCCAGGGAACTTCTTTGCTGGCATAGAGAGCATGAAGGGGCTTCTATCAGGCCCCAAGTGAAGAGGTTGGTTGGGCTTGGAAGAACATCGTACACCGACTGGATCAAGAATTTGATCCGGTGTGGCTCCGCTCTCCAGAGCTCTGACCAGGAGACTTTACGTTCCATTGCCTCCTCCCACCTGGTCCATGCCCCCTGCTGGCACATTCCAACTATACTGCTGGTTTGTGTTTCCTCCACTCCCACTCTGATTTTATCCTGAACCAACTGATGTCTTTCCTTTCCCTGGACCTTGCTGTACTGAGGTCTTGGGTTGCTCCCAAGGCCTGCCCGCCCTGCTGCAACTGTCCCCACCAGCTATTTAAACTGCAGCCATGCCTCAGCCTGTTCAACGACTTCATGGGCTTTAAATTTCCTGCCCGTCTTCACCTGAATACCAGCCAATGAGACTTTGATGTCACTAGAGTCTCTGTACAGCATCACTTCCCTTGCCCGGGAAACTATGAATTCCTCTGACAAACTACTGAATGGGAGTTGAAGCTTGTTGTTTCTCCCATATAAGGCGATGCTGCTGAGGCTGTGAGGCAGGCTTAACCACCTACGCAAGAAGTGGCTGATCTTCTTCTCAAAACCTTCAACGGTGCTCAGTGGAACGTCATAGATAAGTAGTGGCCATAGGAGTCGTGGTAGGATGTCATGCTGGTAAATCCAAGCCTTGAATTTTCCTGGCAACCCAGACTTGTCTATCTCTCCAAGCCAGGTTTGTAGTTGATTGCTGGTCTCTTGGAGAGTGGCTGTGTCCCTTAGCGTACTATTGAAAACCTTTCCCAGGCTCTTGACTGGCTTCTCAGTAATTGATGGAATCTGGACTCCTCTGATGAAAAATCTAAACTTATCAGACACCTTTCCCTTCTTCACAACTAGGGCTTGGGACTCTGATGGTTTGAAGTCCATTCGTCCCCAGCTAATGAGACATTCAAGGCCTTGAAGGATCCACCTGCAGCCCGGGATTGATGTTGTAGTCACCGTCAAATCATCCATAAATGCTCTAATGGGGGGCTGTCGCACACCTGATCTAGTGGGTGGACCTCTGCACTCCACTTCTGCTGATTTTACAAGCATATTCATGGCCAGGGCAAATAAAATCACTGAGACAGTGCAGCCGGTGATGATTCCCTTCTCTAGCTGATGGAATGAGGATGACACTGTTCCAGAGGTAACTCTCAAGCTGAAGCAGTTATAGTATTCCATGATCAGGTCTCTGATCTTGACTGGAATGTGATGCCGGACAAGTGAGATTTCTACCAGTTTATGGGGGATTGACCCATAAGCGTTTGCAAGGTCAAGCCACAGTACTGCCAGATTACCATTATCTTCTCGAGCTTCACGGATCAGTTGTGTGACAATTCCCATGTGCTCAATGCAGCCTGCCACTCTTGGAATTCCACCCTTCTGTGCAGCTGTATCAATGTACCCATTCCCAAGAAGGAACTCTGTCATGCGACGAGCAATAATACTGAAGAAAAACTTTCCCTCGATGCTGAGGAGTGAGATGTTCCTGAACTGCTTAAAGTAGAACTGAACTGAACGGCATTGAACGGCACTGGGTGATAGTACATACAATTGTAAAGATAATTTATCATTGGCACCCCCTCCACAAATCCCGGAATCTTGGAGAAAATTGCGATTTTGAATTTCCCGCCCTGAAAAATCAGACAAATCTGCCGATTAACCGTAAGTGCAGCCGGAGTTCCGCGTGACGTCACGAGTGTGACACAGTCCTCCATGTTTACCATTGTGAGCACATCGACACTGGTTGTTTTTGGTGTATTTTGTCGTGATAGTCGACTACAAAACACTTCCAACACCTGGGAAGATCTGTTCAGTGGCCAAGGAAAGCTGTCATGGCGACGAAAGAAAAGAAAGGTGGAGAAAAAGCGACCGGGAAGCGATGCGTTTCTAGATATAGATATTACAGTGATCCCTCACTTATCGCGTTTAATGGGGACCAGAACCAACCGCGAAAAGTGAAAAACCGCGAAGTAGCATCACCCCCCCCCCCCCAAGGGCGTCACAAGCACTATTTTGCACAAAAAGGCACAAGAGAACAGCGAAAAGTGCCACTGAGCAACACGAGCAATAAAGAACAATGAATGCGGTCTTCCTTCGCTGGGTATGGGCGCTCTGCAGGGAGAGAAGCTGGGTAAAACGTCTCGGCCAATCAGCTTGTGAGGTAAAACGTCTCGGCCAATCAGCTTGCAAGATTCCCGAGCAGTGAAGAGGTGGACGGAGAGGAGTGGAGCGGTGGTCAGAGAGGTGGATTTTGAGTTGTGCGGGCTCTCCGTGTTGATACCTGATTAATGTAGTCTCCCTGCCTTCTGCTAGCGCCCGGGCAACTTTCGTGCCATTTTTTCTCAATTTTGAATTTTTGATGAATATTTTTGAAAAATCCGCGATGCACTGAGGGCGCGAAAGGTGAAACGCGAAGTAGCGAGGGATCACTGTATTTATAAATAGCTCAGTCAAATGCAGAGGCCAGTTCTGTTCATGTATATTGCCACTATAGTCTGTAGAAGTATTGTAATACATAGCCCAATTTTTTGAATGAATGAATGAATTTATTTATTTCGGATGGTACAGTACAGGTTGAAAGAAACTGAATGATATAACAACAAGGTCAAATTGAACAATGACTCATCTGATTATACAATTCAACGTAAGTTATCCGAAATGGGTGATGGCTGAAGCCGCAGCTTATATTGCCCACCCATATTCCATCCAAGAATTCAAAAGAGAAAACAGGCAAGAGCGATTACAATTCAAAACAAAACTAAGACAAAATGTGACAGAGAAAAAAGAAAACTAAACTACAACACAACACAGGCTGGATATGTTACAACTCGCCGCTCATTAGCGGCGCCAGCTGCGCGCACACTTGCGCCTCGTCAGCAGCGTGGGATATAAGCCACTCTGCCCTGAGCTTCGGCATGAAGCCGTCTGATTCCTTCAGCCCTCTTGCTGCAGAGGAACCCTCTCATCTCCCATCAAGATCTACAGCGTAAGCATACCTACCTTTGCCTTTCCAGTCTCTCCCCTGTGCACAGGTGTATTCCCCGGCGGCGGACCTCACCTCTGCATCGCCGTCTGCCAGCTGCTGTCACAGGTGCATCAGGTCGCTGTCTCCCGGGCTCGCCCTTGTGCACGCCTGCCACCTGCCACACTCCTGCATCCTCCTCTGTCTTGTCACCGATCCTGAATGCCTCTTCACTCTGAAAACTCTGGTTTTCTTGACTGCTGGAACTGCTATCATCTGCCATTGTTGTTTTGTTTAGGGATCACACTCGTGACGTCACGCAGCGTCGTCTGCACTACTTCCGGTTTGTTTTGGCCAGCCAGAGGCAAAAGTTTATCGGCTTATAGCTTGGCCATCGCACGGCCTAAAAATTTCTTTTATGTGTTGAAAAATACAATAGGTAATAAGGAATTAATCTGCTATTCTACTTTTTGCGCCAAAAGGTGGGTTCAGTTCTACTTTAATGGTGGTTGAGTTCTCCTCCTTGGGAATCCAAACACCTTCCATCTCCATTGCTGTGCTACTCTTCTCCTTCTCCAGATAACCTTGAATATTTTCCATAGTCTCTGTAGAAGTCTTGGGCACCTCTTGTAGACCACATAGGGTACTCCACTGGGGCCTGGTGCAGAGCTAGTTCGAGCTGCCTTGACAACCTCCTCGGTCTTGCTCAACGATGGCTCCTTAAGGTTAAATGCTATGGTTGGTTCTGGTGGGGCTATCAAGTTACTACATGGACCAAGATCATGCTGTCTTTCAGTGTCACTATAGCTGGCCCTGAGGTAACTGTCAATCTCTTCCTGAGTGCAGGAAAGTCGCCCACTGTGCTTTTGTCCAAGGATTTTCCTAATGAATCCATATGGATTTGCAATAAATGATGCACGCTTTCTTGCTCTCTCCTCCTGTGCCACTCAGCTCGACGGAGGTTAGTGATCTTTTTCCTTGTGATGTTACGGAGCTCTACCAACCCAACCTTTTCCTCCTCACTTGCCTTCTTAAACTGACGTCTGAGCACACGGAGCTCTTGCCGGAGCCGGCTTATCTTTCCCTCACGTCGATTTGGTCCATCTGGTTTGGCCATTAAGCGCTGCTCCTTAATTCCAAATCTCTCGACTGCGATACTGATGATTATGGTGCACATTAACTGCAGCCTCCGGTCAGCATCCCCTCTGGATGAGGCTTCGAGAATCGAATCCACATCTTCGTCAAATTGGCACCACTCCTTCTTCTTGCTGGTGGTAGGCCACTTAACCTGTCAGTGTTCTGAATGCCTGATTTGAGGAAGGCTTTGTGGCACATGGAGAGACTGGGCACTGTGGGGTGATTCCTGGCCGGGCTCCTCCTGTGTCTCACCAGGTGTAAGACCTGTGCATTGCACCACTTGCCACTTAATTAGGCACTTCATTTTGGCCTGGTGGATCTTCAGGCCATGCAGGTTTTTGCAGACTTTGCCACATTTACACAGTGCACTCGTAATCGTTTGTCCATAACTTTGGGTCAATGCCTGTGCATCTGTCCTGGTGGGGTGCTCATTCTTCCCCCCTTTCGGGCACCCCTGGAGGTATATCAAATCAAATCAAATCAAATCAAACTTTATTGTCATATTGCTGTACATACAACTGTAGCGCAGGCAAGATGAAATTGCGTTTCTCTCGGCATCCATATAAATAGAAGCGGCATGATTTAAGACACACTCACACATAGCTTCACCCCCCCACCCCCACCCCCCCATCCATTCACAAATCCCTGAGACATACTTGGGGGAAAAAAACTAACTAACTATAATATACAAATATAATATACAAAATGTCCGTAGGTGCAGTAGTGTGTATGAGAGATTCCGGGTCAACTGTTCAGTATCCTGACAGCTTGTGGAAGGAAGCTGTTGATCAGCCTGGTGGTTCTGCCTCTGATGCTCCGGAATCATTTACGTTGGGTGCTTCCCTCGTGGGAGCTGCAGTTTGGGGAGCTAACCCTCCCTGCCCCGGTTACTGTCTTTCCAGTTGTCAGCTGTCTCTCCAGCTGTCGCTACTCTTTCATGGTAGTCATCTGGCCTGTTCCCAGAAGTCACTGTCATTACCAGATTGATTGAGTACACACCTTACGGTTGAGTTCATTATGAGATGGCGGCGCGCCTAGACGCAGCGGCCCCTCTTGGCATCAGTGAGTGTGAGAGTTTTAATCATCCCAGACGTACATTTTGTAAAACTTACAACCGTGAGACCTTATTAAACATCAAGGTACTGCACGCTGCAAGAATCGCGGCGATCGGTTGTGATTTGGACATTCTACGCCAGCATGGAATTTTGGCGGAGTCCCCGCTGGAAGCTACCCGGGAGAGGAGGAAGCGCAGACGGTGTGAACGCAAGCAAAAGCGAGGAAAAAGGGCCGGGATCCATGCTAGGCTAAAGGCTAACCCCTCCAGACCAGCGGTACCATTGCTTCTTCTCTCAAACGTCCGCGCCCTCGAAAACAAGGTGGTGCTCCGGTAAGAGCCGTGGGGGTGGGCTATGCATCTATGTTAACAAGAACTGGTGCGTTAATGCCACGTTAGTGTCTAAACACTGATGAGATGAGATGAGATGAGATTCAACTTTATTGTCATTACACATGTATGAATACAAGGTAACGAAACGTGACTTGGCATTTGGGCACGCTCTGCAGAGTGCATCCAAGGCCGGGGCAGCCGCTAGGCGCCAGTCATAAAGAAGAGTCATTAAAAAAAAAAAAAACTGCTCTCCGTTGGTGGAGTTCCTTATTGTTAATTGTCGGCCATTTTATCTGCCGAGGGAATTCAGCAACGTGTTTGTAGTTGGTGTTTACATAGCGCCGAGCCCTAATCCTAAAGCTAATGCTAAGAAGGCACTCGGGGTACTGCACAATGCAATCAGTGAAATCCAAACTTCACATCTGGACAGTTTTGTGGTGGTTGCGGGGGATTTTAACCACACCAGCTTAAAGACTGTGCTCCCCAAGTTTAAACAATGTGTAGACTTTAAGACCAGAGGAGAGAATATGTTGGACTTAGTGTACACAAACACAGATGCATATAAAGCGATACCCCGCCCCCATCTCGGCCGTTCTGATCACATGTCCGTGATGCTGCTGCCTGCTTACAAACCTTTATTGAATCGCAGCAGGCCAGCAGTGAAACAAATCGGGATTTTGCCAGAGTGCAACCTCTGCACTGCAAGACTGTTTTCAGCACACAGACTGGAAGATCTTCAAAATAACAGCCTCCCAGGAAGACAAGACAGATGTGGAGGAGTATGCTGATACGGTCACCAGCTACATCGCGAAGTGCACAGAAGATTTCACTACAGTGAAGACCATCACTATGCGGGGTAATCATAAGCCCTAGATGACTGCAGAGGTGCGCTCGCTGCTTACAGCCAGAGATGCAGCCTTCAGAGCGAAGGACAGGATTGCCCTCCGCTCAGCCAAGTCTGCGCTTTCAAAGGGAATTAAGGCGGCAAAGCGCGCCTATGCGGAGAAAATCCAGGGACACCTCTGTGACACTAGGAACACCAAGCCGATGTGGCAGGGAGTTCGGACACTGACGGGCTTTAAGTCTAGGCAGGGGGTCGATGATGATGACGCTTCGCTTCCAGACAGGCTTAACGACTTCTTTGCACGTTTTGAAGCATCAAACTCGACAATCAGAGGGAGGGCCGGCCCACCCCCACCATCGGTCGGACCAGCTTTTACCATCAACACAGCGGACACACGGAGGACCCTATCCAGAGTCAACCCACGCAAAGCTGCAGGTCCAGACAACATTCCGGGACATGTGCTCCGAGACTGCGCGAGCGAGTTGGCGGATGTCCTGACTGACATTTATAACATCTCCCTGAGTCAGGCCATCGTTCCCAGATGCTTCAAGACCTCTATCATTGTACCGGTGGCAAAGAAACCAGTGGTGTCCTGTTTGAATGACTATCGTCCTGTTGCACTGACACCAATTGTGATGAAGTGTTTTGAACGGCTTGTCAAACCACACATTACAGCCTGCCTCCCTGCATCACACGACCCGCTCCAGTTTGCATATCGTTCAAACCGCTCCACGGAAGATGCTATAGTCACCACCCTACACTCTGTCATCACCCACCTGGACCAGAAAGACACCTACGCCAGACTCCTGTACATTGATTTCAGTTCAGCATTCAACACCATTATTCCCCAGAGACTGATGGAGAAAATACTCCTTCTCGGTCTGAACACCGCCACATGTCTCTGGATCCTGGATTTCCTGACTGAGAGACCTCAGTCTGTCTGGGTTGGAAACAACATCTCCAACTCTGTCACGCTGAGTACCGGAACCCCTCAAGGCTGTGTACTCAGTCCACTGTTGTTTACACTTCTAACACATGACTGTGTATCCAAACACGAGGGGAACCAGATTATTAAGTTTGCAGATGACACCACGGTGGTGGGACTTATTCAGAGGGATGAGGAATCAATGTACAGGGAAGAAGTGAGAGACCTGGAGGGCTGGTGCAGGGAGAACAATCTGGTGCTCAACGTGGACAAAACGAAGGAGATGATTATCGACTTCCGGCGGTCACAGCCTGAGCACGTCCCCCTCAGCATCAGCGGCCGTTTAGTGGAGAGAGTAGAGAACATCAAGTTCCTCAGAGTGCAGATCTCGCAGGACCTGACCTGGAGCAAGAATTCCTTGGAGATCAGGAAGCGGGCTCAGCAGAGACTACACTTCTTGAGGAAACTCAAACAGGCCTCTCTCCCCATCTGCATCCTCAGGACCTTCTACAGAGGTGTGGTGGAGAGTGTTCTGACGTACTGCATTGCTACATGGTACTCCAGCTGCAGTATGTCAGACAAAAAAGCCCTGCAGAGGATAGTCAAGGGGGCGGAGAGGGTAATTGGAGTCTCCCTCCCCTCTGTCCAAGAACTTTTTCAGAACCGTTGTAGGAGCAGGGCACTGAACATTGTCAAGGACCGTTCTCACCCTCTGCATAAACACTTTGAACTTCTTCCATCTGGTAAACGATTCCGGAGCATCAGAGGCAGAACCACCAGACTGATCAACAGCTTCCTCCCACAAGCTGTCAAGATGCTGAACAGCTGACCCGGAATCTCTCATACACACTACTGCACCTAGGGACATTTTGTATATTATAGTTAGTTATTCTTTTTCCCCAAGTATGTCTCAGGGATGTGTGAATGGATGGGGGGGTGGGGGTGGGGGGTGGAGCTATGTGGGAGTGTGTCTTAATCATGCTGCTTCTTACATGGATGCCGAGAGAAACGCAATTTCATCTTGCCTGCACTACAGTTGTATGTACAGCAATATGACAATAAAGTTTGATTTGATTTGATTTGATTTGCCTAGACACATCTTCAGTGATGTAACCTGCGGTCATCGGGTGTTTCGTTAAAGGTTAAAAAAAAATCCAAACCTACATGGCCCTGACTGAAAAAGTGACACCCCCACCCCCCCCGATTAAAACATAAATTAACTGTGGTTTATCACATCTTTGGAAAGCTGAGTTCAATTTCTCTAGCCACACAGAGGCTTGATTACTGCCACACCTGTTCTCAATTAAGAAATCAGTTAAATAGGACCTGCCTGACAAAGTGAAGTAGACCAAAAGATCCTCAAAAGCTAGACATAATGCTGCGATCCAAAGAAATTCAGGAACAAATGAGAAACAAAGTAATTGAGATCTATCAGTCTGGAAAAGGTTATAAAGCCATTTCTAAAGCTTTGGGACTCCAGCGAACCACAGTGAGAGCCATTATCCACAAATGGCAAAAACATGGAACAGTGGTGAACCTTCCCAGGAGTGGCCAGCTGACCAAAATTACCCCAAGAGTGCAGCGGCGACTCATCCAAGACGTCACAAAAGACCCCACAACAACATCCAAACAACTGCAGACCTCACTTGCCTCAGTTAAGGTTAGTGTTCATGACTCCACCATAACAAAGAGACTGGGCAAAGATGGCCTGCATGGCAGAGTTTCAAGACGAAAACCACTGCTGAGCAAAAAGAACATAAAGGCTCGTCTCAGTTTTGCCAGAAAACTTCTTGATGATCCCCGAGACTTATGGGAAAATACTCTGTGGACTGACGAGACAAAAGTTGAACATTTTGTAAGGTGTGTGTCCCATTACATTTGGCGTAAAAGTAACACAGCATTTCAGAAAAGGAACATCATACCAACAGCAAAATATGGTGGTGGTAGTGTGATGGTCTGGGGCTGTTATGCTGCTTCAGGACCTGGAAGACTTGCTGTGGTAAATGGCACCATGAGTTCTGCTGTCTACCAAAAAATCCTGAAGGAGAATGTCTGGCCATCTGTTTGTGACCTCAGGCTAAATTGCACTTGGGTTCTGCAGCAGGTCAATGATCCAAAACACACCAGCAAGTCCTCCTCTGAATGGCTTAAGAAAAATAAAATGGAGACTTTGGAGTGGCCTAGTCAAAGTCCTGACCTGAATCTGATTGAGATTCTGTGGCATGACCTTAAAAAGGCAGTTCATGCTCAAAAACCCTCCAATGTGGCTGAATTACAACAATTCTGCAAAGATGAGTGGGCAAAAATGCCTCCACAGCGCTGTAAAAAAACTCAATGCCAGTTATAACAAACACTTGATTGCACTTGTTGCTGCTAAGGGTGGCCCAACCAGTTATTAGGTTTAGGGGGCAATCACTTTTTCACACAGGGCCATGTAGGTTTGGATTTTTTTTACCCTTAATAATAAACACCTTCATTGAAAAACTGCATTTTGTGTTTACTTGTGTTGTCTTTGTCTAATATTTAAATTTGTTTGATGATCTGAAACATTTAAGTGTGACAAACATACAAAAAAAATGAGAAATCAGGAACGGGGCAAACACTTTTTCACACCACTCTGTGTGTGTGTGTGTGTGTGTGTGTGTGTGTGTGTGTGTGTGTGTGTGTGTGTGTGTGTGTGTGTGTCCTTCCTACCTACGGCTGTCAGACTGTATAACCTAACCAGGACTGCTCGTAGAGATCATATTAAATGTACTAAACGTAACAACTTTGCACAATGGAGATTGTCTCCTCCAATACACAACTAGGACAAGAACAGTCATTACTGAGAGTGGCTACAGCACTGTGATGCAAATGTGAAATATCCTGTCTGGGTACGTATTCATATTCTGCAGGGTAATTTAACAATCCGTGATGCTGTTTATTCCATCTAGCTGCGATGCTTCTGCACTGTGGATACATCTGTGTACATTCATCTACTGCTTTGGCTAACCAGTTCTTATTATCTTATTAACTATTGCTCTGAGTGCTGCTATCCCTTTGTTGCTGTAATCCTGGAATTTCCCCATTGTGGGACTAATAAAGGCTTATCTTATCTTATATAAAATGCATTGGCTGTTATATCTGTATCTGTATTCACCGTCAGGGCCGTTTCCTGTTTTTTGGATGCTCTGTGCAAGATTTTATTTGGGCTGATGGGAAATGTCAGAAAATAAGCTTGTTCTCCTTAGTTAGACTGTCGATTTACTGCGTGTTACTTCTGTGCATATGTCAATGCTGTTTCTGTTAGGACATTTGTAACTCTTATCTTTGTGACCACTGTCAGTGTACATGGTATGGCCAGGACTGACCATGTTTTGTTGCAGCGCTGTATGACATAGGCGTTTCCCCCCAGTGAAGTGTGAAGGATAGTCTAAGTTTAAAAATATTACAAAGTCAGTGGTTACAGTGCTTAACGCTATGACACTGAGATTCACCTCATAGCTTGGGGGCCCCCTCAGCTGCTGGGGGCCTATAGCATTTGCATTCTGTGCGCTATGAAGGAAAGGGTATGTTCACCATGTTGACTGATATGCCTATAAGCAAATAAGATAGAGCTCACTGATATCAGTGGCTGATATTTATCAGCTCTGACCCATTTATGTGGCACTGATTTTGCCCTGAAATGGACAGTGGTAGCCTACAGCTTCGACTTCAGAATACATCCAAGACTTTAAAGTTTTTCTGTTGTTTTTTTTATGATGGATAGTACTTTGTCTCCCTGATGTTAAACATGGGATAGATAAATTAGACAAAGACTCCTTCTACTATACAATTCCACGTGAGTTATCCGAAATGGGTGATGGCTGAAGCCGCAGCTTATATTGCCCACCCATATTCCATCCAAGAATTCAAAGGAGAAAAAAGAGAAAACAAGACAAGAGCGATTACAATTTAAAACAAGGCTAAGACAAAATATGACTGAGAGAAAAAGAAAACTGAGCTAGTCTAAGTTAAGTGGTTACTATTCAAAAACAAATCTAAGACATAGTGTCACAGAGAAAAAAGAAAAACTAAGCTATAACACAACACAGGCTGGAAATGTCAATCCTTATGTGAGTTTACATGTCGTCTTGTAAATATGTTTGGAGTATTTCTTCCTTTAGTTTTTGTTTAAATTGTCCAAGCTTTGTACATGATTTTAATTCAGGTCCAAAATCGTTCCATAATCTGACACCTTGCACTGAAATACAGTGTTGCTTGGTAGTTGTTCTCACTGTAGGCTTTTGAAATATACATGTTCCTCTGAAGTGATATCGTTTCTCCCTTGTTTGGAACAACTTTTGGATATTTGCGGGCAGTGATAGATTCTTCACTTTGAACATTATTATTGCGGTTTTAAAGTCGATCAGATCTTTCAACTTGAGAGTTTTTTGTTTAAGAAAAAGTGGGTTTGTTGGTTCCCTGTAAGCTGCTTTGTTGATTATTCTAATAGCTCTCTTTTGAAGCATAAAGAGTGGATATATGTTTGTTTTATATGTATTTCCCCATACTTCATTACAATATGTCATGTATGGGAGTATTAATGAATGATACAAGGTGTACAGTGTGGGTTGATTCAGCAAATTTTTCACTCTGTGTAATATTGCAATTGATTTGGATACTTTACCTTTTATATAATTAATATGTGGCTTCCAACACAGTTTGTTATCAATTATTACTCCAAGGAATTTAGTTTCGGATACCCTTTCAATCTCTACACCATTTACACTGAGTTTGGGTACTGGGTAGTTGTGATGGTTGTTAAAGACTATAAATTTTGTCTTGCTTAAATTGAGCGTTAATTTGTTTGAATAACAACTGAAACATAAGAAAACTAGAAAAGCACTCGGAGAGCGCAGACCTCCGCCAAGCGCCACAGTTCCCCCCCATACAGTGTTTGTGTGTACGTTTTCAGATTCCTTGACCATGAAAACATATGACTAGCAATTGGATTCACAATGATAGGATTAGTGGTTCAGTAGTAAAAGCATTACCTCCTTGGCGGAGGTAATAAACTGTAGTGTTGGTGTTGTGTCCATGTCCTCCATCTGCAAACTCCCAGGCTGCGGGCGTTGTAATTCATCGCACAACCGCGTACAACCCACAAGTCAATGGGTTATGCGAGCGTTTTCATAGATCACTGAAAGCAGCACTCAGGGCTTCACTGACGGATGCAAATTGGGTAGACAGGTTGTCGTGGGTTTTATATTGGGGTTGCGCTCCACGGCAAAAGAGGATTTGGAAGCTTCCCCGGCAGAGAGCTTGTTTTTGCGCAGCCACTATGGCTGCCCGGGGAATTTCTGCCAAATAATCTGGCGCCGGACAGCTGCCCGTCTCAGCTTTTGCAGCATAGCGCAAACACAGGCACGCTGCCGGGCCCGGCCCACCACTGTTTTCCGCGTGCTTTTGTGCCTAAAACTTTGAAGAACGCGGAGTTTGTGTTCATCAGACATGACGACCAGCGCCCTCCATTGCGCCTGCACACATGTTGAAAATGGCCATATCTCACAATGTTAAAGAATCCTTTAAAAAATTCCTGTATCCAGACGGTGATCCAGATCATCCCCAAAATTTAATCAGTTCTTCCTTGTGCCATTTCCAACAACGCCTGAAAGTTCATGGAAATCCGTCCAAAACTTTTTGAGTTATCTTGCTAACCATCAGACAGACAAACAGACAAACGCTGGCAAAAACATAACCTCCTGGCCTGCGGCCTGGCGGAGGTGAAAATCAGTATAAGCTATCAGCCAACCTATTATTTTATTTATCCGTATCAGTATCAACCCAAAATTTCAAAATCAGTGCATCCCTAAATTGAATGAATGAATGAATGAATGAATTTATTTCGGATAGTACAGTACAGGTTAAAAGAAACTGTATAATGTAACAACAAGGTCAAATTAGACAAAGACTCCTCCTACTATACAACTCCACGTAAGTTATCCGAAATGGGTGATGGCTGAAGCCGCAGCTTATATTGCCCACCCATATTCCATCCAAGAATTCAAAAGAGAAAAAAGAGAAAAACAAGACAAGAGCGATTACAATTTAAAACAAAGCTAAGATAAAATGTGACTGAGAGAAAAAAGAAAACTAAGCTAGGCTAAGTTAAGCGGTTACTATTCAAAAACAAATCTAAGACAAAATGTCACAGAGAAAAAAATCACTTGGTTACTGATTTTGGTACAACAGAGTAGTAACCATAAACAAACAAAATGCTAAAATTGAGATTAAAACCATAATTAATACAAATTTTCTATTTGTTGAAATATACAGTGCATCTGTATGAGATCTGTATACAGTGCATCTGCTATGAGATGACTGTTGTTGTGAAATGGCGCTATATAAATAAAGTTGAATTGAATTGAATTGAATCTGGAAAGTATTCACAGTGCTTCACTTTTTCCACATTTTGTTATGTTACAGCCTTATTCTAAAAGGGATTAAATTCATTTTTTCCTCAAAATTCTACACACGACACCCCATAATGACAACATGAAAAAAGTTTGGGTTTTTTTTAGATTTTTGCAAATTTGTTAAAAATAAAAAACTAAGAAATCGCATGTACATAAGTATTCACAGCCTTTGCCATGAAGCTCAAAATTGAGCTCAGGTGCATCCGGTTTCCACTGATCATCTTTGAGATGTTTTGACAGCTTAATTGGAGTCCACCTGTGGTAAATTCAGTTGATTGGACATGATTTGGAAAGGTACACACCTATCTATATAAGGTCCCACAGTTAACAGTGCATGTCAGACCACAGACCAAGCATGAAGTCAAAGGAGTTGTCTGTAGATCTCCGAGACAGGATTATCTCGAGGCACAAATCTGGGGAAGGGTACAGAAAAATTTCTGCTGCTTTGAAGGTCCCTATGAGCGCAGTAGCCTCCATCATCCATAAATGGAAGAAGTTCGGAACCACCAGGACTCTTCCTAGAGCTGGCCGGCCGTCGAACCTGAGTGATCAGGGGAGAAGGGCCTCATTCAGGGAGGTGACCAAGAACCCGATGGTCACTCTGTCAGAGCTCCAGCATTGCTGTGTGAAGAGAGGAGAGCCTTCCAGAAGGACAGCCATCTCTGCAGCAATCCACCAATCAGGCCTGTATGGTAGAGTGGCCAGATGGAAGCCAGTTCTTAGTAAAAGGCACATGGCAGCCCGCCTGGAGTTTGCCAAAAGGCACCTGAAGGACTCTCAGACCATGAGAAACAAAATTCTCTGGTCTGATGAGACAACAGTTGAACTCTTTGGCGTGAATGCCAGGCGTCATGTTTGGAGGAAACCAGGCACCGTTCATAACCACGTCAATGGTGGTGGCAGCATCATGCTGTGGGGATGTTTTTCAGCGGCAGGAACTGGGAGACGAGTCAGGATAGAGGGAAAGATGAATGCAGCAATGTATAGAGACATCCTGGATGAAAACCTGCTCCAGAGCCCTCTTGACTTCAAACTGGGGCGACGGTTTATCTTTCAGCAGGACATCGACCCTAAGCACACAGCCAAGAAATCAAAGGAGTGGCTTCAGGACAACTCTGTGAATGTCTTTGAATGGCCCAGCCAGAGCCCAGACATGAATCCAATTGAACATCTCTGGAGAGATCTGAAAATGGCTGTGCACCGACGCTTCCTATCCAACTTGATGGAGCTTGAGAGGTGCTGCAAAGAGGAATGGGTGAAACTGGCCAAAGATAGGTGTGCCAAGCTTTTGGCGTCATATTCACAAAGACTTGAGGCTGTAATTGCTGCCAAAGGTGCATCAACAAAGTACTGAGCAAAGGCTGAATACTTATGTACATGTGATTTCTTAGTTTGTTTTTTTAAATTGTATTTATTGAATCTTTTTTTCCTCCAAGTCCGAGTCCATGGTCCTCAGCCGGAAAAAGGTGGATTGTCCTCTCCGGGTTGGGGACAGGCTCCTGCCCCAAGTGGAGGAGTTTAAGTATCTTGGGGTCTTGTTCACGAGTGAGGGGAAAATGGAGCGAGAGATCGACAGACGGATTGGAGCAGCATCTGCAGTGATGCGGACGTTGTACCGGTCTGTTGTGGTGAAGAGGGAGCTTAGTTCTAAGGCAAAGCTGTCGATTTACCAGTCAATCTACGTTCCTACTCTCACCTATGGTCACGAGCTTTGGGTAATGACCGAAAGAACGAGATCGCGGATACAAGCGGCTGAAATGAGCTTTCTCCGTAGGATTGCTGGACTCACCCTCAGAGATAGGGTGAGGAGCTCAGTCATCCGGGAGAGGCTCAGAGTAGAACCGCTGCTCCTCCACATTGAAAGGAGTCAGTTGAGGTGGTATGGGCATCTGATTAGGATGCCTCCTGGACACCTCCCACTTGAGGTGTTTCAGGCACGTCCCACTGGGAGGAGACCCCGGGGCAGACCCAGGACTCGGTGGAGAGACTATGTCTCCCAGCTGGTCTGGGAACGCCTTGGTATCCCTCTGAAGAGCTGGAGCAGGTGGCTGGAGAGAGGGAAGTCTGGGCTTCTCTGCTTGAACTGCTGCCTCCGCAACCCGGACCTCCGGAAAAGCGGTAGAAGATGGATGGATGGATGGATGGAATTTTTTTTGTTTTGCACACACACAAAAAAAAACCCTACAATCAAAATGTGAAAAACAGCTCAGCACGACATTGATCTACACAAAATTAGAGATTGAAATTTTAAAAAAAAGAGGGGAAAAAAAGGATATACTTCACAGCTAGAAACTCATACATGTACAGTACATACATAAGCCAGCACTTGTACACTTGTACAGAGGAGCGTATCCATCACGGCACCACAAACAAGGTCCAGGAAAAAAGAAGTCATATTTAATCCAAGTTAACACTCCCAAGAATCAACGCCACCATAAGGTTAGAGAATTTGAGATATGGGGTCCATATTTTCATAAAATGTCTCTTTGTTGAATGAAGTAAACATGTTAAATATTCCAAAGGGAAACACTCCATGATAATTTTATGCCAGTTTGTTTTAGCTGGTGGTTTGTCACATATCCAATGCAAAAAAATATTCCTTCTTGCCGCGTATGCAAGGATATTGTACAGTCTTGCAAAGCTTCCAAAAAGTAAGTCCTGGTTTAGGTGTCCCAGTAGCAAAAAGCGAGGATCCATGTCTACATTCACACCAAATATCTGACTCATGTCTTGTACAACGTCCAGCCAGTATGCTTGGATTTTAGGACAAGACCAAACACAATGAGTATAGGTACCAACTGAAATTTTACACTTCAGACACATGGGTGAAAGCTGGGGATTCATGTTGGATCTTTTACTGGGAGAGATTTGTAAGCGATGTAAGAGTTTGTATTGCAATAGTCTTGCATGATTGCATATTGAGATCTTCTTGGCACACTCCCAGATTGCATCCCATGAATCCTCACAAATATTTACACCAAGTTCACTTTGCCATTTCTGTTTAAGATCCTGCATAATTAACACACACACACATCTGACTGACTTAAGGCACTATAACAGCAAGTTACAAATTTTTTGGTTGGGCCTAAAAGAAGTAACTGCTCAACTGCAGACATTGTAGCATTTACATTGAGTGTGGTCTTTCTAGTTATGAAATCTTGGATCTGAAAGTATCTAAAAAAAATTCAGTCTAGAAAGACCAAATTTCTCCTGAAGCTGTTCAGATGATAATGCACCATCAAAAAGGTCATAAATTTTCTTTAACCCTTTAACTGTCCATATATAACCACTGTCCATCATACCAGGAACAAAGTCCAGATTGCCTTGAATGGGGATTAATAAAGTAGTTAAATCTGATCTTCCTTCAAGCTTTCGTGTCATAAACCAGGCCTTTAGAGTGTTGCAAATTATGGGGTTATTATCACAGAGATTTCTAATTGACTTTAAATTCTTACAAGACAAAAGGCCCAACAGTGAACAGGAGGCCTGTGACTTTTCAAGACCCAACCAAACAGAAGTAGGATCATCTTTAACCCATTCTTCCTATAAACCTTAGTTGAGATGCTATTTGATACCATTTAATGTTAGGAACATCCAAACCTCCCATTGAACTTGGAAGTTGTAATTTTACCATTTTTAACCTCGGCTTCCTTTTATTCCAGATAAAATCACTCAACCAACCATTGAGTAACTTCAAAACCTTATTAGTTATAAATATTGGAACCATCTGTAGGGGGTACAATAACTTAGGCAGGATATTCATTTTGATGATAGACACTCTGCCGAGTAATGATAAGGGAAGTGAACACCACCTGTTTAAGTCCTTCTTTATAGTGTCTAGGAGAGGGTTCAAATTAGCTTTAAACATCTGATGGAACATGGGAGTAATCTGAATACCCAAGTGCACAAAACCTGACATAGACCAGCGAAATGGAAATGATATAAGGGAGTTTGTTCTATTTCTGAGGCTTCCCATGGGCATAGCTAAAGATGA